>CM029019.1:10017154-10422715 GCA_016801055.1 Panax notoginseng
TCTAACATGCACTAAATGTGAAACAATAATTCAAGATGTGGAATAATGTCAATAATTAGAAACATTGAAACATAATAACTCGAGTTTGAGTAGGAAACTTGCTTGTACCGCTGATTACCGTTAATCAATTATATTTAATCTCTTATGAAAGGCATGTAAGACCCCAACTTTTATAAATAAAGATGAATTTTCTATAAATATTATTTTTGAATATTATGGAGTTAATTTGATATAATGTTATAGTTGTGGGTAATAATTATAATTTTACAAAGTACGCAAGTTGTTATATAATATTCGATTAGTTGGGAATATTCGTTTTAACAGAAATATTCGTACAACGGCACAATCATTGGTGGACCCCACAACGGAATTATTGACGATTGAGAAAACGATAAAAATATTTTATTAAAAATAACGGCGAAAGTTTTACCATTGATACTGTTGAACTACTCGTATAAAAGTACAGTAATACGTGTGGTTACATAGTAGCACGCGGTATTGATTATTAATGCTTATGTGAGAAGTCACTCAGTTTGATTCAATTATTGTCAGTCAATAATATGAATTATTTAGCGATAATGACGTTTTGTTTTATTCGTATTATTAACGTAATAAAACAGAAACATCTTTTTATATAAAACATAATACTTTATTAAAGTTATTCTATAAATAGAATATATTATATTTTATTTAAAAGATTTTTCTTTAAATATGGACCGTCAAATTAAAGTAATCAATCTGGATCGTTCATGGATTAGTTACTATGCATTCTATTTTTTTATAAATAGCAGCTCATTCCTTCATTATTTCTTACGAATTCACTGAACTCTAGAGTGAGAAACTATAGAGAGAGAGAAGAAGAGTATTCTACTACTTAACTACTTCCTTATTTCAGCTCTTCTTTAAAACAGTAAGGGTGTTATTCTTTCTTATTCATGAAGAGAACTGTTGTTATTCTATTTCTTATTATTCTGTTGGAATAACCTGTATACGCGGTCTACCCTATACTTGGTGACATTCTTCTTCAATATTCTTGTGGAATATCCTGTCTGTGTGTTTTACACCGGACCTGGTTCCGTCTTTATTATTATTCTGTTGAAACATCCTGTCTGTGTGTTTTACACCGGACCTGGTTCCGTCTTTATTATTATTCTGTTGGAACATCCTGTCTGTGTGTTTTACACCGGACCTGGTTCCGTCTTTATTATTATTCTGTTGGAATATCCTGTCTGTGCGTTTTACGCCGGACCTGGTTCCATTATTTATTTATTCTGTTGGAATAACCTGTCTGTGCGATCTATCGCATGCATGGTGATTTCTTTTGTTATTCATTCTTTATTATACTCAGTTGGTTAAGTTTGACTTCTATACTCCATGAAATTTGTGAATATCCTTGATAATTGCTTTCATCCAGTATCTTTTTATGAAAATATTTTTCTAAGCATTCTTGAATTTTACTCCACAAAGCAGTATCATGTTGACAATTTGGACGTTGTTAATTCTTGGATAAATTAATTCTTGAACTTGTTTATTGAATTCTTATATCATTGTCATCATTCCTCATGTTTATAAAATGTTGAAAGTCACTGTGGCCTGTAGTGCATAGATGGACTTGGTATGATTATGACCAGGAATTATTCGGTATAATCATGACCGCAATATTACAAATGATGTGGTAAAAGTCCTCATTGGCCCGTAGTGCATTGATGGACAGTTGTTGGCATGATCATGACCATTAATGAATACACGAATATCCTTGCCGTAGTGCAGGGGTATTCAATGATGTGGATTATTTTATTAAGCTGAGTCCCAGCGATCACGTGTTGAAAAACTTTTAAATCATAAAAGATAGTAGAGTTTATTTTCTACTTGACTCTTTTAATGGATTGCTTGTTCCGCTGCAGTTAAACTTGATGTCTATTATATTTTATCAGTTTAACATGTTGAAGGCTAATAATAATTTATTCTGCATTATCTTAGTCATAATATTTCTTACTGGCTAGTTGAGCTCACCCTTTCTTTCACTGTTCTCTTCAGGAAATGAGAACGTAGCTGGGGCAGTCGGGGAACGGAGTGATGGTCCGAATGATAGTATTAGTTAGTAGTCTTCACTATTCTATGTAATAGTGTAAAAATAAATGTAATGAGGACTCCTTTTGAGTATGAATACTCTCTAGAAGATAATATTTTATTCAAACTCACAGTTTATGTTTTGTCGTATTTTACACGACAGTTGTATTAATAAGTTGTATTTGTATTCTGTACTATGTATCTGACGACCCAAGATGGGTGATGTATACCTAATTTTGGGGGCGTCACATTGGTATCAGAGCTTAGGGATAGATCCCGGCTAAGATGTGAGAATAGAACTAGGAGGGGAGAGACGGTCTGGGGCGTCACATTTGGTATCAGAGCTTAGGGATATGATCCCTGGCTAGAATGTGAGAATAGAACTAGAGGAGAGACGGGGAATTCCATCGCTATATGACCAACCTAAGTTTATTTGCATGGTATTTAATTGGTCGGTCATAATATAAGGATAATATATGACATATCAATTAACTTTTATTTTGTGGCAGTATCTGAAAATGGCATCCGAGAATGTTGAAAATAACAATGGAGCACAGGCGACTGTGGATTCACCACATATCAATAATCGGGATAATGTGCATCAGGAAGGCGACAATCCTCATGCAAACAACAATACTGACCAAATGATGAATGATGGAATGTTCAGAAGCTTTATGCAGTTCATGCAACAGCAGGCGAGAGCGGTTCCTGTGCAAAATGTAGGTGGAAACACTGAAAACTCTCGGATGGTCACCGCTAAACAGTTCAAGGAGCTGGGACCACTAGAGTTTAAGGGAGAGCCAAAACCACTTATAGCGAAAACCTGGATAAAGCAAATTACCAATATTTGATGTCTTGGGATGCTCCGAGAGCAAAAGGTTCCTTTGCCGCCTTTATGTTGCGAGGAGAGGCAGATTACTGGTGGGAATCGATTAAGCGTACTCAACCTGCCGCACTGAAGATGTCTTGGGAGAAGTTCCAAGAGCTGTTCAATGATAAATACTTTCCCGAAAGTGTTCGTCACATGAAGGAGGTGGAGTTTATCAAATTGGACCAGAATAATATGACCGTGTCGCAGTATGAGGCTAAATTTGCTGAGTTGTCCCGGTTTGTGTCCCACTTGGTGGATAATGAAGAGCGATTGACGCGAAAATTTTTGCGAGGTTTGAAACCTGAGATACGTCAACATCTTATTTCTCATAAACTGTGTTTGTATTCAGATGTTGTGAATAGGGCTCAGTTAGTGGAGCACGATAACGAGTCAACGCAACCAAAAGAGAGCAGTCGGCAAAATGATAATACCAGTGAGAGCAGTCATCGAAGCGTGACAACAAGCGTGGAGGGAATCAACAGGCCAAAAATGGTAACCACTTCGGTGGTAATCAGGGCCAAAACAATAAGAATGGTCATTTCAAGAAGAGGAGATTCAATAATGATGGAAAGACATCAGCACCAGCACCCGTTGTTAAGGAAGGAGAACGACCACCTATCATATATTTCAAATGCGGAGGGGAGGGGCACATCAGTCCAAACTGCGCGATGTCGTCTAAAGCATGCTATAATTGTGGAAGAGAAGGTCATTTAACTCGATTTTGTCGTTTACCAAAAATAAGTTCAGCCAAGATGGAGACACCAAAGGCCGTCCCAGAAAAGTCAAAACCGGTAGTGCAAGAGAGAGCGTTTGTTGTGACCTCCCAGAAAGCAAGGAACCAGAGTGAGGTCATCACGGGTAAGCTTAACATAAACTCTAATGAAGTCTATACTTTATTTGATACCGGTTCTACCCATTCTTTTATTTCTCCTACTTGCGCTCATCGATTAAAATTGACTCCGGAGAAATTAAACTTTGATTTATCTGTTGAAACTCCATTGGGAGAAACCTTCATTACATCTACGGTTTATAAGTCTTGTTTGGTTCAAGTTGGTACCCACACATTACCTGTCGATCTTATTTCATTAAAAATACTTGCATTTGACGTGATTCTAGGGATTGATTGGTTAACTACTCATCATGCAAAAATTGATTGTTTTCGTAAGGTTGTTAGCTTTCATATTCCTAATCGACCTATTATGCGAATTCAAACAACCAAACCATTAAAATCAATCGCTGTCATCTCAAGCCATAAAGTTATTCGTTTATTGAAAAATGGATGTCAAGCTTTCTTAGCTCATGTCACGGATCTAAACAAAAATACGTCAGTTTTGAATGATATTTCTATTGTTAATAAATTTCTTGACGTATTCCCTGAAGAACTTCCTGGCCTACCCCCAGAGCGTGAAATTAAATTTTGTATCGACCTTGAACCCGGTACAAAATGTGACGACCCCAAAATAGATCTATTCCATCCAACCTATTCTGAGTCGCCAAATACATGGTACAGAAAACAACTATAACTTTATTACAACAATTGTCGTGCAAAATACAACAACACATATGCTGTGAGTTTGGATACAAATATATACCAAATGTGACTCATGTTTCAACCGTGGACATCACCTCACAATGACACCTTACATAAAGGTATAGTCAAAAATTGTTTTAGAAATTAGAATCTTTGGAAGTGCTCAAGGAAACCTTCGTACATGGGAGGCCATGCATCTAGGTTATGATAGATATCATATGGCCACAGAATTATCCTTGGTTTACCCAATAGACCCCAAAGAAAAACGAGAAGATTACTATCATATTCTTCCCAATGGTGAGTCTTCTCTTGACATATCATTATCTCTACTGTCTCTAATTGAGAATTATACTTTAAACAAACACCAAGATTATATAGGTAGTGCTCGTATATATACTCAGCAAGTGGATGAGCACATCCCTGTCTTATGATGACACGAGATTGTATGTCGTTAGACATCTTGTATGATAGTGGCAAACCATCCTTCCAACGTTGGGTACACCTTACCCTATTGGATTCACCAAATATAACTACTAAATGAACTTTTTTATACTGTTTCGGGAGAACATCCACAGCTAGAGACCACCGTTCTATTTCCCCGTTACCCTCGCTCGACCCAGCTACACTCTTATTACCTGAAAGGAATTGTGAAGCAAAAGGGTGAGCACAACTAGCTCAGTAAAGAATATCATGACTAAAGATAATTAAATTATCAATAGCCTTCATCAATAATAAATCAGAGATTTAGAATATATGGTAAATGATAAAAATTTCAACCATAGTTGCAGCGGAACGAGCAATCCATTAGAAGAGTCAAATAGACTATAAAGTCTATTATTTTCTCCATGTTAAAAATCCACCAACAATGTTTTATCCCTGTAACATCAATCAACAATTCTTGTCCACAATCATATGAATAACTCATAATCATAACTGTAGTTCTAAATTCCTCTTCTCATCTAGGACGAAGATAATTTTCATCACCTGAAACATCAAACATCATGGTTATACCAAATCACAGTTCTTGTTCATAATCATACTAATAACTTCATCTTTGCACTACGGACAAAGATATTCATCAACAAGTCATCTTTGCACTACAGGCCAAAGATATTCGTCAACAGTTCATCTTTGCATTACTGGCCAAAGATATTCAACAACAGGTCATCTTTGCACTACGGGCCAAAGATATTCATCAACAGACCATCTTTGCACTACATGCCAAAGATATTCATCTACAATTCATCTTTGCACTATAGGCCAAAGATATTCCTCAACAATTCATATTTGCACTACATGCCAAATATATTAATACCTCAAAGAATATATAATCATTTAAGAATTTATATAAACAATAATTATAACCATGTTGATCATTTCACCTTTGCACTTAAGCTAAAGATATTCAATTATAAATTCAATGGTCATGATCATACCAGTCAACAATTCAACTTTGCACTACTGGCCAAAGAGAACCCATAGTCATGATCATACCAAAAATCTACCCATCTTTACACTCAAGTCAAAGAGAAATATCATCATTAGGGTTATAAAAATGTTATATATGATAATAAAATCAATATAATCAACATATAGATTTAATCTCAAGAGTAATATTCATAAATCAACTATAATTTGGTTAGAAAAAGAAACCAATTTTGTCGTGAATAGTAACTCGTGAATAGTAACCTCGACTCAAAAAGGTAGAAATTCTACAATAAAATCTATACCAATATTTCGGTATAATGATATTGAAAGAATAACATTTCTTAAGCTTATAAACAATTTATTTAAATTATTTACACTTTACTAATTAATGCATTTAATCATCATAAAATGTCAACTCTTAAGATTTCATCATCAATAGCCAAAACCCTCATCAAAAATCTGCATATACCTCATATAGGATTCTCAAGCCATAAAATCCTATTTTCTAATTTTCTTACTTCACATAACATATTTAATTCATTTCTCATAACTAGTCCATTTTCATGAAAAATACCAAATCAGTTCCAAAAATATTTCTTTTCTGGAATTTATCATAATATAGTCCCATATTGAACATATATTTTTCTCAGAATTTTTAAAAGTCATTTACTATTTTTCATATGGCCAAAACAGCCGAATATTTAGACATTTATCAAAAATTGTACTTTTGTCCAAAAATTCTGAAATTAACAGAGTATACTTCCATCATATACATGTACTCCCAATAAAAATTTCATCAATTTTGGAGTTAACCACAAGAAATTATAAGCAGTTACTTTTAAAATAGTCTTTTCTCATAAAATTCATAACTCTCAATCTATACATCCAAAAATCACTATTTTTGGACACAATCAATAAAACTCATCAAAATATCATTTCAAATTTTTCCAGAATTTTTGAAGTTCAGAAAAATTACGAAACTGAAAAACATAACAACCCTTAAAATCCCTTACTATCCCTTACCTCAAAAGAGCAGTACTTCTGATCGGTATAAGGCTGAAGGAAACTTGCACTGATGAATAGAAACTCACAGAGTATCTAAATACTCACAAAATACACTCAATAATCTAGAGAGAGAAAGAGAGAAAACTTATGTTTCTGGTGTGATTTTCAATTCTAACTTAGCCCTCTATTTATAGGAAAATTTTGGTAGGTTTGACCTGCAACCTGATGGCTTTACCTGCTACTATTCCCACCCACCACATTTGAAATATAATTCAGCACATTTCTTCACCAACCACAAGTGGGGCCCACCAATTCTAGAATTTTCTACCAAAATGTTAAACTCCAAAAATTCAACAATTTCTGAACCAGTCATCTCGTAAAATTCATAATAAATCATACGTTCATTTTTAACGGTTCAAAATTTGTGGACATATACTCAACTTATATATGTATAACATATCCAAAAATTACCACGATCCAACGGTCGGATTAAAAATTATAACACCCGCAAAATTTCTCAAAAAAAATCCTGATTTTTAATACCTCCATTCCGACAAAAATACGGATAAAAATCTCAACATTAACTCCTTCATTTTTAACCACAAAAATATATCCCTCATTTATATCCACATAAAATAAATATTTTCTTATCATATGAATCAATAATTAATTATTCACAAATAATATTACAGAATCACATTTATGACAACCAGGCCGTTCCCAGGAAAGAGGGGGCTTTCCAATAAGAATTTCTCCTTACTGGCGCGCAATTAGATGACCAAACCTCTCCTTAGACAGAACTTTCTAGACATTGCCAATAATGTTATCTAATAATATTATTCAAATAATATGAATTATTGATCTGATAAAGGAAAATACTGTGCAGCAACAATTATTGAAACAACAATAATATAAAATATCAACGCAACAATTATTGAATCAATAAAATAAAATATTGAACAGTAATTACTGTAACAATTATTGAGTAGTGCCTTCTTACGTAAGAATCAATAATTTCAAAAATACTATGCAATACCGTGTGCTACTGTGCAATAACGCGTATTACTGTATTTTAACCACCGGGTATTCCAACAGTGTTAACGGTAACAACTACGCCGTTATTTGTAAAAACTCAAATTTGTCGTTTTCTTCACCCGACAGTTATTCGTTATGGGGCCCACAAATAGCTGCGCCGTCGTACGAATATTCCCCGACAGAAAGAATATTCCACGACCAAACGAATATTCCCCGACAACAATGATTATTTTATAACCACTTGCTTATTTTGAAAAAAATTCATATTGCACCCATAACTTTAAACTTTTATCAATTTAACCATTTACTGAATAGTAATTATAAGAAAAATTGAATACTTTTATTTCATAAAATTTGGGGTCTTACAATCTCCCCTCCTTATGAAATTTCGTCCCCGAAATTTACGTACCTGGTATTTCGAAGAGTTGAGAATACCTTGCTTCCATTTCAGATTCTATCTCTCAGATCATCATGATTTCTCCATTGCTCTTCTCCCATGATAACTTCATTTGGGTTCATCATTTGTTGGGAAGTCATGACAACCGCCATCCCTCGAACTACTCGGCTTTGACTTGTCTGGAGCAGCATTTGGCGTCATCATTACCGTTGGAATATACCTTTCTATAGGACATATTCCTCCCTCAACTGCCTCTTCGTACTCCTCATTCATGATCTGAATCATCAATCTTCGATCTATATCGGATTCAGGTTGACCGCTATGTACAGGGTAATTCAAAACTCGATGTTGGGTTCTCCCAATTGCTTTCCAAAAAGAGAAATTCATATCATCTATTTTAGCCTTCTTAGATCGAACATCCTTTCCACAATATCCACGTGTCGTGCGGCTTTTGCCCATGCATCACTTATTCTCACTCGTTCAGTTTTTTCTTCTCTCAGCTCAGATTCCATTTTTATCATCTTATACTCTGCCAAAGAATGCTTCTGTTCAAGCATCACATATCGGGTAACACAAGCTTGAATTGTTGCATCTTTTTGTTCCACGACCGCCTGTCATTCTTCTGCCTGCTCTTCTAACTCATGAATACGATTTTGAAATTCTACATTTTGATCATGTAATACCTCTAATAAACTCTCCTCTGGTACTTCTTCTTCCTCTTCTTCCTCAGTCTCAGCTGTTACCTCTGCGACTATCTCGGGTGCAACTATCAATTCTTCATTCACCACATAGATATCTCTAATTCCTTCTTCGTCTGACATCACATTATCATGGTTAGTGATTAGAGGTATCCCCACAGTCTCATTCACTCCATTGTTAGCATTCTCAGCTGCCATTCTCAAATACTGCCATAAAATAAGGGTTAATTAAACAAATTAACCTATCACATAATATCTCGATATTATGATTGACCAACAAATAAGCTTAGGTAGGACACACTAGCGAAGGATTTACTCATCTCTCCCCTCCTAGTTCTATTCCCCGATCTCCGCCAGAGATCATATCCCTAAGCTCTGATACCAAATGTGACGACCCCAAAATAGATCCATTCCATCCAACCTATTCTGAGTCGCCAAATACATGGTACAGAAAACAACTATAACTTTATTACAACAATTGTCGTGCAAAATACAACAACACATATGCTGTGAGTTTGGATACAAATATATACCAAATGTGACTCATGTTCCAACCGTGGACATCACCTCACAATGACACCTTACATAAAGGTATAGTCAAAAATTGTTTTAGAAATTAGAATCTTTGGGAAGTGCTCAAGGAAACCTTCGTACATGGGAGGCCATGCATCTAGGTTATGATAGATATCATATGGCCACAGAATTATCCTTGGTTTACCCAATAGACCCCAAAGAAAAACGAGAAGATTACTATCATATTCTTCCCAATGGTGAGTCTTCTCTTGACATATCATTATCTCTACTGTCTCTAATTGAGAATTATACTTTAAACAAACACCAAGATTATATAGGTAGTGCTCGTATATATACTCAGCAAGTGGATGAGCACATCCCTGTCTTATGATGACACGAGATTGTATGTCGTTAGACATCTTGTATGATAGTGGCAAACCACCCTTCCAACGTTGGGTACACCTTACCCTATTGGATTCACCAAATATAACTACTAAATGAACTTTTCTATACTGTTTCGGGAGAACATCCACAGCTAGAGACCACCGTTCTATTTCCCCGTTACCCTCGCTCGACCCAGCTACACTCTTATTACCTGAAAGGAATTGTGAAGCAAAAGGGTGAGCACAACTAGCTCAGTAAAGAATATCATGACTAAAGATAATTAAATTATCAATAGCCTTCATCAATAATAAATCAGAGATTTAGAATATATGGTAAATGATAAAAATTTCAACCATAGTTGCAGCGGAACGAGCAATCCATTAGAAGAGTCAAATAGACTATAAAGTCTATTATTTTCTCCATGTTAAAAATCCACCAACAATGTTTTATCCCTGTAACATCAATCAACAATTCTGGTCCACAATCATATGAATAACTCATAATCATAACTGTAGTTCTAAATTCCTCTTCTCATCTAGGACGAAGATAATTTTCATCACCTGAAACATCAAACATCATGGTTATACCAAATCACAGTTCTTGTTCATAATCATACTAATAACTTCATCTTTGCACTACGGGACAAAGATATTCATCAACAAGTCATCTTTGCACTACAGGCCAAAGATATTCGTCAACAGTTCATCTTTGCATTACTGGCCAAAGATATTCAACAACAGGTCATCTTTGCACTACGGGCCAAAGATATTCATCAACAGACCATCTTTGCACTACAGGCCAAAGATATTCATCTACAATTCATCTTTGCACTACAGGCCAAAGATATTCCTCAACAATTCATATTTGCACTACATGCCAAATATATTAATACCTCAAAGAATATATAATCATTTAAGAATTTATATAAACAATAATTATAACCATGTTGATCATTTCACCTTTGCACTTAAGCTAAAGATATTCAATTATAAATTCAATGGTCATGATCATACCAGTCAACAATTCAACTTTGCACTACTGGCCAAAGAGAACCCATAGTCATGATCATACCAAAAATTTACCCATCTTTACACTCTAGTCAAAGAGAAATATCATCATTAGGGTTATAAAAATGTTATATATGATAATAAAATCAATATAATCAACATATAGATTTAATCTCAAGAGTAATATTCATAAATCAACTATAATTTGGTTAGAAAAAGAAACCAATTTTGTCGTGAATAGTAACTCGTGAATAGTAACTCGTGAATAGTAACCTCGACTCAAAAAGGTAGAAATTCCACAATAAAATCTATACCAATATTTCGGTATAATGATATTGAAAGAATAACATTTCTTAAGCTTATAAACAATTTATTTAAATTGTTTACACTTTACTAATTAATGCATTTAATCATCATAAAATGTCAACTCTTAAGATTTCATCATCAATAGCCAAAACCCTCATCAAAAATCTGCATATACCTCATATAGGATTCTCAAGCCATAAAATCCTATTTTCTAATTTTCTTACTTCACATAACATATTTAATTCATTTTCTCATAACTAGTCCATTTTCATGAAAAATACCAAATCAGTTCCAAAAATATTTTTTTTCTGGGATTTATCAGAATATAGTCCCATATTGAACATATATTTTTCTCAGAATTTTTAAAAGTCATTTACTATTTTTCATATGGCCAAAACAGCCGAATATTTAGACATTTATCAAAAATTGTACTTTTGTCCAAAAATTCTGAAATTAACAGAGTATACTTCCATCAAATACATGTACTCCCAATAAAAATTTCATCAATTTTGGAGTTAACCACAAGAAATTATAAGCAGTTACTTTTAAAATAGTCTTTTCTCATAAAATTCATAACTCTCAATCTATACATCCAAAAATCACTATTTTTGGACACAATCAATAAAACTCATCAAAATATCATTTCAAATTTTTCCAGAATTTTTGAAGTTCAGAAAAATTACGAAACTGAAAAACATAACAACCCTTAAAATCCCTTACTATCCCTTACCTCAAAAGAGCAGTACTTCTGATCGGTATAAGGCTGAAGGAAACTTGCACTGATGAATAGAAACTCACAGAGTATCTAAATACTCACAAAATACACTCAATAATCTAGAGAGAGAAAGAGAGAAAACTTATGTTTCTGGTGTGATTTTCAATTCTAACTTAGCCCTCTATTTATAGGAAAATTTTGGTAGGTTTGACCTGCAACCTGATGGCTTTACCTGCTACTATTCCCACCCACCACATTTGAAATATAATTCAGCACATTTCTTCACCAACCACAAGTGGGGCCCACCAATTCTAGAATTTTCCACCAAAATGTTAAACTCCGAAAATTCAACAATTTCTGAACCAGTCATCTCGTAAAATTCATAATAAATCATACGTTCATTTTTAACGGTTCAAAATTTGTGGACATATACTCAACTTATATATGTATAACATATCCAAAAATTACCACGATCCAACGGTCGGATTAAAAATTATAACACCCGCAATATTTCTAAAAAAAAACCCTGATTTTTAATACCTCCATTCCGACAAAAATACGGATAAAAATCTCAACATTAACTCCTTCATTTTTTAACCACAAAAATATATCCCTCATTTATATCCACATAAAATAAATATTTTCTTATCATATGAATCAATAATTAATTATTCACAAATAATATTACAGAATCACATTTATGACAACCAGGCCGTTCCCAGGAAAGAGGGGGCTTTCCAATAAGAATTTCTCCTTACTGGCGCGCAATTAGATGACCAAACCTCTCCTTAGACAGAACTTTCTAGACATTGACAATAATGTTATCTAATAATATTATTCAAATAATATGAATTATTGATCTGATAAAGGAAAATACTGTGCAGCAACAATTATTGAAACAACAATAATATAAAATATCAACGCAACAATTATTGAATCAATAAAATAAAATATTGAACAGTAATTACTGTAACAATTATTGAGTAGTGCCTTCTTACGTAAGAATCAATAATTTCAAAAATACTATGCAATACCGTGTGCTACTGTGCAATAACGCGTATTACTGTATTTTAACCACCGGGTATTCCAACAGTGTTAACGGTAACAACTACGCCGTTATTTGTAAAAACTCAAATTTGTCGTTTTCTTCACCCGACAGTTATTCGTTATGGGGCCCACAAACAGCTGCGCCGTCGTACGAATATTCCCCGACAGAAAGAATATTCCACGACCAAACGAATATTCCCCGACAACAATGATTATTTTATAACCACTTGCTTATTTTGAAAAAAATTCATATTTCACCCATAACTTTAAACTTTTATCAATTTAACCATTTACTGAATAGTAATTATAAGAAAAATTGAATACTTTTATTTCATAAAATTCGGGGTCTTACACAAAACCCATTTCCAAAGCCCCATATCGAATGGCTCCTATTGAACTTCAGGAGTTAAAGATCT
Organism: Panax notoginseng; assembly: GCA_016801055.1. Taxonomy (NCBI): domain Eukaryota; kingdom Viridiplantae; phylum Streptophyta; class Magnoliopsida; order Apiales; family Araliaceae; genus Panax; species Panax notoginseng. The sequence goes on from CM029019.1 coordinate 10,030,578, forward strand.
AACTGCAGGAATTGTTAGACATTGGCTTTATTCGTCCTAGTACTTCTCCTTGGGGTGCTCCTGTGCTATTCGTGAAGAAGAAAGATGGAAGTATGCGACTTTGTATTGATTATCGGGAGTTGAATCATGTCACCATCAAAAACAGGTACCCATTGCCACGTATTGATGACCTGCTTGACTAGTTGCAAGGAGCACAATTCTTTTCAAAGATCGATCTTCGTTCTAGATATCATCAGCTGAAGGTTAGAACTGAGGATATTCCAAAGACGGCTTTCAGAACTCGGTACGGGCATTATGAATTCCTAGTCATGTCCTTTGGATTGACTAATGCTCCTGCTGCCTTCATGGATATGATGAACCAAGTATTCAAGGAATATTTGGATCACTTTGTGGTCGTCTTTATTGATGACATCCTTATTTATTCCAAAAGTCGTGAAGATCATGAGCAACACTTGAGGCTAGTACTCCAAAAGCTTCGTGAATACAAGCTTTATGCCAAGTTGAAGAAATACGAGTTCTGGCTAGAGGAGGTAGCATTCCTTGGGCATGTAGTATCAAGTCGTGGAATATCTGTTGACCCGGCAAAGATTGAAGCTATTCAAAGCTGGGAACAACCTAAATTAGTGACCGAAGTACGTAGCTTTCTTGGTTTAGCTGGTTATTATCGGAGATTCGTGGAAGGATTTTCTCGAATCGCTACTCCATTAACTCAGCTGACTCGGAAAGATACAAAGTCCGGTTGGAGCAAAGAATATGAGAAGAGTTTTCAAGAACTCAAGAGGAGACTCATTTCAGCACCTGTTCTAACAATACCATCTGGCTCGGAGGGATTTATCATCTACAGTGATGCTTCGAGCAAAGGGTTGGGATGCGTTCTCATGCAACATGGAAAAGTCATAGCCTATGCATCAAGACAACTCAAGGAATATGAGAGGAATTATCCTACTCATGATCTAGAGTTGGCAGCTGTTGTCTTTGCACTTAAAATTTGGAGGCATTACTTGTATGGGGAGAAGGTGGAGATCTTTACGGATCATAAAAGTCTCAAATATTTCTTCACTCAAAAGGAACTCAACATGCGACAACGACGTTGGCTTGAACTGTTGAAAGATTATGATCATACTATTCAATACCATCCTGGAAAAGCGAACGTGGTAGCTGACGCATTGAGTAGAAGATCATATGCAAGTACGAGTGCGATATTGTCAACACAAAGGCCCATTTTGTGTGACTTGCAAAGGATGGAGATAGAGTTAAAGACTCCAGGGACCCATGTGATAATGGCGAATATACGAGTAGAACCAACTTTAATCGATAAAGTTAAAGCTGCTCAAGCTACAGACCTGAAGCTGATGCGTATGAGGAAGAAAGTGCAAGAAGGTGCTATGCCAGAAGCAAGAATCGATGAAGAAGGAATACTTCGAGTCAACTCCAGACTTTGTGTTCCTAACAACCCTGATTTAAAGTATGAAATCATGATGGAGGCGCACAACACACCGTTTGCAATCCATCTTGGAAGTACCAAAATGTATCATGATCTTCATCATATATTTTGGTGGAGCAATATGAAGAGAGAGATAGCGCTGTTTATCTCAAGGTGTCTAACTTGTTGAAGGCTAATGATAATTTATTCTGCATTATCTTAGTCATAATATTTCTTACTGGGCTAGTTGAGCTCACCCTTTCTTTCACTGTTCTCTTCAGGAAATGAGAACGTAGCTGGGGCAAGTCGGGGAACGGAGTGATGGTCCGAATGATAGTATTAGTTAGTAGTCCTCACTATTCTATGTAATAGTGTGATAATAAATGTAATGAGGACTCCTTTTGAGTATGAATACTCTCTAGAAGATAATATTTGTATTCAAACTCACAGTTTATGTTTTGTCGTATTTTACACGACAGTTGTATTAATAAGTTGTATTTGTATTCTGTACTATGTATCTGACGACCCAAGATGGGTGATGTATACCTAATTTTGGGGGCGTCACAAGGCCTATCATTAATAAGATCGATCTTTCAATTAACATAGTATACTTTATCTCCCAATACTATTACTCGAATAATCAATTAGCTAACATTTAGCTACAAAATCAAATATTAGATAACACCTTAAACCATTAATATTATTATCGTCATTTGATAATATTTCAACCACTTTATCATCATCTTAAAACTCTTCACTAATATTATTAATCACTTATTAATATCTCATTCACTTCTTATAATCACTTCATAATATCTTAATCGTTTACAAATATTATTACTTTTTAATAATATTTTAATCACTTATCAACATCTTAATCATTTCTAAATATTATTAATTCTTTAATAATATCTTAATCTAATATTATCAATCTCTTAATAATATTTTAATCATTTACTAACCTAATAAATAATTTATTTTAATTGTTTACCCTTTACTAATTCCCTTATTTAATAATCACAAAATGTCATAAATATAACATCTCCTCCAAAATGACCAAAATACCCCTTATAAATATGCACATATCATTTTTAGGATTTTCAAGCCATAAAATCACATTTTTACCATTTATGACATCACAAAACTTTTTATTTCCATTTATTCATAACTCAATCATTTACATGAAAAATACCAAATCAACTTTGAAACTTTTTCATTTCTAGGAAATAACAGAATATGATTCCCTTGTGAACATATATTTTTTTTGGAATTTTCTATTTTTAGTTACTATTTTTAAATTGCTCAAAACAACCAAATCTTGTAACATTTTTCATAAATCAAACTTTTGTCTAAAACTCATGAAATTTTCAGGACATACTTCTGTTATGAACATCTACTCCCAGTAAAAATTTCATAATTTTTAGAGTTAATCACAAAGAGTTATTTCCGTTTACTTTTAAAATAATCTTTTCTTACAAAATCTATAACTTTATTCTACATATCCAAAAATCGCCATATTTCAACCAGATCTTGATAACTCGTCATATTAACATCCTAAATGTTTTTAGAATTTTTTAAGTACAGAAAACGGACGAAAATGGCCCTACAAGCAACAGGCCAGAACAGTAAAATCCCTCCTTTTGAAAAATCTGGACTGTTTTGACTAAAACAACCACCATGTCTTGTAAAATCAACATTTTTGAGTGCTACCACTTGAGTTTAAAAGTTAACTCACATATCTAGCACCCCTCTTTGACAGATCGTAAAAAGAATGTGTAGATTTTATATGGTAGTTGATCAAAATGGAAGAAAGTGAGGATTTTCTAGCCCAGAACATAGTTTGATTTTCTTCCTTTGATCAATACATGCAACACTCAAAAGGGTTAGATCCATACATGAAACACTCAAATACATGTAGATCTAAAGTTTTGAAGTTCAAAAACATCAAATCTTCATTTAATCAAACCATTAAAAGAAATGAATACAAAAAGGTTAGAACTTTAGGATTATACCTTGATTTAAATGCTATCATTCTTGAATCTCCAAAGTAGGAGATAAATTTTGGGAGCATGAAGATCCAATCTCTCCTTCCCTCACCCGCAATTTTTTTTCTCTCTCTCTCTCTCCTTCTTCTATTTTTACTTTGTAAGCTTTTCTTTTAGTGGAGAGAGAAAGTAAAGAGGTATAATAACTTTTTAGATAATTAAAAACTGGGAAGGGTAATTGATATTGGTGAAATAGTATAGATATAACTTATGTATGTATATCAATTGCCCAACACTTTTCTCTCTCTTTCTAATCTTTAATTTTACTTGCACAATTAAACAAATGATGGAGTAACACATGAGGTAGTAATTAAGGGTAATGATAATATCACATGGGATCTCCTCCTCCTATTGGCTGAAATTTTGGCACCTTATCCTCCATTTTTGATTTATTTTTATTGCTAATATTTTCTTAGTATAATGGCAAACAAGTCCCTTCCAAGTTGGGCTAAGTTTGGGCCACTTGATTTGTTGCTTGGGCTTTCTAATTAAATTTGGGCTACTATTAAAATTGTTTTGGGCCACCTTAATTATTATATGCTCATCTCATTAAAATATCTTACCCTATTTATTTAATTAGGGTTCATAGTCCACTTATATTGAACTTTAAATAATTACTCATGTATATTTAATTTTATTACCCAATTAGACTTGTTCAAAATAAACAATAATTTGAGACAATAAAATGAATATCTTAGATTAGTATAATTTTAAATACTAATATTCTTTAATACCATAACCCTTAAGTTATTTAATTTTCATACCTAATGTGTATATTAGGTTATAAGGCTTTCTTTTTAATTCACTTTATTAAATAAATAAACATATATTGATATTTACAATATATATTTATTTAATCTTATACATATTCTTCATAAGTCACAAAGAATTTAATACATGGATAAATAATTAATGTGACCTAATATTCTTGTATAATTAATTTAATTAATTATTTCTCTTGCTAAAATATATATAGCATATCACTAAGTATATATGTACCTATACACATACACATTCTCTTAATTCTTATAATATCTCTTCATTTGAAATTTATTTCCTTAATAAATTTTCCACACATACAAAATCTCTTTAATTAATTCTTTTAAACTTAAAGGTAGCATAATACCTTATTCTTAATATACCTCAATTGTATACATAAATCCATTATAGGATTTTGAGATTTTCGTAACCCATATTTTCTCACTTTATTCTTTATCTTCTCATTACTCTTCAAAAAATATTTATCAATCACATTTAATTTCTCTATTTCCAATTTAGGTTTTATTTTTTAACCTTTAGTTTAATCGTTCAAGATTTTAAAAATTTTCGGGTTGTCACAAAATTCATATATAAATAAATTAAAAAAAGGGATAGAAGAAAAAGATTCTCATCTCTACCGTCGACTAGATCGACAAAATTATTGTCAAACTCTATTTTTGTGAGCTGCGATGCTGCCTTCACGTCTTTGTTATTGTACCAAATCATTGACAACTCCTTCGTAGAAATATATGTATATGTATAGCAAATGGTGAAACGATTTGGTATGCCGAATCTAGATCGATCCTTTGGGAAAGTATTTTTTTATTTTGCTTACAATTTTTGATTACTTAAGATGGTGAATTGAAGAAAAATATTATGTTGGCTTTTGATTTGCCTGTAATAGGATGAAGAAATATCCCAAAATTTGGGATTGTTCACTTGATTTAAGTTGTTCCAAAATATTGAGATTTTCTAGTTTTATATAATATGTAAGATTATGTTATTTTACTGTATTAACCTTTTTAAATTTAAACTGTAGTCAATTATTTTATTTGATTAGTTAATTGATAATTATTTTATTTTGATCAAGTGATGGGGTTAATCAATTCATTTGACATTAATCAGTTATGTTAGTTTTTATATATTTTTGTTTGAGTTAATTAGGTGTGAATGATTAAATACATGTATGTTATTACTTGTTTACACAAAAACGAGAATTTTTTTATAAGTTCAGTGGGTTATTCCATAAAAGGCATCAAGATGTCGGAATAACCTGTCTACGCGGATTACGTACCGCATGACAGGTGAAAATCTATTTGCAGTTTAGTATGTTATTTCTTTTCATATTCTTAAATCTAAACTTTCTATGGTAAGTATTGCTTCTATAATCCCTGAAATTAGTGGAATATCTTTGAGTTTTGCGCTTCATCTAGTATCGTTTCATTGGAATATTGATCTGAACTTTATTATTAAATATCAATATTTTCACCCAGGGTACTATTCACGAGTTACTATTCACTCGGTTACTATTTACTTGAATATTATTCACTCGGGTATTCGAAATACTTTTTATGTCGGGGTACTATTCACGAGTTACTATTCACGGGTTACTATTCACCCAGTTGCTATTCACTAGAATATTATTCACTCGGATATTTAGGGCACTTTTCATGTCGGAGTACTATTCACGGGGTATTATTCCCGAAGTACTATTCACAGGATATTATTCACGAGGTACTATTCACCCGAAAAATTTATTTCTTTTCTGTCCAAATTATTTTTGATACATAGATATTATTCTTGAATTTTACTCCACAAAACAGTATCATGATGACAATTTAGATATTTTAAACTCTGGATAAAGTTAAAGTCTTTAATATTTATCCTTGATTTCATTTGATTAATGCTTATATCATTGTCATCATCCTCATGCTTATATTGTGATGAAAGTCATCTTTGGCTTACATGCATAGATGAACTGTTGATTGGTATGATTATGACCAGGGATCATTTGGTATAATCATGACCCGTAATGTTACAAATGATTTGGTAAAAGTTCTCATTGGCCCATAGTGCATTGATGGACAATTGTTGGTATGATTATGACCAGGGATTATTCGGTATAATCATGACCATTGGTGAAAACATGAATATCCTTTAGCCTAGTGCATGGATAATTCGTGGTCGTGATACTAATGAACATCCTTGGCCCGTAGTGCATGGATAATTCGTGGTTGTGATACTAATGAATATCATTGACCTGTAGTGCATGGATAATTCAGTGATGTGGATTAATTATTGAGCTGAGTCTAAGCGGTGAATTATTAATTCATGTATGTGATAATAATAAATATCATTGGCCCGTGGTGCATGGATAATTCATGGATGTGATACTAACGAATATCTTTGGCCGTAATGCAAAGATGATTTTATTAGTATGATTATGAACCGAAACTGTGATTTGGTATAACCATGGTCTTTGATGTTTCAGGTAAAGACATGTGATGAAAATTATCTTCGTCCTAGATGAGAAGAGGAATTTAGAACTATAATTATGATTATGAGTTATTCACATGATTGTGGACAGGAACTGTTGATTGATGTTACAGGGTTAAAACATTGTTGGTGGACTTTTAACATGGAGAAGATAATAGACTTTATGGTCTATTCGACTCTTCTAATGGATTGCTCGTTCCGCTGCAACTATGGTTGAAAAGTTTTATCATCTACCATATGTTCTAAATCTCTGATTTATTACTGATGAAGGCTATTGATAATTTAATTATCTTTAGTCGTAATATTCTTTACTGGGCTAGTTGTGCTCACCCTTTTATTTCACAATTCCTTTCAGGTAATAAGAGTGTAGCTGGATCGAGCGAGGGTAACAGGAGAATAGAACGATGGTCTATAACTGTTGAGATTTTCCCTAAAATAGTATAGAAATAATTTTATTGAGAATTTTAGATAAGCGTGTCGTATTTTATACGTCATTTTAACCGTTAATTTTGGTGAACCGAATAGGGTGAGGTGAACCCAACTTTAGAGGGGTGTTTTGTCACTATCATACAAGATGTCTAACGTGTAAGACCCCAACTTTTATAAATAAAGATGAATTTTCTATAAATATCATTTTTGAATATTATGGAGTTAAATTGATATAATGTTATAGTTGTGGGTAATATTTATAAATTTTGCAAAGTACGCAAGTTGTTATATAATATTCGATTGGTCGGGGAATATTCGTTTAACAGGGAATATTCGTACAACGACACAATCATTGGTGGACCCCACAACGGAATTATTGTCGGATTGAGAAAACGACAAAAATATTTTATTAAAAATAACGGCGGAAATTTTACCATTGTTACTGTTGAACTACTCGGTAGTAAAAATACAGTAATACGTGTGGTTGCATAGTAGCACACGGTATTGATTATTAATGATTATGTGAGAAGTCACTCAGTTTGATTTAATTATGGTCAGTTAATAATATGAATTATTTAGCGATAATGACGTTTTGTTTTATTCGTAAAAAAACAGAAACATCTTTTTATATAAAACAGAATACTTTATTAAAGTTATTCTATAAATAGAATATATTATATTTTATTTAAAAGATTTTTTTTTAAATATGGACCGTCAGATTAAAGTAATCAATCTGGACCGTTCATGGATTAGTTACTATGCATTCTATTTTTCTATAAATAGCAGCTCATTCCTTCATTATTTCTTACGAATTCACTGAACTCTAGAGAGAGAAACTATAGAGAGAAGCTATAGAGAGAGAGAAGAAGAGTATTCTGCTACTTAACTACTTCCTTATTTCAGCTCGTCTTTAAAACGGTAAGGGGTGTTATTCTTTCTTATTCATGAAGAGAACTGTTGTTATTCCATTTCTTATTATTCTGTTGGAATAACCTGTATACGCGGATCTACCCTATACTTGGTGACATTCTTCTATTATTCTGTTGGAACATCCTGTCTGTGTGTTTTACACCGGACCTGGTTCCGTTTTTATTATTATTCTGTTGGAACATCTTGTCTGTGTGTTTTACACCGGACCTGGTTCCGTTTTTATTATTATTCTGTTGGAACATCCTGTCTGTGTGTTTTACACCGGACCTGGTTCCGTCTTGTTATTATTCTGTTGGAACATCCTGTCTGTGTGTTTTACACCGGACCTGGTTCCATTATTTATTATTCTGTCGGAATATCCTGTCTGTGCGTTTACGCCGGACCTGGTTCCATTATTATTATTCTGTTAAGAATAACCTGACTGTGCGGTCTATCGCATGCATGGTGATTTCTTTTGTTATTCTATTTTTTATTATACTCAGTTGATTAAACTTTGACTTCTATACTCCATGAAATTGGTGGAATATCCTTGATATTTGCGTTTCATCTAGTATCTATTCATGAAAATATTCTCCTGATCATTCTTGAATTTTACTCCACAAAACAGTATCATGTTGACAATTTGGACGTTATTAATTCCTGGATAAATTAATTCTTGAACTTGTTTTATTGAATTCTTATATCATTGTCATCATCCTCATGTTTATAAAATGTTGAAAGTCATCTGTGGCCTGTAGTGCATAGATGGACTTGGTATGATTATGACCAGGGATTATTCGGTGTAATCATGACCGTAATGTTACAAATGATGTGGTTAAAGTCTCATTGGCCGTAGTGCATTGATGGACAGTTGTTGGCATGATCATGACCATTAATGAATATACGAATATCCTTGGCCGTAGTGCAGGGGTGATTCGATGATGTGGATTATTTTATTAAGCTGAGTCTCAGCGATCACAGTGTTGGAAAACTTTTTAAATCATAAAAGATAGTAGAGTTTATTTTCTACTTGACTCTTTTAATGGATTGCTTGTTCCGCTGCAGTTAAACTTGATGTCTATTATATTTTATCAGTTTAACATTGTTGAAGGCTAATGATAATTTATTCTGCATTATCTTAGTCATAATATTTCTTACTGGGCTAGTTGAGCTCACCCTTTCTTTCACTGTTCTCTTCAGGAAATGAGAACGTAGCTGGGGCAAGTCGGGGAACGGAGTGATGGTCCGAATGATAGTATTAGTTAGTAGTTCTCACTATTCTATGTAATGGTGTGTTAATAAATGTAATGAGAACTCCTTTTGAGTATGAATACTCTCTAGAAGATAATATTTATATTCAAACTCACAGTTTATGTTTTGTCGTATTGTACACGACAGTTGTATTAGTAAGTTGTATTTGTATTCTGTACTATGTATCTGACGACCCAAGATGGGTGATGTATACTGTAAGACCCCGAATTTTATGAAATAAAAGTATTCAATTTTTTTTATAGTTACTATTCAGTAAATGGCTAAATTGATAAAAGTTAAAGTTAAGGGTGATATATGAAAAAATTTTCAAAATAAGCAAGTGGTTATAAAATAATCATTGTTGTCGGGGAATATTCGTTTGGTCGTGGAATATTCTTTCTGTCGGGGAATATTCGTACGACGGCGCAGCCATTTGTGGGCCCCATAACAGAATAACTGTCGGGTGAAGAAAACGATAAATTTAAGTTTTTACAAATAACGGCGTAGTTGTTACCGTTAACACTGTTGGAATACCCGGTGGTTAAAATACAGTAATACGCGTTATTGCACAGTAGCACACGGTATTGCATAGTATTTTTGAAATTATTGATTCTTACGTAAGAAGGCACTACTCAATAATTGTTACAGTAATTACTGTTCAATATTTTATTTTATTGATTCAATAATTGCTACGTTGAAATTTTGTATTATTGTTGTTCAATAATTGTTGCTGCACAGTATTTCCCATTATCAGATCAATAATTCATATTATTTGAATAATATTATTAGATAACATTATTGGCAATGACTAGAAAGTTCTGTCTAAGGAGAGGTTTGGTCACCTAATTGCGCGCCAGTAAGGAGAAATTCTTATTGGAAAGCCCCCTCTTTCCTGGGAACGGCCTGGTTGTCATAAATGTGATTCTGTAATATTATTTGTGAATAATTAATTATTGATTCATATGATAAGAAAATATTTATTTTAAGTGGATATAAACGAGTGATATATTTTTGTGGTTAAAAATGAAGGAGTTAATGTTGAGGTTTTTATCCGTATTTTTGTCGGAATGGAGGTATTAAAAAATTAGGGTTTTTGAGATATTTTGCGAGGGTTATAATTTTTAATCCGACCGTTGGATCGTGGTAATTTTTGGATATGTTATACATATATAAGTTGAGTATATGTCCACAAATTTTGAACCGTTAAAAATAAACGTATGATTTATTATGAATTTTACGAGATGACTGGTTCAGAAATTGTTGAATTTTTGGAGTTTATCATTTTGGTGGAAAATTCTAGAATTGGTGGGCCCCACTTGTGGTTGGTGAAGAAATGTGCTGAATTATATTTCAAATGTGGTGGGTGGGAATAGTAGCAGGTAAAGCCATCAGGTTGCAGGTCAAACCTACCAAAATTTTTCTATAAATAGAGGGCTAAGTTAGAATTGAAAATCACACCAAAAACATAAGTTTTCTCTCTTTCTCTCTCTATATTATGAAGCATATTTTGTGAGTATTTAGATACTTTGAGAGTTACTATTCAGTGCAAGTTTCCTTCGGCTTTGCATACCGATCAGAAGTACTGCTCTTTTGAGGTAAGGGATTGTAAGGGATAGTAAGGGATATTAAGGGATTTTAAGGGTTGTTATGATTTTCAGTTTCGTAATTTTTCTGAGCTTCAAAAATTATGAAAAAATTTGAAATGATATTTTGATGAGTTCTATTGATTGTGTCTAAAAATGGTGATTTTTGGATGTATAGATTGAGAGTTATGAATTTTATGAGAAAAGACTATTTTAAAAGTAACCGCTTATAATTCCTTGTGGTTAACTCCAAAATTGATGAAATTTTTATTGGGAGTTCATGTATATGATAGAAGTATACTCTGTAAATTTCAGAATTTTTAGACAAAAGTACAATTTTTGATAAATGTCTAAATATTCGGCTATTTTGGCCATATGAAAAATAGTAAATGACTTTTAAAAATTCTGAGAAAAATATATGTTCAATATGGGACTATATTATGCTAAATCCCAGAAAAGAAATATTTTTGGAACTGATTTGGTATTTTTCATGAAAATGGTCTAGTTATGAGTAAATGAATTAAATATGTTTTGTGAAGAAAGAAAATTAGAAAAATAGGATTTTATGGCTTGAGAATCCTATATGAGGTATATGCAGATTTTTGATGAGGGTTTTGGTTATTGATGATGAAATTGTAAGAGTTGGCATTTTATGATGATTAAATGCATTAATTAGTAAAGTGTAAACAATTAAAATAAATTGTTTATAAATTTAAGTAATGTTATTCTTTCAATATCATTATACCAAAATATTGGTATGGATTTTATTGTAGAATTTCTATCTTTTGTGTCGGGGTTACTATTCATGAGTTACTATTCACGATTTACTATTCATGAGTTACGAATATTACTCTTGAGATTAAAACTATATGTTGATCATATTATTTTTATCATCATATATAACATTTTTATAACCCTGATGTTGAAATTCTCTTTCACTGGAGTGTAAAGATGGGTAGATTATTGGTATGATCATGACTAGGGTTCTCTTTGGCCTGTAGTGCAAAGTTGAATTGTGACTGGTATGATCATGACCATTGAATTTATAATTGAATATCTTAAGCTTAAGTGCAAAGGTGAATTGATCAACATGGTTATAATTATTGTTTATATAAATTCTGAAATGATTATATATTTCTTTGAGATATGAATATATTTGGCCTGTAGTGCAAATATGAATTATCGATGAATATCTTTGGCATGTAGTGCAAAGATGGCCTGTTGATGAATATCTTTGGCCTGTAGTGCAAAGATGAACTGTTGTTGAATATCTTTGGCCCGTAGTGCAAAGATGGTTTGTTGATGAATATCTTTGGCCCGTAGTGCAAAGATGGATTTGTTAGTATGATTATAAACAGGAACTGTGATTTGGTATAACCATGATCTTTGATGTTTCAGGTAAAGACAGGTGATGAAAATATTCTTCGTCCTGGGTGCGAAGAAAAATTTATAGTCACAATTATGATTATGAGTTATTCTTATGATTGTGGAAAGGAACTGTTGAGTGATGTTACATGGATAAAATATTATTGGTGGATTTTTAACATGGAGAAGATAATAGACTTTATAGTCTATTTGACTCTTCTAATGGATTGCTCGTTCCGCTGCAACTATGGTTGAAATTTTTATCATTTACCATATGTTCTAAATCTCTGATTTATTGTTGATGAAGGCTATTGATAATTGAATTATCTTTAATCATGATATTCTTTACTGAGCTAGTTGTGCTCACCCTTTTGCTTCACAATTCCTTTCAGGTAATAAGAGTGTAGCTGGGTCGAGCGGGGGTAACAAGGGAATAGAACGGTGGTCATCATTTAGTAGTTATATTTGGTGAAGAAAATAGGGTGAGGCGAACCCAACGTTGGAATGGTGTTTTGTCACTATCATATAAGATGTCTAATGACATACAACCTCGTGTCATCATAAGACAGGGTTGTGCTCATCCACTTGTTGAGTATATCTATGGGTACTACCTATATAATCTTGGTGTTTGTTTGAAGTATAATTCTCAATTAGAGACAGTGGAGATAATGATAAGTCAAGAGAAGACTCACCATTGGGAAGAATATGATAGTAATCTTCTCGTTTTTCTTTGGGGTCTATTGGGTCAACCAAGGATAATTCTGTGGCCATATGATATCTATCATAACCTAGACGCGTGGCCTCCCATGTACGAAGGTTTCCTTGAGCACTTCCCAAAGATTCTAATTTCTAAAACAGTTTTTGACTATACCTTTATGTAAGGTGTTATTGTGAGGTGATGTCCACGGTTGGAACATGAGTCACATTTGGTATATATTTGTATCCAAACTCACAGCATATGTGTTGTTGTATTTTGCACGACAATTGTTGTAATAAAGTTGTAGTTATTTTCTGTACCATGTATTTGGCGACTCAGAATAGGTTGGATGGAATGAACCTATTTTGGGGTCGTCACATATACCTAATTTTGGGGGCGTCACAGTTGGTATCAGAGCTTAGGGATATGATCCCTGGCTAAGATGCGAGAATAGAACTAGGAGGGGAGAGACGGGGAATTCCTTCGCTAGTATGACCTACCTAAGTTTATTTGCATGGTATTTAATTGGTCGGTCATAATATAAGGATAATATATGACATATCAATTAATTTTTATTTTGTGGCAGTATCTGAAAATGGCATCTGAGAATGTTGAGAATAGCAATGGAGCACAGGCGACTGTTGATTCACCACATATCAATAATCAGGATAATGTGCATCAGGAAGGTGACAATCCTCATGCAAACAACAACACTGACCAAATGATGAATGATCAAATGTTCAGAGGCTTTATGCAATTCATGCAACAACAGGTGAAAGCGGCTCATGTCCACAACGTAGGTGGAAATACTGGAAACTCTCTGGCGGTCACCGCTAAACAGTTTAAGGAGCTGGGACCACCGGAGTTTAAGGGAGAACCCAAACCACTTGTAGCTGAAACATGGATAAAGCAGATCACCAAGATATTTGATGTCTTGGGTTGCTCCGAGGAGCAAAAGGTTCCCTTTGCCGCCTTTATGTTGCGAGGAGAGGCAGATTACTGGTGGGAATCGATAAAGCGTACTCAACCTGCCGCACTGAAGATGTCTTGGGAGAAGTTCCAAGAGCTGTTTAACGACAAATACTTTCCCGAGAGTATTCGTCACATGAAGGAGGTGGAGTTCATCAAATTGGAGCAGAATAATATGACCGTGTCGCAGTACGAGGCAAAATTTGCGGAGTTATCCCGGTTTGCGTCCCACCTGGTGGATAATGAAGAAAGAATGACGCGGATGTTTTTAAGAGGTTTGAAGCCGGAGATACGTCAACATCTTGTTTCTCATAAATTGTGTTTGTATTCAGATGTTGTAAATAGGGCTCAGTTGGTGGAGCGCGATAACGAGACAACGCAACCAAAAGAGAGCAGCCGGCAAAATGATAATACCAGTGAGAGCAGTCATCGAAGCGGTGACAACAAGCGTGGAGGGAATCAACAGGCCAGAAATGGTAACCACTTCGGTGGTAATCAGGGCCAAAACAATAAGAATGGGCATTTCAAGAAGAGGAGATTCAACAATGATGGAAAGACGTCAGCACCAGCACCTGTCGTTAAGGAAGGAGAACGACCACCTATCATATGTTTCAAATGCGGAGGGGAGGGGCACATCAGTCCAAACTGCGCGATGCCGTCCAAAGCATGTTATAATTGTGGAAGAGAAGGTCATTTAGCCCGATTTTGTCGTTTACCGAAGACAAATTCAGCTAGGATGGAGGCACCAAAGGCCGTCCCAGAAAAGTCAAAACCGGTTGTGCAAGGGAGAGCGTTTGTTGTGAACTCCCAGAAAGCAAGGAACCCGAATGAGGTCATCACGGGTAAGCTTATCATAAACTCTAACGAAGTCTATACTTTATTTGATACCGGTTCTACCCATTCTTTTATTTCTCCTACTTGCGCTCATCGATTAAATTTGATTCCGGAGAAATTAGACTTTGACTTAGCAGTTGAAACTCCATTGGGAGAAACCTTCATTACATCCACGGTTTATAAGTCTTGTTTGGTTCAAGTTGGTACCCACACATTACCTGTCGATCTTATTTCATTAAAAATACTTGCATTTGACGTGATTCTAGGGATTGATTGGTTAACTACTCATCATGCAAAAATTGATTGTTTTCGTAAGGTTGTTAGCTTTCATATTCCTAATCGACCTATTATGCGAATTCAAGCAACCAAACCATTAAAATCAATCGCTGTCATCTCAAGCCATAAAGCTATTCGTTTATTGAAAAACGGATGTCAAGCTTTCTTAGCTCATGTCACAGATCTAAACAAAAATACGTCAGTTTTGAATGATATTTCTGTTGTTAATAAATTTCCTGACGTATTTCCCGAAGAACTTCCTGGCCTACCCCCAGAGCGTGAAATTGAATTTTGTATCGACCTTGAACCCGGTACAAAACCCATTTCCAAAGCCCCATATCGAATGGCTCCTATTGAACTTCAGGAGTTAAAGACCCAACTGCAGGAATTGTTAGACATTGGTTTTATTCGTCCTAGTACTTCTCCTTGGGGTGCTCCTGTTCTGTTCGTGAAGAAGAAAGATGGGAGTATGCGACTTTGTATTGATTATCGGGAGTTGAATCATGTCACCATCAAAAATAGGTACCCATTGCCACGTATTGATGACCTGTTTGACCAGTTGCAAGGAGCACAATTCTTTTCAAAGATCGATCTTCGTTCTGGATATCATCAGCTGAAGGTTAGAACTGAGGATATTCCAAAGACTGCCTTCAGAACTCGGTATGGGCATTATGAATTCTTAGTTATGTCTTTTGGATTGACTAATGCTCCTGCTGCCTTCATGGATATGATGAACAGGGTATTTAAGGAATATTTGGATCACTTTGTGGTCGTCTTTATCGATGACATCCTTGTTTATTCCAAAAGCCGTGAAGATCATGAGCAACACTTGAGGCTGGTACTCCAAAAGCTTCGTGAATACAAGCTTTATGCCAAGTTGAAGAAATGCGAGTTCTGGCTGGAGGAGGTAGCATTCCTTGGGCACGTAGTATCAAGTCGTGGAATATCGGTTGACCCGGCAAAGATTGAAGCTATTCAAAGCTGGGAGCAACCTAAATCAGTGACCGAGGTACGTAGCTTTCTTGGTTTAGCTGGTTATTATCGGAGATTCGTGGAAGGATTTTCTCGAATCGCTACTCCATTAACTCAGCTGACTCGGAAAGATACAAAGTTCGGTTGGAGCGAAGAATGTGAGCAGAGTTTTCAAGAACTCAAGAGGAGACTCATTTCAGCACCTGTTCTAACAATACCATCTGGCTCGGAGGGATTTGTCATCTACAGTGATGCTTCGAGCAAAGGGTTGGGATGCGTTCTCATGCAACATGGAAAAGTCATAGCCTATGCATCAAGACAACTCAAGGAATATGAGAGGAATTATCCTACTCATGATCTAGAGTTGGCAGCTGTTGTCTTTGCACTTAAAATTTGGAGGCATTACTTGTATGGGGAGAAGGTGGAGATCTTTACGGATCATAAAAGCCTCAAATATTTTTTCACTCAAAAGGAACTCAACATGCGACAACGACGTTGGCTTGAACTGTTGAAAGATTATGATCATACCATTCAATATCATCCTGGAAAAGCGAACGTGGTAGCTGACGCATTGAGTAGAAGATCATATGCAAGTACGAGTGCGATATTGTCAACACAAAGACCCATTTTGTGTGATTTGCAAAGGATGGAGATAGAGTTAAAGACTCCAGGGACCCATGTGATGATGGCGAATATACGAGTAGAACCGACTTTAATCGATAAAGTTAAAGCTGCTCAAGCTACAGACCTGGAGCTGATGCGTATGAGGAAGAAAGTGCAAGAAGGTGCTATGCCGGAAGCAAGAATCGATGAAGAAGGAATACTTCGAGTCAACTCCAGACTTTGTGTTCCTAACAACCCTGATTTAAAGTATGAAATCATGATGGAGGCGCACAACACACCGTTTGCAATCCATCCTGGAAGTACCAAAATGTATCATGATCTTCGTCATACATTTTGGTGGAGCAATATGAAGAGAGAGATAGCGTTGTTTATCTCAAGGTGTCTAACTTGTCAACGAGTCAAAGCGGAGCATCAAGTACCAAAAGGTCCATTGCAACCACTTGAAATTCCAGAATGGAAGTGGGAGCACATTACCATGGATTTCGTTACCGGTCTTCCTAGGGTTTCTCAAGGTATTGATGCGATTTGGGTCATTGTTGATAGATTGACCAAGTCTGCTCATTTCTTACCGATACGAGAAACTTATACACTTGAACGTCTTGCTCGTATGTACATAAACGAGATTGTAAGACTGCATGGTATGCCAGTATCCATAGTTTCTGACCGAGACCCAAGATTCACTTCACGATTTTGGGTTAGTTTACAAAAAGCTATGGGCACGGAGTTACGATTTAGTTCAGCATATCATCCTCAGACGGACGGACAATCAGAGAGGACTATTCAAACTCTTGAAGATCTATTAAGACTCTGTGTCTTTGACTTCAAGGGAAGTTGGGACAAGTTCTTACCATTGGTGGAGTTTTCCTACAACAACAGTTATCAAGCAAGTATTGGCATGGCTCCATTCGAAGCATTGTATGGAAGAAAATGTCGTTCTCCAGTATGCTGGGATGAGGTGGGTGAAGCAACGTTGTTGGGACCGGAGTTGGTACGTATGACTACAGAAAAGATTCAAACGATCCGACAACGTATAAAAACCTCACAAGATCGACAAAAGAGTTATGCTGATCTTCATCGAAAGGACGTGGAATTTGATGTAGGAGATCATGTGTTCTTACGTGTTGCTCCATGGAAAGGAGTTACGAGATTTGAAAAGAGAGGAAAGCTCAATCCTCGATTCATCGGTCCATTTTTAATCCTCGATCGAGTAGGAACTGTGGCTTATAGACTCGCTTTACCGCCAAGTATGTCTCGTGTTCATAACGTTTTTCACATATCCATGTTACGCAAATATGTGGAAGACCCGAACCACATTATTGAGTTAGAACCGGACGAAATAGCGGAGGATTTGACGTATGAAGAAGTTCCTGTTCAAATCTTGGATAAGAAGGAACATATTCTACGCTCCAAGGTTATACCTCAAGTCAAAGTTTTGTGGAGAAACCACGATGTTGAGGAAATGACTTGGGAGTTAGAATCTGAAATGAAATCAAGGTATCCTTACCTCTTCGATATACCAGGTACGTACCCTAATTTCGAGGGCAAAATTTCATAAGAAGGGGAGGTTGTAAGACCCCAACTTTTATAAATAAAGATGAATTTTCTATAAATATTATTTTTGAATATTATGGAGTTAAATTGATATAATGTTATAGTTGTGGGTAATATTTATAAATTTTGCAAAGTACGCAAGTTGTTATATAATATTCGATTGGTCGGAGAATATTCGTTTAACAGGGAATATTCGTACAACGACACAATCATTGGTGGACCCCACAACGGAATTATTGTCGGATTGAGAAAACGACAAAAATATTTTATTAAAAATAACGGCGGAAATTTTACCATTGTTACTGTTGAACTACTCGGTAGTAAAAGTACAGTAATACGTGTGGTTGCATAGTAGCACACGGTATTGATTATTAATGCTTATGTGAGAAGTCACTCAGTTTGATTCAATTATTGTCAGTTAATAATATGAATTATTTAGCGATAATGACGTTTTGTTTTATTCGTAATAAAACAGAAACATCTTTTTATATAAAACAGAATACTTTATTAAAGTTATTCTATAAATAGAATATATTTTATTTTATTTAAAAGATTTTTCTTTAAATATGGACCGTCAGATTAAAGTAATCAATCTGGACCGTTCATGGATTAGTTACTATGCATTCTATTTTTCTATAAATAGCAGCTCATTCCTTCATTATTTCTTACGAATTCACTGAACTCTAGAGAGAGAAACTATAGAGAGAAGCTATAGAGAGAGAGAAGAAGAGTATTCTGCTACTTAACTACTTCCTTATTTCAGCTCGTCTTTAAAACGGTAAGGGGTGTTATTCTTTCTTATTCATGAAGAGAACTGTTGTTATTCCATTTCTTATTATTCTGTTGGAATAACCTGTATACGCGGTCTACCCTATACTTGGTGACATTCTTCTATTATTCTGTTGGAACATCCTGTCTGTGTGTTTTACACCGGACCTGGTTCCGTTTTTATTATTATTCTGTTGGAACATCCTGTCTGTGTGTTTTACACCGGACCTGGTTCCGTCTTGTTATTATTCTGTTGGAACATCCTGTCTGTGTGTTTTATACCGGACCTGGTTCCATTATTTATTATTCTGTCGGAATATCCTGTCTGTGCGTTTACGCCGGACCTGGTTCCATTATTATTATTCTGTTGGAATAACCTGACTGTGCGGTCTATCGCATGCATGGTGATTTCTTTTGTTATTCCATTTTTATTATACTCAGTTGGTTAAGTTTTGACTTCTATACTCCATGAAATTGGTGGAATATCCTTGATATTTGCGTTTCATCTAGTATCTATTCATGAAAATATTCTCCTGATCATTCTTGAATTTTACTCCACAAAACAGTATCATGTTGACAATTTGGACGTTGTTAATTCCTGGATAAACTAATTCTTGAACTTGTTTTATTGAATTCTTATATCATTGTCATCATCCTCATGTTTATAAAATGTTGAAAGTCATCTGTGGCCTGTAGTGCATAGATGGACTTGGTATGATTATGACCAAGGATTATTCGGTGTAATCATGACCGTAATGTTACAAATGATGTGGTTAAAGTCTCATTGGCCGTAGTGCAGTGATGGACAGTTGTTGGCATGATCATGACCATTAATGAATATACGAATATCCTTGGCCGTAGTGCAGGGGTGATTCGATGATGTGGATTATTTTATTAAGCTGAGTCTCAGCGATCACAATGTTGGAAAACTTTTTAAATCATAAAAGATAGTAGAGTTTATTTTCTACTTGACTCTTTTAATGGATTGCTTGTTCCGCTGCAGTTAAACTTGATGTCTATTATATTTTATCAGTTTAACATTGTTGAAGGCTAATGATAATTTATTCTGCATTATCTTAGTCATAATATTTCTTACTGGGCTAGTTGAGCTCACCCTTTCTTTCACTGTTCTCTTCAGGAAATGAGAACGTAGCTGGGGCAAGTCGGGGAACGGAGTGATGGTTCGAATGATAGTATTAGTTAGTAGTCCTCACTATTCTATGTAATGGTGTGTTAATAAATGTAATGAGGACTCCTTTTGAGTATGAATACTCTCTAGAAGATAATATTTGTATTCAAACTCACAGTTTATGTTTTGTCGTATTGTACACGACAGGTGTATTAGTAAGTTGTATTTGTATTCTGTACTATGTATCTGACGACCCAAGATGGGTGATGTATACCTAATTTTGGGGGCGTCACATAACGACCTACGACTTCATGTTATCATAAGACAGGGTTGTGCACATCTACTTGCTGATTATATCTACGAGCACTACCTATATAATCTTGGAGTTTGGTTGAAATATAATTCTCAATTGGAGACAATGGAGATAATGATATATCAAGAGAAGACTCACCATTGAAAAGAACATGATAACAATCTTCTCGTTTTTCTTTGGGGTCTATTGGGTCAACCAAGGATAATTCTTGAGTCATATGATATCTATTATAACTTAGATGCATGGCTTTCCATGTACGAAGGTTTCCTTGAGCATTTTCCAAAGATTTTAATTTCTAAAACAGTTATTGACTGTACCTTTATGTAAGGTACCATTGTAAGGTATCACTGTGAGGTACTATCCAAGTAAAGGGATGAGAGTCACAGTTGGTATCCACAACATATGTGTTGTCGTATTTTTCAAGACAGTTGTATGAGGAAGTTTGTAGTCAAGGGAACAGAGTGATGGTCCGATATGGTTATTATAGTAATCCTCACTATTATATGAAATAGTGTGATAATAAATGTAATGATGACTCCATTTGAGTTTGAATACTATCTAGAATACAATATTCGTGTAAAAACTATCAGCTACACTTTTGTCGTATTATATAAAAGAAGTTTGTATTTGATTCTGTACCGTGTATCTGGCGACTCAGAATAGGTCGTATAAACCTATTTTGGGGGCGTCACATACCTTCTGCATATATTTCATGCATGATTACTTGTAATTCTTGGACTTGGTTGATGACTGCCTTGGAATCCACCATCTTGTAGTCCAAAAACCTGCCAACTATACGAATTTCTTCGTGCCAACATCTTCTGTTTTATATTTTTAATCTAAGGAATCTCATAATTCTCTAGCTATTTTGAAAGAACTATACACATTGTATAATGTGTTATCCAATCCATTAAGGATATAATTTCGGTACAAAAAATCTGCATGTTTCCATGCATCTATTGCGGCAACAACTTGCCTGTCTGTTTCATCTTCTTTGAGCACAGGGGGATCTTCGTGAAGAAACCTTGCCAAGTTCAAAGTAGTAAGATAAAACAACATCTTTTGTTGCCATCTTTTAAATTTTGCTCCATTGAACTTTTCTGGTTTTTTACCATGGTTCACAGGAACATTTGGTATAGAAGGTGTAGAAAAAGAACCAATTATAGTAACAGAATTGGTATCCATATTTCTTACATATATATATATATATATATATATATATATATATTTGTATGAACTTATCTCTCAGTAACTGATTTGTCAAGGCTAGTACTTGGTACTATGTCCTTAAGACAATTATGCCCTCCGTATGGTGCTTTGAGTTGATAGCACTTGTCTCCCAGGATATAATGACATTGTATACTTTTGCAGCACTAAAAAAAGTATACTCTACGAACCAAAACAATAATGCTCTAACTCTCTCTTTTACAACTATGAAACTGATGAGAAAACATAATACTAAATGACTAATAAATGCTTAGTTGCTTGTGAATGAGTTAATATGAAGGCTGCCCCCTCCTATCTATTTATAGGAGGGGTTGGTGACCCTTCAGATGGACACTTCACCCGTGAAAAGGCATAGGGTACTTCTAAAGAGGTATTATTTGTATCTTTTGGTCAAAACGACGTAGTTTTGACCATTTACAGAATAGGCGCATCTATTCGGGCCCTTAAAACAACGTACTTTAAGCATTAACAGAATAAAAACTACGTAGTTTTAGGCTTAGAAGAAAAGGCGAGACAAAAACGACGTAGTTTTGGGCCGCCCATTCGATTTAGACCCTTTTAGCAGATACCGCTTCTCAAAACGACACAGTTTTAATAAATATCGCTTCTCAAAACGACACAGTTTTTGTAAGACCCCAACTTATTAATGAATAAAATCAAATTTTCTCTAAATATTATTGTGAATAATAAAGTGTTAATTTGATATAATACTTTTGTTATGGGTGAAATGTGCAAATTTTGTAAAATAAGCAAGTGGTTATAAAATATTTATTTTATCGGAGAATATTCGTTTGGTCGTGGAATATTCTTGCTGTCGGGCAATATTCGTACGACGGCGCAGCCTTGTGTGGGCCCCATAACGGAAAGCGATTGGATGAAGAAAACGACAAGTATAAGTTGTTTATAATTAACGGCGTAGTTGTTACCATTAACACTGTTGGAATACCCGGTGGTTAAAATACAGTAATACGCGTGGTTGCACAGTAGCACACGGATTGCACAGTATTTTTGAATTATTGATTCTTACGTAAGAAGGCACTATTCAATAATTGTTACAGTAGTTACTGTTTAATATTTTATTTTATTGATTCAATAATTGCTGCGTTGATATTTTATATTATTGTTGTTTCAATAATTGTTACTGCACAGTATTTCTCATTATCAGATCAATAATTCATATTATTTGAATAATATTATTAGATAACATTATTGGCAATGTCTAGAAAGTTCTGTCTAAGGAGAGGTTTGGTCATCTAATTGCGCGCCAGTAAGGAGAAATCCTTATTGGAAAGCCCCCCCTTTCCTGGGAACGGCATGGTTGTCATAAATGTGATTCTGTAATATTATTTGTGAATAATTAATTATTGATTCATATGATAAGGAAATATTTATTTTATGTGGATATAAATGAGGGATATATTTTTGTGGTTAAAAATGAAGGAGTTAATGTTGAGGTGTTTTATCTGTATTTTTGTCGGAACGGAGGTATTGAAAATCAAATTAGGATTTTTGAGATATTTTGCGAGGGTTATAATTTTTAATCCGACCGTTGGATCGTGGTAATATTTGGATATGTTATACATATATAAGTTGAGTATATGTCCACAAATTTTGAACCATTAAAAATGAACGTATGATTTGTTATGAATTTTACGAGAGGACTGGTTCAGAAATTGTAGAAGTTGCGAAATTTGTCATTTTGATGAAAAATTCTAGAATTGGTGGGCCCCACTCTTGGTTGGTGAAGAAATGTGCTGAGATTTTTATTCAAATGTGGTGGGTGGGAATAGTAGCAGGTAAAGCCATCAGGTTGCAGGTTAAGTCTGCTTCGGCGTGCTAACATTTTCCTATAAATAGAGGGCTAAGTTAGAATTGAAAATCACACCAGAATTCATAAGTTTTCTCTCTTTCTCTCTCTAGATTATTGAGTGTATTTTGTGAGTATTTAGATATTTTGAGAGTTGCTATTCTGCACAAGTTTCATTCAGCCTCATATCCGATATTCAGTCAGAAGTACGGTTATTTTGAGGTAAGGGGTGTTATATTCTTCTTAAATGATATTATTTTCTTCAATATCATTATGCTGAAATATTGATATGAGTTTTTTTTATCAAATTTAGAACTTTTTGTGTCGGGGTTACTATTCACGTATACGACACTATTCACGTATACGACACTATTCACGAATACGGCACTATTCACCGAAAAATAAAATTTTCTCTTTTTGTCCAAGATATCTATTATGGTTACTATCTTTGATTGTATCCATATTTTGATCTTTATTTTTGAATTCTGCTTCACAATTGATTATTATGAAGTATTATTGATCTTGGATAAATTGTTATACGAATCCCTACTATTTGTCCTTCTGTCTCACTGGATTCGTTTTCTTTAAGATATTTTTCATCATCCTCAGTCCTAAATGATGATATTACTGAATATCTTTGGCCTGTAGTGCAAAGATGTATGATTACCTGATGAATATCTTTGGCCTGTAGTGCAAAGATGAACAGGTGTTGAGATGAACATTACTGACTGGTGTTACAAATGAATATCTTTTGCCTGTAGTGCAAAGATGAATATTTGATTCAAGATGTATATTGATTGATGTTACAGGGATAAAATATTGATGATGGACTTTTAAATCTTAGAAGACAGTAGAATTCTTTCTTTACTTGACTCTTCTAATGGTTTGTTGTTTCCGCTGCAGTTGTTGATCTAAAACTTGTTGTCGATTATATTCTATCAGATTTTTCCCTGTTGAATACTAATGATAATTTGTTGTATATTATCTTAGTCCTAATATTCTTTACTGGGCTAGTTGAGCTCACCCTTTTCTTTTTTGTTCCATTTTTCTTCTCAGGAGGTGAGAACATAGCAGGATCTAGTCGGGGTATGGAGTGATGGTTCTAGAAAGATGTTTTAGCTGTCCTCACTATTTCTGTAAAATAGTGTTTGAATAATTGTAATGAGGACTTATTTGAGTGTGGATATTGTCTAGAAGACAATATTTGTATTTAAACTCACAGTATGTGTTGTCGTATTTTGCACGATAATTGTATTATTAAAGTTGTAGTTTGCTTTTTGTACCATATATTTGGCGACTCAGAATGGGTGTTGTATACCTATTTTGAGGGCGTCACAGTTTTGGTAATAGAATTAAATAAATAAAATATAAATAAATTTTAATTAAAAAATTTAAATAAATTTTGTCTAAAAAATTATATACAGACCCACGATAGTCTGGGCCAGTCGGTCGGCGGCGACGGCGCACACGTGTGGGTTCGAACCTAGCCTTGGCTTGTTCTCCCTTCCACAAAAGTAGAGTGCCCTTTGGGGCCCAAACCCAAGAACACTTTCCTTGTATATAAATATATGAAATATTTAATTCCTAACCTATGTGGGACTTGATTTTTTCCACATATATTTATTATCTTTTATGATTTTCAAGTGTGATATTTGGGAGTTAATATCTCATTCATTACTCTATGGATTTGAGCTTCTAAATGCTTAATTTAATCTACTCATGTAGTAGAACACATTAATATATAGAATCATTAAAATTAATTAATAATACCCATATTAAATTAGGCTCAAATACTAACAAAATATTATTACAGAAAAGTATATATAAAATAATATATTAAATTTAACTAGTTAATATTTCACTACGTATAGGAAAGTCTAATAGTTGTAACGAATCACAATTACACGCATTATTTTCAGGGTCATTTCTAAAATTTTGGTGGCCTAGGGCGAAAAATAAAAAAAAGGTTATTTTTGAAATATTGTCCTCATAAAAAAAATAATTAAAAAATACAACCTACATCTAAAAAAGTGTCTTTTTGGAGCTTAAAACATAATAGTTCGACTAAACAAAATTTATGAGAACTTCAACTACAACAAAACATGAGAACTTCGACTACAACAAAATATATAAGAATACATTTATTTGAAAGATTCTTCTTCTAGTGAATACATTCATCGAAAGATTTTTCTTCTAATATTCTTATAGGCAAAATCTTCAATCAAATGTTCACATATATATAAATTTGGGGCGCCCATGATTGTGGCTCCAAGGCAATCGACCCTCCCGCCCGTGATCTAGAACGGCCTTGATTATTTTTTATCTCTTTTTTAATTTTAACAATTTTTTAATTCTCATATCAAAGCATTATTATTAACTTATTTATCCACTAAACTTCTTTTGAATTAATCACGAATGGATATTGCATGCATGAGGGAGGAAATCATGGGATTATGATATATTACATATACCCCCGCAGGCCACAACCGGCTCACATTATGAGAGAAAGGATCGCATACCATTCACCATTTTGATCTAAAATAAAAACAAACAGGGAATACTTTTTGACAAATTAAATGCCTACCTTGTTTAATGAGAATCCTGATAAAAATGCAATTTTAGTTAAACCAGTCAAAAACACTAGTAACTTTACCATTTTAAATATCTGCAATTTTATGGTAAGTAAAAAACCAAGTAAAATGTCAAAAAAGTATACCGAACCCTAACAAATGAAGGAGCCAATCAACTGTATTTTTTTTTTACATTAATTAATGCGCTAATATATATGAGTAATGCTACAGACACAAACTATTTTATAAAAATTTTATAAACTGTTGATGTGTCATGCTCCACCTCAGCATATTGATTAACAAATTGTTTCAATATAGTTTTTGGCCCCACACAATATGCTTAGGTGGAGTATGCCACATTAGCAGTTTGTAAAATATTTATAAAATAATTTGTGTCTCTAACATTATTCAATATATATTGGTGCAAGGTCTTAAGTTGCGGCATATTGTTAATTTCCGCGCTATTATTCTGTTTAATTTACCTTGTTTTATGGTACATTCCAAGTGTTATTCATTCATTAATAGTCATTGGGCGGAAAAAAAATTATGATCCTGATCAATTGTTTGGAGCTTGAAACTTAATTTTTAAGATGAAATAAAAAAAATTACTTATTAGAACTTTTAGAAGTATGTTAGATTTATCTTCATTAAAATAGTTTTTCCTTTTTAATATTTTTTTTTTCTTTTGCTCTCCGTTACTCAAATTCCAAAGAAAGTAAGTAGTATAATTAGAAAAGGTTGATTTTCATATCCATCAATCCCTAAGGATTACATGCATGCATGCATGCATCCACGTACAAGAGTCATATCCGGCGGAGCATTTCATGTCGATACAAATTATTTTTTTTTAAAAAAATAATAGCATATAATTATTAATCAATAAAAAAGGAAACCCTCAATAAGGATGGTCGCCTACGTAGTTGCCAGGGGGATCATAGTTGCAAATGAAAAAGGACCAACCATTATTGCATTTTGCTTTGGCACATCCAACACTAGCCGTAGTATTCCAAACAACTTGCGTGTAATGCCCGCAATCTCCACCCACACATGCATTGGAATTGTAGTCATAAAATGGTTTCTCATCCTCCACCCACAGCTTAACAAACTCGGCAGCCGACCCATCCCAAGAGGTTTCCGCAAGGTTTTCACCATAAGGTCCTTCCGAATGTATTAATTCGCAATCTCCCACCCTTTTAGACGCATAACTCCTGGCGTAGGCCGCCAAGTTGTCGTTATATTTTAAAGGCCCGACTCCAACTTCGGCTCGGGCCTTGTTGTGGGCATCAAGTAACTCTTGCACTGAAAAGTTTTCTTGGGGTAAAGGTTTGGAATGACGACCTTTTGCATGCTGAAAACCTTTTGCACGGCGAGAACCTTTTACTTGGTGAAAGGAAGCCATGGCTAAGGGGATGATGAAGCAAAGGATCATTATGGATAGTAAAATTTTGGTGGGCCCCATTTGGATTGATTGTTTTGCAATTTCAATCGGGTGTGTAAATCAATCCAAATGGAGCTAGCTAGTTAGCTATGGCTTATGGAAAATGTTGAGGTATATGGTATTTATAGATAAAATTTTGTAATAGAGAAGGGTTATTGTAAATTTTATACACTAGCTAGCTAAATGGGGTAAGTCTAAAAATAGTGTTCTTTCCAAAGACCATATCATATGCCTAAAGAAAGGATCAATGAAAAAAAGAAGGGTGAGAATTGGTTATTTATCCTAATAATATCATCCCTTGACCGGGCAAGAAGGTTAGAAATTTAGTGTCTTGTAGAGATTAAGGCCCCCGTTCCCTCCCCCCCCCCCCCTAACACACACACACACACAACAATAAAAAAATATATAAAAATAGGAATTAATGTTTTTAATTAACACTGCTTTGATTTTGATACAATCCATTTAGCATCATCTTCCATTTACCTTCTACAATAGCCAGCTTTAATTTAATTGAATGGGGAGCATTTGGTACGGCTCCTCACCTCACTTTACATTGTATTTTTAAATTTTAGATAGTTTATATTAAAATAAATGCTTAAATATAAATTACTACTTAAACTATTGAATTTTTTCTACTTCGGTGATCGACTTTTCAATTTTTTTCAATTAGATGATTAAACTATTAATTTTTTTTTTCACTTTGGTTCAGTTGAAGTTGTCACGTCATAAATTGACGACGTGACATATTTCATGGCTAATAAGTGTTTTCGTGTAAAAAATGTGTTAAATACACTTATCCCCATTCTACTCGACATCGATTTACAAATGCATCATTAATTGGACTGATTTTCTTTACATTCGACTCATTGTACTATATTTTTTTTAACAAAATATTACAAAATTCGTCCAAACCCCAGTTGACTTTTAACGACAAAAAAATAATAATTTTATTCAACTATATATCCACGCGAGTTTCCAAGATTAGTCCATGTGGTTGCCTTAGTGGAATTACAATCTATAACGAAAATTTGAATAAGCTTTAAAAATAAAAATATGCTAAAAAGTAATGATAATAATAATAATAACCTGTTTATGCGAAGTACCGCATACATGGTGAAATTCTTCTATTATTCTGTTCTTTATTATTCTGTCGGAATATCATGTTGGTGCGTACTACGTCTGACTTGGTTCCATTAATTATTATTCTGTTGGAATAACTTGTCTGTGCGATCTATCGCATGCATGGTGATTTCTGTTGTTATTTCATTCTTTAATATTTTGTTGGAAAATCCTGCCGGTGCAAATTTCGCCTGACCTAGTTCCGTTCTTTATTATTCTGTCGGAATATCCTGTCTGTGTGTTTACGCATGACCTGGTTCTGTAAGACCCCGAATTTTATGAAATAAAAGTATTCAATTTTTCTTATAATTACTATTCAGTAAATGGTTAAATTGATAAAAGTTTAAAGTTATGGGTGAAATATGATTTTTTTTCAAAATAAGCAAGTGGTTATAAAATAATCATTGTTGTCGGGGAATATTCGTTTGGTCGGGGAATATTCTTTCTGTCGGGGAATATTCGTACGACGGCGCAGCTATTTGTGGGCCCCATAACGAATAACTGTCGGGTGAAGGAAAACGATAAATTTGAGTTTTTACAAATAACGGCGTAGTTGTTATCGTTAATACTGTTGAAATACCCGGTGGTTAAAATACAGTAATACGCGTTATTGCACAGTAGCACACGGTATTGCACAGTATTTTTGAAATTATTGATTCTTACGTAAGAAGGCACTACTCAATAATTGTTACAGTAATTACTGTTCAATATTTTATTTTATTGATTCAATAATTGCTACGTTGAAATTTTATATTATTGTTGTTCAATAATTGTTGCTGCACAGTATTTTCCATTATCAGATCAATAATTCATATTATTTAAATAATATTATTAGATAGCATTATTGACAATGTCTAGAAAGTTCTGTCTAAGGAGAGGTTTGGTCATCTAATTGCGCGCCAGTAAGGAGAAATTCTTATTGGAAAGCCCCCTCTTTCCTGGGAACGGCCTGGTTGTCATAAATGTGATTCTGTAATATTATTTGTGAATAATTAATTATTGATTTATATGATAAGAAAATATTTATTTTATGTGGATATAAATGAGGGATATATTTTTGTGGTTAAAAATGAAGGAGTTAATGTTGAGGTTTTTATCAGTATTTTTGTCGGAATGGAGGTATTAAAAAATCAGGGTTTTTGAGATATTTTGCGGGGGTTATAATTTTTAATCCGACCGTTGGATCGTGGTAATTTTTGGATATGTTATACATATATAAGTTGAGTATATGTCCACAAATTTTGAACCGTTAAAAATGAACGTGTGATTTGTTATGAATTTTACGAGATGACTGGTTCAGAAATTGTTGAATTTTCGGAGTTTATCATTTTGGTGGAAAATTCTAGAATTGGTGGGCCCTACTTGTGGTTGGTGAAGAAATGTGCTGAATTATATTTCAAATGTGGTGGGTGGGAATAGTAGCAGGTAAAGCCATCAGGTTGCAGGTCAAACCTACCAAAATTTTCCTATAAATAGAGGGCTAAGTTAGAATTGAAAATCACACCAGAAACATAAGTTTTCTCTCTTTCTCTCTCTAGATTATTGAGTGTATTTTGTGAGTATTTAGATACTCTGTGAGTTTCTATTCATCAGTGCAAGTTTTCTTCAGCCTTATACCGATCAGAAGTACTGCTCTTTTGAGGTAAGGGATAGTAAGGGATAGTAAGGGATAGTAAGGGATTTTAAGGGTTGCTATGTTTTTCAGTTTCGTAAATTTTCTGATCTTCAAAAATTCTGGAAAAATTTGAAATGATATTTTGATGAGTTTTCTTGATTGTATCCAAAAATGGTGATTTTTGGATGTATAGATTGAGAGTTATGAATTTTATGAGAAAAGACTATTTTAAAAGTAACAGCTTATAATTCCTTGTGGTTAACTCCAAAATTGATAAAAATTTTATTGGGAGTACATGTATATGATAGAAGTATACTCTGTAAATTTCAGAATTTTTAGACAAAAGTACAATTTTTGATAAATGTCTAAATATTCGGTGGTTTTGGCCATATGAAAAATAGTAAATGAGTTTTAAAAATTCTGAGAAAAATATATGTTCAATATTGGACTATATTATGCTAAATCCCAGAAAAGAAATATTTTTAGAACTGATTTGATATTTTTCATGAAAATAGACTAGTTATGAGTAAATGAATTAAATATGTTATGTGAAGTAAGAAAATTGGAAAATAGGATTTTATGGCTTGAGAATCCTATATGAGGTATATGCAGATTTTTGATGAGGGTTTTGATTATTGGTGATAAAATCTTATGAGTTTGGTATTTTAGAATGATTAAATACATTATTTAGTAAAGTGTAGACAATTTAAATAAATTGTTTATAAGCTTAAGAAATATTATTCTTTCAATATCATTATACCGAAATACTGGTATGGATTTTATTGTGGAATTTCTACCTTTTTGTGTCGAGTTTACTATTCATGAGTTACTATTCACGAGTTACTATTCACGAGTTACTATTCATGGGTTACTATTCACGAGTTACTATTCATGATAAAATTGGTTTCTTTTTCTGACCAAATTATAGTTGAGTTATGAATATTACTCTTGAGATTAAATCTATATGTTGATCATATTGTTTTTATTATCATATATAACATTTTTATAACCTTGATGTTGAAATTCTCTTTCGCTTGAGTGTAAAGATGGGTAAATTATTGGTATGATCATGACTATGGGTTCTCTTTGGCCAGTAGTGCAAAGTTGAATTGTTGACTGGTATGATCATGACCATTGAATTTATAAGTGAATATCTTTAGCTTAAGTGCAAAGGTGAATTGATTAACATGGTTATAATTATTGTTTATATAAATTCTGAAATGATTATATATTTCTTTGAGATATTAATATATTTGGCCTGTAGTGCAAATATGAACTGTTGATGAATATATTTGGCCGTAGTGCAAATATGAACTGTTGAGGAATATCTTTGGCCTGTAGTGCAAAGATGAAATATTAATGAATATCTTTGGCCCGTAGTGCAAAGATGACATGTTGTTGAATATCTTTGGCCAGTAGTGCAAAGATGAACAGATGTTGAGATAAACATGACCAACTGGTGATACAAATGAATATCTTTGGCCGTAGTGCAAAGATGAAGTTATTAGTATGATTATGAACAGGAAATGTGATTTGGTATAACCATGATCTTTGATGTTTCAGGTAAAGACAGGTGATGAAAATATTCTTCGTCCTGGGTGCGAAGAAAAATTTATAGTCACAATTATGATTATGAGTTATTCATATGATTGTGGAAAAGAACTGTTGAGTGATGTTACATGGATAAAATATTGTTGGTGGATTTTTAACATGGAGAAGATAATAGACTTTATAGTCTATTTGACTCTTCTAATGGATTGCTCGTTCCGCTGCAACTATGGTTGAAATTTTTATCATTTACCATATGTTCTAAATCTCTGATTTATTATTGATGAAGGCTATTGATAATTTAATTATCTTTAGTCATGATATTCTTTACTGAGCTAGTTGTGCTCACCCTTTTGCTTCACAATTCCTTTCAGGTAATAAGAGTGTAGCTGGGTCGAGCGGGGGTAACAAGGGAATAGAACGGTGGTCATCATTTAGTAGTTATATTTGGTGAAGAAAATAGGGTGAGGCGAACCCAACGTTGGAAGGGTGTTTTGTCACTATCATACAAGATGTCTAATGACATACAACCTCGTGTCATCATAGGACAGGGTTGTGCTCATCCACTTGCTGAGTATATCTATGGGCACTACCTATATAATCTTGGTGTTTGTTTGAAGTATAATTCTCAATTAGAGACAGTGGAGATAATGATAAGTCAAGAGAAGACTCACCATTGGGAAGAATATGATAGTAATCTTCTCGTTTTTCTTTGGGGTCTATTGGGTCAACCAAGGATAATTCTGTGGCCATATGATATCTATCATAACCTAGACGCGTGGCCTCCCATGTACGAAGGTTTCCTTGAGCACTTCCCAAAGATTCTAATTTCTAAAACAGTTTTTGACTATACCTTTATGTAAGGTGTTATTGTGAGGTGATGTCCACGGTTGGAACATGAGTCACATTTGGTATATATTTGTATCCAAACTCACAGCATATGTGTTGTTGTATTTTGCACGACAATTGTTGTAATAAAGTTGTAGTTGTTTTCTGTACCATGTATTTGACGACTCAGAATGGGTTGGGTGGAATGGACCTATTTTGGGGTCGTTACATTTGGTATCAGAGCTTGGGGATATGATCTCTGGCGGAGATCGGGGAATACAACTAGGAGGGGAGAGATGAGTAAATCCTTCGCTAGTGTGTCCTACCTAAGCTTATTTGTTGGTCAGTCATAATATCGGGATATTATGTGATATGTTAATTTGTTAAATTAACACTTGTTTTGAAGCTGTATTCTAGAATGTTATTTGAAATACAGGAGATGAGCAATGGAGAAATTATGATGACAGAGAAGATGGAATTTGAAATGAAAGGAAGGTATTCTCAACTCTTTGAAATACCAGGTACGTAAATTTCGGGGACGAAATTTCATAAGGAGGGGAGATTGTAAGACCCCGAATTTTATGAAATAAAAGTATTCAATTTTTCTTATAATTACTATTCAGTAAATGGTTAAATTGATAAAAGTTTAAAGTTATGGGTGAAATATGATTTTTTTTCAAAATAAGCAAGTGGTTATAAAATAATCATTGTTGTCGGGGAATATTCGTTTGGTCGTGGAATATTCTTTCTGTCGGGGAATATTCGTACGACGGCGCAGCTATTTGTGGGCCCCATAACGAATAACTGTCGGGTGAAGAAAACGATAAATTTGAGTTTTTACAAATAACGGCGTAGTTGTTACCGTTAACACTGTTGAAATACCCGGTGGTTAAAATACAGTAATACGCGTTATTGCACAGTAGCACACGGTATTGCACAGTATTTTTGAAATTATTGATTCTTACGTAAGAAGGCACTACTCAATAATTGTTACAGTAATTACTGTTCAATATTTTATTTTATTGATTCAATAATTGCTACGTTGAAATTTTATATTATTGTTGTTCAATAATTGTTGCTGCACAGTATTTCCCATTATCAGATCAATAATTCATATTATTTGAATAATATTATTAGATAGCATTATTGACAATGTCTAGAAAGTTCTGTCTAAGGAGAGGTTTGGTCATCTAATTGCGCGCCAGTAAGGAGAAATTCTTATTGGAAAGCCCCCTCTTTCCTGGGAACGGTCTGGTTGTCATAAATGTGATTCTATAATATTATTTGTGAATAATTAATTATTGATTCATATGATAAGAAAATATTTATTTTATGTGGATATAAATGAGGGATATATTTTTGTGGTTAAAAATGAAGGAGTTAATGTTGAGGTTTTTATCAGTATTTTTGTCGGAATGGAGGTATTAAAAAATCAGGATTTTTGAGATATTTTGCGGGGGTTATAATTTTTAATCCGACCGTTGGATCGTGGTAATTTTTGGATATGTTATACATATATAAGTTGAGTATATGTCCACAAATTTTGAACCGTTAAAAATGAACGTATGATTTGTTATGAATTTTACGAGATGACTGGTTCAGAAATTGTTGAATTTTCGGAGTTTATCATTTTGGTGGAAAATTCTAGAATTGGTGGACCCCACTTGTGGTTGGTGAAGAAATGTGCTAAATTATATTTCAAATGTGGTGGGTAGGAATAGTATCAGGTAAAGCCATCAGGTTGCAGGTCAAACCTACCAAAATTTTCCTATAAATAGAGGGCTAAGTTAGAATTGAAAATCACACCAGAAACATAAGTTTTCTCTCTTTCTCTCTCTAGATTATGAGTGTATTTTGTGAGTATTTAGATACTTGTGAGTTTCTATTCATCAGTGCAAGTTTCCTTCAGCCTTATACCGATCAGAAGTACTGCTCTTTTGAGGTAAGGGATAGTAAGGGATAGTAAGGGATTTTAAGGGTTGTTATGTTTTTCAGTTTCGTAATTTTTCTGATCTTCAAAAATTCTGGAAAAATTTGAAATGATATTTTGATGAGTTTTCTTGATTGTGTCCAAAAATGGTGATTTTTGGATGTATAGATTGAGAGTTATGAATTTTATGAGAAAAGACTATTTTAAAAGTAACAGCTTATAATTCCTTGTGGTTAACTCCAAAATTGATGAAATTTTTATTGGGAGTACATGTATATGATAGAAGTATACTCTGTAAATTTCAGAATTTTTAGACAAAAGTACAATTTTTGATAAATGTCTAAATATTCGGTGGTTTTGGCCATATGAAAAATAGTAAATGACTTTTAAAAATTCTGAGAAAAATATATGTTCACTATGGGACTATATTATGCTAAATCCCAGAAAAGAAATATTTTTGGAACTGATTTGGTATTTTTCATGAAAATAGTCTAGTTATGAGTAAATGAATTAAATATGTTATGTGAAGTAAGAAAATTGGAAAATAGGATTTTATGGCTTGAGAATCCTATATGAGGTATATGCAGATTTTTGATGAGGGTTTTGGTTATTGGTGATAAAATCTTATGAGTTTGGTATTTTAGAATGATTAAATGCATTATTTAGTAAAGTGTAAACAATTTAAATAAATTGTTTATAAGCTTAAGAAATATTATTCTTTCAATATCATTATACCGAAATATTGGTATGGATTTTATTGTGGAATTTCTACCTTTTTGTGTCGAGTTTACTATTCATGAGTTACTATTCACGAGTTACTATTCACGAGTTACTATTCATGGTTACTATTCACGAGTTACTATTCATGATAAAATTGGTTTCTTTTTCTGACCAAATTATAGTTGAGTTATGAATATTACTCTTGAGATTAAATCTATATGTTGATCATATTGTTTTTATTATCATATATAACATTTTTATAACCTTGATGTTGAAATTCTCTTTCACTTGAGTGTAAAGATGGGTAAATTATTGGTATGATCATGACTAGGGTTCTCTTTGGCCAGTAGTGCAAAGTTGAATTGTTGACTGGTATGATCATGACCATTGAATTTATAATTGAATATCTTTAGCTTAAGTGCAAAGGTGAATTGATCAACATGGTTATAATTATTGTTTATATAAATTCTGAAATGATTATATATTTCTTTGAGATATTAATATATTTGGCCTGTAGTGCAAATATGAACTGTTGATGAATATATTTGGCCGTAGTGCAAATATGAACTGTTGAGGAATATCTTTGGCCTGTAGTGCAAAGATGAAATGTTATGAATATCTTTGGCCCGTAGTGCAAAGATGACATGTTGTTGAATATCTTTGGCCAGTAGTGCAAAGATGAACAGATGTTGAGATAAACATGACCAACTGGTGATACAAATGAATATCTTTGGCCGTAGTGCAAAGATGAAGTTATTAGTATGATTATGAACAGGAAATGTGATTTGGTATAACCATGATCTTTGATGTTTCAGGTAAAGACAGGTGATGAAAATATTCTTCGTCCTGGGTGCGAAGAAAAATTTATAGTCACAATTATGATTATGAGTTATTCATATGATTGTGGAAAAGAACTGTTGAGTGATGTTACATGGATAAAATATTGTTGGTGGATTTTTAACATGGAGAAGATAATAGACTTTATAGTCTATTTGACTCTTCTAATGGATTGCTCGTTCCGCTGCAACTATGGTTGAAATTTTTATCATTTACCATATGTTCTAAATCTCTGATTTATTATTGATGAAGGCTATTGATAATTTAATTATCTTTAGTCATGATATTCTTTACTGAGCTAGTTGTGCTCACCCTTTTGCTTCACAATTCCTTTCAGGTAATAAGAGTGTAGCTGGGTCGAGCGGGGGTAACAAGGGAATAGAACGGTGGTCATCATTTAGTAGTTATATTTGGTGAAGAAAATAGGGTGAGGCGAACCCAACGTTGGAAGGGTGTTTTGTCACTATCATACAAGATGTCTAATGACATACAACCTCGTGTCATCATAGGACAGGGTTGTGCTCATCCACTTGCTGAGTATATCTATGGGCACTACCTATATAATCTTGGTGTTTGTTTGAAGTATAATTCTCAATTAGAGACAGTGGAGATAATGATAAGTCAAGAGAAGACTCACCATTGGGAAGAATATGATAGTAATCTTCTCGTTTTTCTTTGGGGTCTATTGGGTCAACCAAGGATAATTCTGTGGCCATATGATATCTATCATAACCTAGACGCGTGGCCTCCCATGTACGAAGGTTTCCTTGAGCACTTCCCAAAGATTCTAATTTCTAAAACAGTTTTTGACTATACCTTTATGTAAGGTGTTATTGTGAGGTGATGTCCACGGTTGGAACATGAGTCACATTTGGTATATATTTGTATCCAAACTCACAGCATATGTGTTGTTGTATTTTGCACGACAATTGTTGTAATAAAGTTGTAGTTGTTTTCTGTACCATGTATTTGACGACTCAGAATGGGTTGGGTGGAATGGACCTATTTTGGGGTCGTTACATTTGGTATCAGAGCTTGGGATATGATCTCTGGCGGAGATCGGGGAATACAACTAGGAGGGGAGAGATGAGTAAATCCTTCGCTAGTGTGTCCTACCTAAGCTTATTTGTTGGTCAGTCATAATATCGGGATATTATGTGATATGTTAATTTGTTAAATTAACACTTGTTTTGAAGCTGTATTCTAGAATGTTATTTGAAATACAGGAGATGAGCAATGGAGAAATTATGATGACAGAGAAGATGGAATTTGAAATGAAAGGAAGGTATTCTCAACTCTTTGAAATACCAGGTACGTAAATTTCGGGGACGAAATTTCATAAGGAGGGGAGATTGTAAGACCCCGAATTTTATGAAATAAAAGTATTCAATTTTTCTTATAATTACTATTCAGTAAATGGTTAAATTGATAAAAGTTTAAAGTTATGGGTGAAATATGATTTTTTTTCAAAATAAGCAAGTGGTTATAAAATAATCATTGTTGTCGGGGAATATTCGTTTGGTCGGGGAATATTCTTTCTGTCGGGGAATATTCGTACGACGGCGCAGCTATTTGTGGGCCCCATAACGAATAACTGTCGGGTGAAGGAAAACGATAAATTTGAGTTTTTACAAATAACGGCGTAGTTGTTATCGT
Organism: Panax notoginseng; assembly: GCA_016801055.1. Taxonomy (NCBI): domain Eukaryota; kingdom Viridiplantae; phylum Streptophyta; class Magnoliopsida; order Apiales; family Araliaceae; genus Panax; species Panax notoginseng. Next base: position 10,068,266 of record CM029019.1, read on the forward strand.
TAATACTGTTGAAATACCCGGTGGTTAAAATACAGTAATACGCGTTATTGCACAGTAGCACATGGTATTGCACAGTATTTTTGAAATTATTGATTCTTACGTAAGAAGGCACTACTCAATAATTGTTACAGTAATTACTGTTCAATATTTTATTTTATTGATTCAATAATTGCTACGTTGAAATTTTATATTATTGTTGTTCAATAATTGTTGCTGCACAGTATTTTCCATTATCAGATCAATAATTCATATTATTTAAATAATATTTTTAGATAGCATTATTGACAATGCCTAGAAAGTTCTGTCTAAGGAGAGGTTTGGTCATCTAATTGCGCGCCAGTAAGGAGAAATTCTTATTGGAAAGCCCCCTCTTTCCTGGGAACGGCCTGGTTGTCATAAATGTGATTCTGTAATATTATTTGTGAATAATTAATTATTGATTTATATGATAAGAAAATATTTATTTTATGTGGATATAAATGAGGGATATATTTTTGTGATTAAAAATGAAGGAGTTAATGTTGAGGTTTTTATCAGTATTTTTGTCGGAATGGAGGTATTAAAAAATCAGGATTTTTGAGATATTTTGCGGGGGTTATAATTTTTAATCCGACCGTTGGATCGTGGTAATTTTTGGATATGTTATACATATATAAGTTGAGTATATGTCCACAAATTTTGAACCGTTAAAAATGAACGTGTGATTTGTTATGAATTTTACGAGATGACTGGTTCAGAAATTGTTGAATTTTCGGAGTTTATCATTTTGGTGGAAAATTCTAGAATTGGTGGGCCCCACTTGTGGTTGGTGAAGAAATGTGCTGAATTATATTTCAAATGTGGTGGGTGGAAATAGTAGCAGGTAAAGCCATCAGGTTGCAGGTCAAACCTACCAAAATTTTCCTATAAATAGAGGGCTAAGTTAGAATTGAAAATCACACCAGAAACATAAGTTTTCTCTCTTTCTCTCTCTAGATTATTGAGTGTATTTTGTGAGTATTTAGATACTCTGTGAGTTTCTATTCATCAGTGCAAGTTTCCTTCAGCCTTATACCGATCAGAAGTACTGCTCTTTTGAGGTAAGGGATAGTAAGGGATAGTAAGGGATTTTAAGGGTTGCTATGTTTTTCAGTTTCGTAAATTTTCTGATCTTCAAAAATTCTGGAAAAATTTGAAATGATATTTTGATGAGTTTTCTTGATTGTATCCAAAAATGGTGATTTTTGGATGTATAGATTGAGAGTTATGAATTTTATGAGAAAAGACTATTTTAAAAGTAACAGCTTATAATTCCTTGTGGTTAACTCCAAAATTGATAAAATTTTTATTGGGAGTACATGTATATGATAGAAGTATACTCTGTAAATTTCAGAATTTTTAAACAAAAGTACAATTTTTGATAAATGTCTAAATATTCGGTGGTTTTGGCCATATGAAAAATAGTAAATGAGTTTTAAAAATTCTGAGAAAAATATATGTTCAATATTGGACTATATTATGCTAAATCCCAGAAAAGAAATATTTTTGGAACTGATTTGATATTTTTCATAAAAATAGACTAGTTATGAGTAAATGAATTAAATATGTTATGTGAAGTAAGAAAATTGGAAAATAGAATTTTATGGCTTGAGAATCCTATATGAGGTATATGCAGATTTTTGATGAGGGTTTTGATTATTGGTGATAAAATCTTATGAGTTTGGTATTTTAGAATGATTAAATACATTATTTAGTAAAGTGTAGACAATTTAAATAAATTGTTTATAAGCTTAAGAAATATTATTCTTTCAATATCATTATACCGAAATACTGGTATGGATTTTATTGTGGAATTTCTACCTTTTTGTGTCGAGTTTACTATTCATGAGTTACTATTCACGAGTTACTATTCACGAGTTACTATTCATGGGTTACTATTCACGAGTTACTATTCATGATAAAATTGGTTTCTTTTTCTGACCAAATTATAGTTGAGTTATGAATATTACTCTTGAGATTAAATCTATATGTTGATCATATTGTTTTTATTATCATATATAACATTTTTATAACCTTGATGTTGAAATTCTCTTTCGCTTGAGTGTAAAGATGGGTAAATTATTGGTATGATCATGACTATGGGTTCTCTTTGGCCAGTAGTGCAAAGTTGAATTGTTGACTGGTATGATCATGACCATTGAATTTATAAGTGAATATCTTTAGCTTAAGTGCAAAGGTGAATTGATTAACATGGTTATAATTATTGTTTATATAAATTCTGAAATGATTATATATTTCTTTGAGATATTAATATATTTGGCCTGTAGTGCAAATATGAACTGTTGATGAATATATTTGGCCGTAGTGCAAATATGAACTGTTGAGGAATATCTTTGGCCTGTAGTGCAAAGATGAAATATTAATGAATATCTTTGGCCCGTAGTGCAAAGATGACATGTTGTTGAATATCTTTGGCCAGTAGTGCAAAGATGAACAGATGTTGAGATAAACATGACCAACTGGTGATACAAATGAATATCTTTGGCCGTAGTGCAAAGATGAAGTTATTAGTATGATTATGAACAGGAAATGTGATTTGGTATAACCATGATCTTTGATGTTTCAGGTAAAGACAGGTGATGAAAATATTCTTCGTCCTGGGTGCGAAGAAAAATTTATAGTCACAATTATGATTATGAGTTATTCATATGATTGTGGAAAAGAACTGTTGAGTGATGTTACATGGATAAAATATTGTTGGTGGATTTTTAACATGGAGAATATAATAAACTTTATAGTCTATTTGACTCTTCTAATGGATTGCTCGTTCCGCTGCAACTATGGTTGAAATTTTTATCATTTACCATATGTTCTAAATCTCTGATTTATTATTGATGAAGGCTATTGATAATTTAATTATCTTTAGTCATGATATTCTTTACTGAGCTAGTTGTACTCACCCTTTTGCTTCACAATTCCTTTCAGGTAATAAGAGTGTAGCTGGGTCGAGCGGGGGTAACAAGGGAATAGAACGGTGGTCATCATTTAGTAGTTATATTTGGTGAAGAAAATAGGGTGAGGCGAACCCAACGTTGGAAGGGTGTTTTGTCACTATCATACAAGATGTCTAATGACATACAACCTCGTGTCATCATAGGACAGGGTTGTGCTCATCCACTTGCTGAGTATATCTATGGGCACTACCTATATAATCTTGGTGTTTGTTTGAAGTATAATTCTCAATTAGAGACAGTGGAGATAATGATAAGTCAAGAGAAGACTCACCATTGGGAAGAATATGATAGTAATCTTTTCGTTTTTCTTTGTGGTCTATTGGGTCAACCAAGGATAATTCTGTGGCTATATGATATCTATCATAACCTAGACGCGTGGCCTCCCATGTACGAAGGTTTCCTTGAGCACTTCCCAAAGATTCTAATTTCTAAAACAGTTTTTGACTATACCTTTATGTAAGGTGTTATTGTGAGGTGATGTCCACGGTTGGAACATGAGTCACATTTGGTATATATTTGTATCCAAACTCACAGCATATGTGTTGTTGTATTTTGCACGACAATTGTTGTAATAAAGTTGTAGTTGTTTTCTGTACCATGTATTTGACGACTCAGAATGGGTTGGGTGGAATGGACCTATTTTGGGGTCGTTACAGGTTCCATTCTTTATTATTCTGTTAGGAATAACCTGTCTGTGCAGTCTGTCGCACGCATGGTGAATCCTTCTGTTATTTCATTCTTTATTATTCTGTTGGAATAACCTGTCTATGTGGATTACCACATGCATGGTGAATGATCCTTTGTATTCATTCCTTATTAAATTATGGACATGATCTGTCTAAGTGGATTACCACATGGCGGCAAAAATCTATTTGCAGTTTCATATATTCTATTATATTCAGTTGGTTAAAGTTTTAGCTTCTATACTCCATGAAATTAGTGGAATATCATTGATATTTGCGCTTCATCCAGTATCTTTTCATGAAAATATTCTTCTGAGCATTTTTGAATTTTACTCTACAAAGAAGTATCATGTTGACAATTTGGATGTTATTGGTTCCTGAATAAATTTATTCTTGAACTTGTTTTATTGAATTATTATGTCATTGTCATCATCCTCATGTTTATATTATGTTGAAAGCCATCTGTGGTCTGTAGTGCATAGATGGACTTGGTATGATTATGACCAGGGATTATTCGGTATAATCATGACCGTAATGTTACAAATGATGTGAAAAAAGTCCTCATTGACCCGTAATGCATTGATGGACATTTTTTTGTATGATTATGGCTATAGATTCTCTTCGGCCAAAGGTGCAAAGATTGTAAGACCCCAACTTATTAATGAATAAAATCAAATTTTCTCTAATTATTATTGTGAATAATAAGGTGTTAATTTGATATAATATTTTGGTTATGGGTGAAATGTGTAAATTTTACAAAATAAATAAGTGGTTATAAAATACTCATTGTTGTCGGGAAATATTCGTTTGGTCGTGGAATATTCTTTCTGTAGGGGAATATTCGTACGACGGCGCAGCTATTTGTGGGCCCCATAACAGAAAATGGTCGGATGAAGAAAACATATAATTTTTATCATAGAATTGTGAGTGCATCTCATTCTTTCAGTTTGAATATGTATTAATTCGGTTTCAAGCATGTAATCCCTATTTCATGAACAAAAACTCATTTAAACTGTACAAAGTATAAATGTTACAGGACATGCTAATTTGGAATATTCTGCTTCTTAGTCAATAAACAGTAGTGAAGTAATTTGTGATTTTCAAAGCAAATTGTGCAGAATAGTAGTCAATAAATAGTAGTCCATTTCTGCTGAATATTCAAAACAGATTGTGATTTTCTATTTAACACAAAAAATTACAAACTTTTAACTTGAAAGTTCAGACCTCAAAACTGAAAAATTGTATCTAAAAAACTTAGAACTTTGTCATCACATTTAGTATATTTTCAGGTATACATTGAAGGATACTTGGTGTAAGCAATAAAGTAATGGGTCTTATGCACAACATGTTATTTCTTTATTTTTTGTATGTTTGTATTTTTTGTGTTCCGTCTTTTGTAAAGTTAACTAATTATACATGGTTATGATGAATTTTTGGATATCTATTTTTAAAGAAAATTTTGCCAAATTTTCTTGAAATTAGTACTGACTAGCTCGATGTTTTGGTAGTTGGATATGTATTGATGATTGAGTTTGTATTAATTGTTGTGGTGGTATGTGTCTTTAGATAATATAATATTTTTCGAATTTTAATTTAATTTTTCGTTGCGCCGTACCTTTAGGCACGGGTTATCGCTAGTATATATATATATATATGGGGGTATTTATAGAGAAAAAATTTTTGTAATAGAAGAGGGCAAGTTGTAAGACCCCAAATTTTTTTTTAATAAAATGAAATTTTTTTGATTTTTTATTTTGAAATAGTAAAGGTTTATTTGATTAATGTGGTTAGTTATGGATAAAATACGCAAATATTTTGAAATAAGCAAGTGGTTATAAAATATTCATTGTTGTCGGGGAATATTCGTTTGGTCGTGAAATATTCTTGCTGTCGGGAAATATTTGTACGACGGCGCAGCCTTGTGTGGGCCCTATAACGGAAAGCGATTGGATGAAGAAAATGACAAGTATAAGTTGTTTATAAATAACAGCGTAGTTTTTACCGTTAATACTGTTGGAATACCCGGTGATTAAAACACAGTAATACGCGTTGTTGCACAGTAGCACACGGTATTGCACCAATTATTGATTCTTACGTAAGAAGACACTACTCAATAATGGTTACAGTAATTACTGTTCAATATTTTATTTTATTGATTTAATAATTGCTGCGTTGATATTTTATATTACTGTTGTTTCAATAATTGTCACTACACAGTATTTTTCATTATCGGAGCAATAATTCATATTATCTGAATAATATTATTAGATAAAATTATTGGAAATGTCTAGAAAATTCTGTCTAAGGAGAGGTTTGGTCACCTAATTGCGCGCCAGTAAGGAGAAATCCTTATTGGAAAGCCCCCTCTTTCCTGGGAACGGCCTGGTTGTCAATATTGTGATTCTGTAATATTATTTGTGAATAATTAATTATTGATTTATATGATAAGAAAAATATTCATTTTATGTGGATATAGATGGAGAAAATTTTTAAAGTGACAATTGTTAAAAATTGATATTTTATCTTTTTTGATAAAATAATATTTTTATTATATTATTATAATATAATAATGGTGATATTTTTACAATGAATGTGGGATATATGAGTATATGAGGAGGAAGAGTATTTTTTTTGCAAAAATTGTTTAAAACATGTTAAACATGTTGGTGGACCCATTTCTTGACTGAAATTTGATTATAGCCTATAAAATCGTCCGTATGTAGATTTCGGTCTATTTTTATTTAGAATTTGAAAAAACTTTCTTCTACAAAATTGTAGATAATTGAATTTCCTATAAAAAAAATACGAGATTCGAATTTTTTGATAAAAGGGCTATTTATTATGAATTATTAAAATTCCGAAGTTCCGAAATAATTGATTTTTAGAAGTTTTAATTATTTTTTATATGAAAAACGTTTTTGTCATTAATTGTGGGTCTTGCACGTGATGTAGTTGCTGAATTCAGATTCAAGAAGTGGGCGTATGAAATTTGTTTGTATATAATATTATTAGATTAAATTTTCTGCTTTGGTGTTCTAAGCAATTTTCTATAAATAGGGTGCTTAGGTTAAAATTGAAAATCACACCAGAAACTAAAGTTTTCTCTCTCTTTCTCTCTCTATAATATCGAACATATTTTGTGAGTATTTTAGTACTTTGAGTATTGCTATACGGTGCAAGTTCTTTCAGCACTATATCCAGTATTCCAGTCAGAAGTACTGTTTTTGCGAGGTAAGGGATGTTATTTTATTCGAAAATGATATTATTACTTCAATATCATTGTGCCTAAATATTGGTTAGAAATTTTTATCAAATTTGAAATTTTTCATGTCGGGATTACTATTCACGAGTTACTATTCATGAGTTACTATTCACGAGTTACTATTCACAAGTACTATTCACGAAGAATGATGATATTATTTTGTGAAATTTCTATCTTTTAGTGTCGGAGTCACTATTCACGTATACGGCACTATTCACGTATACGGTACTATTCACGAATACGACACAATTCACAGAAAAATTAAATTTTTATTTTTCGTCCAAAATATATATTCTGGATATTAGCTTTGATTGTATCCATGTTTTGATCATTCTTGAATTTTACTCCACTATGATTATTTATGAGATATTTTTGGACATGGAATAGCTGAAATACGAATCTTTAATATTTATTCTTTTGTTTCACTGGATTCGTTTTCTTTAAAATATTTTTCATCATCCTCAGTCCTAAATGATGATATAACTGAATATCTTTGGCCTGTAGTGTAAAGATGAATGATTTCTAATGAATATCTTTGGCCCGTAGTGCAAAGATGAACAGGTGTTTAGATGAACATGACCAACTGATGAATATCTTTGGCATGTAGTGCAAAGATGAATATTTGATTCCAGATATATATTGATTGATGTTATAGGGATAAAATGTTGACGATGAACTTTTAAATTCATATATAGAAGATAGTAGATTTCATTCTCTACTTAACACTTCTAATGAATTATTATTTCCGCTGCGAATGTTGATTTAAAACTTATTGTCTATTGTATTCTATTATATTTTTTCCTGTTGAGGACTAACGATAATTTGTTCTATAATATCTTAGTCATAATGTTCTTTACTGGGCTAGTTGAGCTCACCCTTTTCCTTGTTGTTTCATTTTTCTTCTCAGGAGGCGAGAATGTAGCGAGTACTAGTCGGGGTGTGGAATGATGGTTCTAGAAGTTGTTCTAGTAGTCCTCACTATTTTATAAAATAGTGTATTAATAATTGTAATGAGGACTTATTTGAATATGGATATTGTCTAGATGACAATATTTGTATTTAAACTCACAGTTTAAGTGTTGTCGTATTTTGCACGACAATTGTATTAATAAAGTTGTAGTTGTTTCTGTACCATGTATTTGGCGACTCAGAATAGGTTGGGTGGATTTGACTTATTTTGGGAGCGTCACACAAGTACTGTCAATTCTATCTACCAGCTAAAATGGGTAATTCTAAGAACAGTGTTCTTTTCGAAGACCATATCATATGCCTTAAGAGAGGAGGAAGGTTGAGAATTAATTGGTTATTTATCCTAAGGCTTAAATATGATTTACTATCCTAAACTATATGTCATATTCTATTTCGGTGATCCACCTTTCAATTTTGTCAATTAGATGATTGAACTATTAATTTTTTTCGATTTCATTCAATCGGGTCTGCCACGTCAGAAATTACTGACGTGGCTGTCTGAGTGGGGTATAATTTAGCTGATATGGATAAAAAAAAATTATTTTTTATTTTGTTATTAAAATATTCAAGGGTAAAATCGTCACACAACAATCTTTAATACATTCAGACTAATCTAATGTATATTAAGAACAAATAATAAAAATTTAAAAATAACAAATATCTAATATATTAAGAACAAATTATAATAACTAAATAATACTTCTAATATTAAAGCCTTCTAATACTTCTAATACGAGATAAATTAATTTTTGGTATTTGTACTGGGACACGACTTACAATTTGATATTTGAAGTGAAAAAAGTTATAAACTGGTGATTGTATTCGAAAAATATTACATTCCGTTAAATAGTAGAGACATGACTTACATTTTGGTACCCGAAGTGAAAAAAATTACAAACTGGTGATTGTACTCGAAAAATGTTACACTCCGTTAAACAGTAAGGTTTCATCTTTATTCTGTTTAAAAATTAAGGTTCTTTTCTTCTATCCTTCTTCTTCTCTCATTCTTCTTGTCTCGATTCTCCGTTGATTACTGGTTCCCATATATTTATTAAAGAGTTTTCAGTGTTTAATTGAAAAGATGAGCTCGTTTTGAAGTAGAATCGTAAATGAAATCGGGGAAGAAGATTGTACTTCATGTAACAAAAATGAATGGATTACACCAGAGTTCCCAAGTCGCACCCCATTGTAGAGCAATAGCGCGAATGTGGGAAGCAAGGAAAGATAGAACAAAACATCAAGGATCTTCTTCGCGTCGACTTCGCTTCTCTCTATGTATGTTTGTCTCTCCCGTTAAATCAATTTTAACGATTATTTAAAAATTAAAAAGTACAAGCACCAGATGAGAATATTTTTTGAGTACAATCACCAATTTATAACTTTTTTCACTTAAGGTACCAAATTATAAGTCATGTCTCTACTGATAGAGTGTAATATTTTTCGAGTACAATCACCATTTTATAATTTTTTTCACTTTAAATATCAAATTATAAATCGTGTACCAAACCAAAAGTTGATTTATTCGCCGGTGACCAACATTAAAGCCTTCATCACAAAAAGGGAAATCAATTCCTAGTACATAAATCTGAAAAACGGTTGACCTTGTTAGCTTTCAGAAGATGGTTAATCCACGGCAGGCTCGGAGTTTGAGGCGAGTAAGTTTCAGGCACCGGAGAGAGATTAAGGTGAGCGTTCAGTCATCGATGCTTTCAGATCTACAGTCACATCTGAGAGCTAGTTTCGTGACGGAATAAAAACCGAGAGAAGAGAGTGGTTACCAAGGAGAGAAAGTCCACCGGCGACAAAGGAGAGAGAGCATCGCTTCCGATCACCGGATCCGAGCGAGTGAAAAATACAAGCCAAGCACTCATCTGGAATATTCGAGGAATAGTCGTAGGATTAACAAAAAACCCTAATAAGTGAAATTTTCTCATTCTCCTCAAAATCACTGAAAAATTGCAATAAACTCTGAAATTTTTAGAAGATAAAGAAAACCCAGAAAAACTCATATCGGAATTGATTTGTGGAATCATTCTCCCCAAAATTCACTAAAAAGTTGAAGTAAAAAACTCTAAAAATATGAGTTTTTTATAGGAAAAAGAAAATCCAAAAAAAATCCAGATGGAGATTGATTTGTGGAATCATTCTCCCCAGAATTCACTAAAAAGTTGAAATAAAAAACTCTAAATATGTAAGAATTTTATAGAGGAAAAAGAAAAATACAGAAAAGCCCAGATGAAGATTGATTTGTGGAATCATTCTCTCCCCAAAATTCGCAAAAAAGTTGCAATAAAAAAGTCTAAAAATGTATGAATTTTTTAGTGAAAAAAAAAACCCAGATGGGGATTGATTTGTGGAATAAAGAAAAATTGTGCTTGTTGGGGTTTACCAGTTAACTCGTGACAGTGTTAGTCTTCGCCATTGTTGTTCAACAGTTGAAGTAAGGTAGCTTGGAAATCTCATTTTTAAAATGGAATACAAGTTGAAGCTGACCGGCCCATTCACGGCCATTGATTTTCTGCGCCTCTATCGTCTCTCTATCCTGTTCTCTCTCTATATGTTTAATGATCTAGGCTTTAAGCTTGATTTTAGGTTGCTTATATTTATTGATGATTTGACATATTTATCCTTGATATTTAAAAAATATAAGTAAAATAATATTTTTTAATTACACATAGGCATTAGTTTGCTTAGTTAGCGCGCCACGTCATCAATTTATGATGTGACAACTTAAATTGGACCGAAATAGAAAAAATTAATAATTTAATCATCTAATTGATAAAATTAAAAAATAAATTACCAAAATAAAATATGACCTATAGTTTAAAATAATAAATCATATTTAAGCCTTATCCTAATAATATATAGCATTAATTTTGACCGACGAAACAGGATTTGGATTCTTTTGATTACAGTACTACATTCCCTCTAATTTCATCCAAAACACACGCCATATTTTTATAGTTTTGAATAATATAACTGAAATCGATCGTCAACTAATTTAATTTATTATATTGAATAGCATAATTGTTTCAAAAATAAAAATAATATGTATTAAAAAAATTTATTTAAGATATATTTACTACTAATTATAGAAAAGAAATTCAAACTTTTATGCAAAATTTTATAAATATACATGTCATTTTATATGATCTCTTTTTTGTTACTATTTTTCAGTTGTCAAAATATTTTTATTTATCCACGAGACTTAATTCTTTAGAGTTAATCATGAATGCATATTGCATGAGGGAGGAAATCATGGGATTATGATATTATATCATCCGTTCTTAAAATATAATTTTATTATTGATTTTTTGAAATTAACTTAAAATAATTTTAAACTCAAAATTTATATAAATTCCTTAGTTTTAGTTGATATTAGACTGAATGCTGTAAATTATATAAAAAATATTATTGATCGTAAAATTTATTATTTCATAATATTTAATTAATAATTTTATTTTTAAATTTAAAAATTGTTGAAATTAATTTTTAAAAGTCAATAATATCTTATAATTTAGATGGGGGGAAGTATTAGGTACGTATATGGTATAGCCCACAACTGGCTCACATTCGGCCAGAGAAAGGACCACATACCATTTCTTTATTTTGATCTAAATCTAAACTCGGGGAATATTTTTTGACAAAATAATGCCCACCTTGATCTTGATCAAAGAGAGGGAGCTCATGTCTTGAATTTCGAGTTTTAGTTAAACCAGACAAAAACACTAGTAACTTTACCATTTCAAATATCTGCAATTTTATGGTAAGAACATAGACTTTAGGGTTAAGTTGAATTAAAAAGAATAATATTACGTACACAAATTGTATATAAAAAATTATGCATAAAGAGTTAAGACCTACATTCAGCCGTATGTTTCACTTCCTATTTTCTCTTATTTTTATACTGTTTGTGCATAATTTTTTGTGTATAATTTGTGTCCATAACGTTACTAAAATAAAAAAAAACAAGTAATAAATGATTGGATGAGAATAAATGGTTATGATTATGAGTCGAGAGCAATAGTCGTTGATTATGGGCATGCTTAATTATGAGCAATGTTTTTGTAAACTGGACTGGACTGGACTGGACTGGATGGCCGAGTTGAAATACATTGTTTCTTCCTGCACTGTTGAACACGCATAAGTAGCAAACAAACAATGTACAATCAGTACTGCAAGCCGGTTAAAACCCCCTTTATGCCAAATAAATACATTCCTCATTTTTACAAGCAAAACCCGGATTCTACTAATTTGCATTGCTTTCTATTTCCACTCTGTCCAAAATCCAAATTCAGATAGCTTTCCTCTTTGGGCCTCCCCAAATGGGAGTTGAATCTCACAATCAGTGTACTAAATCTCATTATTATAAATATAGTCTCTTAATTTGGATGGCCAAACCAAAACTACCTTGTTAGGTCAGGAAAAATTCGAGTATATTTTCACTGGAAATAACAGAGAGAAATTGAAAAACATATAACAAGAGAGGTAAATTTAACACAATTATCATTAAAAAGAATTTTACATAACTAGTTTTCTTGTACAGTTATCAAGATAAATGGTGTTGATAAACAGTGTCTCTGAACATTTTAGATGAAACTATTGTTGCAACTAAAACAAGGGGCACAGGCAGCACTGAACTAACTAGAACAATACATGGTAGTGTAGGGTGACAGGCATGATCTTCGGCAACAAAATCTTCAACCAACACTCTCTGACAATGCGATTAGAACATGAAATATAAGGTTTGTCATCTCCAGCAAATATATTAATTTGAACTGATGGGACTATATCACTTCTTGCCATTGTTTTAGTAAGAAAGTCCGACAGTCCTGGTCCTCCTGGATTTTCATTTATGTGATTTGAGGTGAAAAATCTGACAGGCAGGTGTGTATGACCTTTTGGCTGCAGCCTGCTCAAACTTCTTAGTTGCAGCTTCATTCTCTTCTAAGCTAGTCTGGACAAAATACCTTATCCACCAAGACGAGCTTCGCAGCTTGGCCTTCACAAGAACAAAAGAGCAGCGTGTTACTCATTCATGATTACCCAACCCATTATATTCATCTTGTAGGGTAAGAAAAAACAGTGGTCCAATGAAGCTAGCTTGAAAGCTATATTAACTGTCTTAAGATATATATGTCAGAACTCAGAAGCTACAATTCAGATAGATCAGTATGTCACTTGACTATTTGCAAACATCACATTAACACCCAAAAACTACTTGCATCTTCTTAGCAATATTGAATACATTTTGACAAATGTAATGATCTATATAAGAAAAACTTTTGAACAAGTTTTCACATTTAGACTCCATTTTAGCAACCAGTAACACCAAGTAAACAACTTGAAATCTCTTTCCCAAAGATATTTTTTTGGAATAGAAGCTTGCCCCAGAGATATTAAGAATGACGAGTAATTTAAAAACTTCACATAAACATCAATTCTGCTTCCACATGAACTCTTTTGTAAATTGTAATACGAGTATAAGTTTCTTTACTAGCATTCCTTTCAAATCCACTATCAGTCAAGCAGTAGCCAAGAAATCTGGAAGTCAAGAATTATAGTGTTGGTAAGATGGTTAAACATCCACTATCAGTTTATCAATAATTTCAACTTAACAAGAAGTGCACAGAAATGCAAAAAGAACAGGGAGAAATCCATGAATCACTTACTGGACGACCAAATTTGGACAACACTGGTACTTTAGCCTTACGTTGACCTGGATAACCTGAATATAAAATTGAAATTTCAGGGGAGCTTCAAATTATAGATTTATGTAATTAGTTCAGCGAAACTTCATATAATATGCATGCAGAACTTCGTAAAATGCACATTTCCTGACAAAGTGCCATTGTCCAACAGCAAGCAATTAAGAAAATCAACTAACATCATCAAGTAACATGGTCTACACAAGTTTCAGATGGCTTAGTATGATTCTAGACTAGTATTACTACAAGATGAGTATAGACAAATTGTGTTGTACTATAAAATAGCAAAAGCTTTTTCAAAGGGATTTACCAGAGAAAACAACAAAACCATCAGCAGATACCCTCGCCAATTCAAGAAGAGTTCTGTTAAGGTACTTCGGCGATAAGTAATCCAAGGCATCAGACACTATGACAAGAGAAAACGAGTTTCTATTGTAGGGAAGAGGAAACTTGATATCGGCAACACGCACAATGCCCTTATGCACAAGACTCTTGCAGTTTCCATCAGCATCATCTAAGTCATAAGGCTCGATTCCCCACGCTTCGGTATCCTCTTCTTTTAATAACTTAGATACGACCGAACATGTTTCTGGGCCTACATGCAATACTTTACGCATACTGTCACCGTATACTTTTTTCAAAATAGGCATTGCTCTCTGAACTTCTAACAAGCATGAAACACCACCTGCATATATACATATGTTGCATTATTAACACGAGAAAAGTTGACCTGACAAATTTCTTCAGCAATGCTGAGATACTAATAGGAGAACAGTCACAGGATTGACCAATTTAAAATGCCTTGTTCAAATATAGAGCACCATCCATAAGTTTAAGAAATACTCAATACATCTTACGGTCAAGGCACCTTCCTTGTCCCAGACCAAATTGTTAAATCTTTTAGTTTAAATACCCTCTCTGTTGGGATTGACTCATACTTCAGGTTCGACTAATGGCCACTACGACAGGGTAATAGGGAGTCTCGCTCACCGGTGGGTGAGCTGTTGCCCAGCTCGCCGGTGAGCTGGCAGGGGTTGCAAGGGGGCAGCGTCTACCAAGCACAAAGTGCAATTGGACTTGGGGATTTATTAGTAGCCCGGTCTCAGGTTTTACTAATGTATTGGGTCTCATGACTAATGAGCTCATGTTATAGATTGTAGTGGAATTGTACGATCCATCCCACATCAATTCATCATCATGCAACGCACACCTGTGTAGACGGGCCCAATAAGCATGTTGGACCACCTCCTTACCTAAAAGGTTAACCTATTAGGTTGAGACTCTAACATACTTATTAACCCATCTACACTCTTGAATTTATCTGATGTGGGATTCATGTGAAATATCCCAACAATCTCCACCTTTCACTTGAATACCCATCACAAGTATCATTCTAGAGTATTCACCATTTTTAAGCACACCTTCTTTGAATCCTTCAAGAGCTTTGCTCGACTCTAATACTACACCACGCCAGCCACAAACGTGTCTCAGCAATTTCCTAGAGCCATCCTGAGCCCTGCTCCACCCGATTCAAATACTTCACCTTTGAGTCCCTTCAAGAGCTTTACTTCCTAGAGTCATCCTGAGCCCTGCTCCACCCGATTCAAATACTTCACCTTTGAGTCCCTTCAAGAGCTTTACTTAACTCTAATATTACTCCACCACGCCCGGGGCAAACGTGTCTCAGTAACTTCCCTAGAGCCTTCCTAAGCCTGCTCCACCCGACTCAAATCATCCCGTGCTCTACCTGATTCAACTCTATTTACTCCACCCACGAGGCCTGCGAATTGTACCTTCGCGCACTCCCCTCGCACCTTGGAGTTGATACTTGGACTTTATTTGCTCCACCCACGAGGCCTGCGAATTTTTACCATCGCACTCCCCTCGCACCTTGGAGTTGTTACTTGGGCCCATCGAACCATGAGCTCTGATACCATTTTGTAGCGAAATTGTACGATCCATCCCACATCAATTCATCATCATGCAACGCACACCTGTGTAGACGGGCCCAATAAGCATGTTGGACCACCTCCTTACCTAAAAGGTTAACCTATTAGGTTGAGACTCTAACATACTTATTAACCCATCTACACTCTTGAATTTATCCGATGTGGGATTCATGTGAAATATCCCAACATAGATGCTAGGGTTTTCTAGTTATTATAAAAACATTGTTTGGTGAGTGGATCATTGTAGAGTGTGTGAGACATCTAATGAATACATCAGACAAGCAGGACTAGCCAAATTGGTGAACCTGGGTATATCGCATATTTTTACTTTTCCGTCTTTCATATAATATTTGTGTGATTGCAATATTATTCGTTCTTAAATTATAACACCCTCGTACACAAACATAAAAATTCAGATCAAACTCGGATTCAGAACAAAAAGCACAAGATCAAGTATTACATAAGTCCTCACAGTTAGTTACCTTCAAGTTTCATTAAAGCCTCTTTATCAGAGTTGCTTCCGCCTGACACAAGAAGAATGGGCATTGCAGAAAACAATATAGATCCATAAGTTATGCACCAAATGTATAAAAGAAGTTAGTATTGAAAATATATATTTACTTCCTGAATACTTAATGATGGAAAAAATATATATTACAAAAACACACCATCCTATATTGAAGTAAAGGATAATGTGGAATCTTGTTGGAAAAGTATTGAAATTGATAAAACCACTACATACCTGAACCACTATATAAATATCCAATTATCAGGAATGCACCCTGAAAATTTCATCCAAAATTAAAATTTCTTAATCAAGTAAGTTCAGTAACATGCCCACTATAGTATATAGAAGTAACTGGATCATAAAAAATAGGCACTTATTGACAAGGGTTGACAATTGCACAGTCAGATTACCCATGCTTGTTCGCTATTCCAAAAGAGGGAAACCTACTTATTTGTGTAAAATGAAGATGTACTAGCATGCTCCCTAGGATAACACTGATAAAATGAGCTTGCAGAAACAAGAGTTACCACAACTACGAGTCCGAGAGATAATAAAGGTGATGGTCGTGACTTGGGGTGTAAGGAGCCCACATATGGAATGCTCCCACCATCTGCAAAGTGTCGAGAAGTACTTGATGGCCTTCTTGACATTTCTATGTAGCTTTAAGGTGTCTGCAAGATGTGGCATTATTTAAAACAGAGAACAAAATTCTGCTCCCTCTGTTCCACAAAAGGAGTCCTCTTGTTATTCATAGTAGAATAAAATAACCCAATGTCCTCAAGCTTGTCATCATAATTTCATTATCATGTCAATTACTAAATTAACAACAAATTATTTTTAGGGGGAAACATGGAACAAAAATACATTCCTCATATCTGGCACAAAAAATAAAATAAAATAAAATTCAAATGAGGCTCTTTTTGTGGAATGAAGGTAGTATTAGTTTCCCAACATAGAAAACTTATGTAGATTGTGAACATACATAAATCACATGACACAAAAGAGAAATGTATAGTCTTGAAAAATATCATAAATTCACCAGGGACTTGAGTATCCTAAACCATTATCAAAGGTTAAATCTATAAACTTACATTTTCATTAGAAATATGCACAAAGTGCAATGCATAGTAATTTTAAGTTTACTTTCCTAGTGTCGCATAAAAAGGAAAGAAAGGAAAACACAATTACGAAGTTCACATTTGAGGTAATAATTTCTTTTAATTCTTTTCTGTTATTTTTTTTGTTTTAATGTTAACTAACAGAAGCTTAAATTTTCATTAGAAATACGCACAAAGTAGATATAGTAGTAATTTGTTGTTTAGCACCCTAGTGGCATTATTACTAACAAAAGGCAAAGAAAGAAAACACAACTACTGACTTCACATTGGAGGTGATATTTTGTTTTGTTTCTTTTCGGGTTTATTTCTTAAAAATTTTTTAAAAAAAAGTTAGATTGTGAACAATTTGTGGGCTAGCATATCCTACAACAATGAGGTTATTTCCTTGAGGTCATCAACCATTTCTCCCACCCATTGGAATTACAAATGGCCTGATTACTCGTTACAGTCAGGTTCCATAGTTGTCTGCTTTAAACATGGTCACTGTGAAACCCTGAATCGGGATAACAAAATTACTTTATCATATTATCAGGTTGTTTTAAAGGAATAGACAGACCTGTTACTCCCCAAAATATTATTACATCTTTGTGCTACCTAAATTTGACAAAAACATGATCTTGAAATAAGACGAATCCCATTCATCCCTTTTCAAAGATCCCAAATAACTACAATTCATTAATAATTAAATCTTAAAACCAATAACTGCTGGACATATAAGACAAGTAGCTAAAATTAGACATTGTATGTGATTCTACACCAAACCCATTACGCACTCAAACACTAACAATTTACAGTCATTTCTTCTTTTGCCCTTTTATTTCATAAGCTGAAGTGAACTTAACTTACTTGTCACTCTTGTCAAAATTAAGTGAATTACAAGCAACAGAAACACAATTTAACTGAACCCCATCAAGATTTGTTCAGTATATAAGCTCAAAGCATCAGTGATTAATCCGGTAAAAAACACACACAAATTCAGCAATTGAAATGTTAATTAATAACTTCTACCTATACTGAGAGAGAGAGCGAGAGAAAGTTTTACTTGGGATTAAGGATGGAATGAGCCGAAATTGGAGATCGTAGAGTTGGATCTAGATCTTGCTGCTAACTTCGTTTGCTTACTGTCTCAGCTCAAAGGAGAGAGAAACGCTCTGATATAGTATGCAACTTGGTATGGTACTCTCTCTCTCTCTCTCTCTCTCTCTCACACACACACACACACACACTGACACACAGAGTGAGTGTCTTAGTGAGAATAACAGGGTGGTTGTCAATGGTAAATTTTCTCGAGTCTTTCCCAGCTGCTTGGAAAGTTCATGATATTCTCAGCAGGTAAAACACTGTGCTACTGTCTTAATGAGTTTTAAATAGGATGCAAAAGAAGAAGAAAAAAATGGTCAAATTTATTTATTTTGAGTTTTTAATAAATAGAAATAATTTATTTTTATTTTTTTTGGAAAAAGTAGGTCTTTCTTTTGTCAAAAAAAATCTGCCAAAAATGAATGAATTTAGACATAAAACTAAATAACATAATAAATTTATAATCAATACTACACCCTTTAATTACAAACACAATAATATTAATATGAGAATAAAATATAAATATAAATTTAAGTTTTATAAAAAAAATTATAAATTTCATTTTTCTGTCCTAATTTAAAATTTTCATTTTTATCTTTTTCATGTAAAACTTCGAAAGAGGAAGAAATAAGCCAGCTTAGTTTGCAGTTGGCAAGATAAGATGACTGCAGTTTAAACCATGTGGGCAATGAATGGTCAGTCATAATTTTGAACTTCTAATTTGGATTGGGCTCACCAGTCATATGTTAGTCTAGTGAGTCATATGTTGGTAGTCATTTATTTTATATTTTTATATAACTTTTGGTTTCAATTCTCACCCAAAACCAACAATTAGTTGGAACTCTAACACTCTGTTTCTGATACTCTGTTTCTGAGTTTTGAACAGAAAGAAAAAGAATAGAAAACTTAAATTTGAACAGAAAATAAAAGAATAGAAAATTTGAAGTTTTCCTTTGTGTTGTTTCCTGAGTTTTTAATAGAAAATGATAGAAAATTTAAAATTGAGGACATGAATTGTAATTTAAAATTTATTATATTAAAAGTTGAGGATTATATAGGAATTATAAAAATATTACTTATTCCAATTTATTTTATGTCCAAATCATGCCAATTTTGGACGGAAAACTTTGGCAGGAAAAGTGGCCAAGTTTTCTATCCATTTCTTTTCTTTTCCGTTTATTAAAAAATTTAGAAACATAAGAATTGGAAATAAAACTTAAATTTTTCGTCCATTTCTTTTCTGTCCATTTTAAAACTCAGAAACAGAGCGTGAGTTTTGAACAGAAAATAAAAGAATAGAAAACTTAAATTAGAACAGAAAATAAAAGAAAAGAAAACTTTAAGTTTTTCTTTGTGTTGTTTCTGAGTTTTTAATAGAAAATGATAGAAAATTTAAAATTAAGGACATGAGTTGTAATTTAAAATTTATTATATTAAAAGTTGAGGATAATTTGGAAATTATAAAAATATTACTTATTCCAATTTCTTTTCCGTCCAAATCAGGCCAATTTTGGAAGAAAAAATTTGACAAGAAAAATGGCCACATTTTCTATCCATTTCTTTTCTTTTCCGTTTATTAAAAAACTCAGAAACATAAGAATTGAAAAAAAAACTTAAATTTTTCGTCCATTTTTTTTCTTTTTTGTCCATTTTAAAACTCATAAATAGAGCGTAAATGTATTCGAATCTATTCGGATTCGGAGTTAACTTCATAATAAATTACCTTTCGCTTTTGTATCGATATTTAATTGATCAAAATTAACTTTACGATAACTACTCATATGTTATTCGCTTCTTAGACTCATATATGTATAATTGTTACAAGTGTAATGTGCCCTATCGAAAATTTAAAATATCTTATCTATTTCTTATTTTTGCACCCAAAAAAATAGATTAGATTCGAATCCAATAACAATATTTAAAATACAATACTATACTTTATTTGTTCACAAAAAAAGATGATTTAACGATAATTTTCACATAAATTAAGATACTCAAATAAGTATAAATTTTATAAATTCATTATCTATGTTATCATTTTTTTATTAGTATGTTTGTTACTCCCTTCGTTCCTAAAAGATTGTTGTTTTAGAAGAAAAAAATTTGTTCTAAAAAGTTTATCGTTTACAATTTTTGAGGATAATAAATTATTTACTTTCCTATATTACCCATACTTCTCTTATTGTCCCAATAAATTATCTATGTTGTATTAATAGTTTTCAATTTCTCATAAAGGGGGTAGTGGTGGAATTTCAAACAAATTTTACTTGGTAATGACATTTTCTTAATCCATATGGCAAAATCTTAAACGACAATCTTTTAAGAACAAAGGGAGTAATTGTTTTAATTGAATCTTGGATTTGTGAACTATAGGATTCTCTCTATTTCAAATAAAATAGAGAGTTTTCATTCTTTGTATATGCATCACCATTATCATCTCTCTCCTCATTATGATATCACATTTTAACACATTTTAAATCCGGATAACAAAATGAAGATTCTACATTTTATTTAAAATAGAGAGGATTCTAATTCTTTTCGAAGAGAAACAGTGAATTAATTTGAATCGTTCATATGTGATATAATTAAGTTAGTATTTAGATGAGATTAATATGATTAAGAGTAAATTAGTTAATGTAAAATTTTGTCCTACTTAAAAAAGTTTTTTAGAACAATTTTTTTTGTTAGTTAAACCATTTTTTTTTGTGAATTGAGAAAAGTATATTCATATACTTCTTCCGTTTTAAAATTAGATATATAATTTAATTTTTGATATTAAATAATGAAATATTAAATTTTAAAATTAAATAAATTTATATTAATTTAAAATTTAATATGATATGGTTTGATTTAAAAGTTTAAATCAACTTATATAGGATGGAGAATTTTAGACAAGACAGTATATATCAAACTGTATGTCGGTACACAACACTATTTCGCGGGGAAAACTGACACGTCACACTCAAACAAATCGGCTTTCGTCTCATTGTCACCGTTTCAATTTCCGATTACACACTCTTTCTCTCTCCCTATATTATATATATATATATATATATATATATACACACACACACACACATCAAATATCCCTCTATCCCTCCCTCTTAACTGTTTAGCATTCGTTCAAATTATTCAATTTTCATTCTCAAAAGATTTCCATACATTTATCTCTGAGCTGGTTTGAGGAGCTATGGTTTTGACTGAAGGTTTATAATGGAGGATTTTGAGCTGTGGAAATTGTTGTATCTCTAAAGGTTGATTTTTTTAGGGTTTTGTAGGAGGAGCGAGAAAAAGGGAAGAGGTTTTGAAATTGAATGGCGGTGGAGTATTCATGTTGCGGGACGGAGTTCTTCATTCACATACTCATCATTGTGTTTTTGGTGTTGTTTGCTGGTTTAATGTCTGGACTTACTTTAGGCCTCATGTCTCTGAGTCTAGTTGATCTTGAAGTTCTTGCAAAATCTGGAACTCCTACAGATAGAAAACACGCTGGTACTCAATGTTTGATTTTTCTCCCCCTTCTGATGTAATTGTATCGACATTGGTTATCACTTTATCTTGATAATTGGCAATAGTATTGTGAATTATGAATTGTGTTGTATGTGCACTAGCGATGAAGTTAGTAGTATACTTTTTTTTTTTTTTTAGAAATTAGTGTTATTTTTCTTTTTTAAAAACTATCAATGATATGTTTTATCTCTCTTCTATTTAGTGTATTTAGATACTCCCCATACTTATAGATTATATTATGTCTCAACAGCGAAGATACTGCCAGTTGTCAGAAATCAGCATTTATTGCTTTGCACCCTGCTTATTTGCAATGCTGCTGCTATGGAGGTATTTGTAATTGCAATAGGCAAGCTGTTCCATGAATTGTATTGATTTACTTCAAACTTGAGTTAGTTGTTTTTTCCTTCAGACGCTTCCCATTTTTTTGGATAGCCTGGTTACAGCTTGGGGTGCTATCTTGATTTCAGTAACGTTGATTCTTCTTTTTGGTGAGGTGAGAAATGAATTTCATTTTGAGTTTATACAATATTTTGGACAGGTGGACTGCAGATGAGTGTTATCTTTCATAAGTCCAACTCTTCCAGAGCAGACTAGCTGAATGGTAGGTCTGGAGCCCATCATTTCTGCATATCTGATATGGTGGGATTTGTTTGTCCACCTGGTCTGCCACAAGATTTTCTTGTTGATGACTTGGCTATTTTTATTTTTAAGTTTTATATATGACGTAGCTATGTGGATCAATTTCTCTCAATAAACTTGTTAAAAGTTATGTGGTTTAGTTGATAGATCAATTTTTATAGGCAGATTATACCACAATCTGTTTGTTCGAGATATGGATTGACAATTGGAGCAACCGTGGCACCATTTGTTCGTGTTCTTGTTTGGATTTGTTCACCTGTTGCATATCCAATAAGCATGGTGATTCTTGTTTCGTTAACATGTTACTGTAGCATTGTGGTACTTGATAAAATTGTTGCTTAATATTACAACCAATGCTTTTATAATGTTCAGCTATTAGATTATCTTCTGGGACATAGCAATGTAGCTCTTTTCCGCAGAGCTGAGTTGAAAACACTAGTTGATTTGCATGGTAATGAGGTTTGTAGTTTATAGCTCTTTCTTTATAGTAAAATATGATTCATATTATTTAAAAAAATGATTCACATAATTATATTTCATTTACTCTTTCTGATGCTAAAATCGGTTTACTTATCTTTTTCTAAATCACCAACTTCCATTTTGGGATCTCCAATACTTGCTTCAATCCATATGTTCCACTTTTTGCCTTCATATAATGTGCGTTGGTGCAATTTTTCTGTTTATAAGGATATCAAAATGTCTTGATATTTTTATAGTCCAAGTCAATTTGAACCATGCTGTCTAGACTTTGGTTTCCTGCTTGAATCTATATTACAGCAGCGTTGTGATCTTTTGATTACTTGTGAGCAGGCAGGAAAAGGTGGAGATCTCATACATGATGAGACGACAATCATTGCTGGAGCACTTGACCTATCTGAGAAAACAGCTAGCGATGCCATGACTCCTATATCATACACTTTTGCGGTCGACATTAATTCCAAACTTGATAGGTATTGCATCTTTTGAACCCTTACGAATGACAATTGTTACACATGCAATATAGCTTAGTTTTTTTTTGACTAAATATATCGAATTTTTTCTATAACAAAGGGATTTGATGAACTTAATATTGGAAAAAGGGCACAGCAGAGTGCCAGTCTACTACGAGCAACCTACAAACATAATTGGCCTAATTCTGGTAATTGTTCGTTCACTTTGGTAAGAAGTAGCACGTGTTTTTATTCTGTATAAAAATATACATATCTTGTTTTAATTCTTTGTGAAGTCTTCTTATGGTCCTTCGGAAATTAATAAATAAAAAAACAGCACCACACTTCTTATGATATAGATATACAATGGCTCTTTTTTCTTCTTTTCTTGTTTCTTCATCTACTACTAATTATTTGGTGTGTGCATACACATTTTATTATTATTATATTTTTTTTGGGGAGTGGGGGTGGGGGATGCAATAGTGTTTTCTGTTTCTTATATATTATTTTCAATCCTGAGCTTATAGGCGAAGAATCTATTAACTATCCATCCAGAAGCCAAAGTACCTATGAAGAGTGTCACCATTTGCAGGATCCCAAGGTATCTTATGTTGAGTGGAAGCTGTTGTTGTTGTGCATTTGAAAGAAAAAATTATATTTCTTCAACATATCTAAGTTGAGGTCTTGATTCTTACTTGCAACAAGTGATATAAGTTAGACTATTTCTCCATAAGTTTTGTTTCAGGATGATTGTTGTTGCTCTGCCATAATTTGTGTATAATATCTCAAGTAGTATGATATTGTTATTTGTAATTCTGATTGGTTGCACCAATTTTTCTGAGTTTTAGAGAGCGAAAACAGGGAAATTCATATAATTCTTGTTTTACAAAAGACTAGCAAGCATGAGTTTGGCTTGGCCAAGATAATTATGTCTTTTGGAAACTTCTCTTCATAGTTTTTTGCCTCTTCATTTTGACTGATATGTCTCTGTATGCCTGAAAATCAGATTGGACATATGGAAATGGAAGACTACAGCGAAATATGGAATCATGTAATTAGCTATTCATCTAAACAATATATATGGATAACATTTGGTAATATGTGGGTGGATGCGTGATTTAAGACTAGAAGGCCTTTAGGAATATTTTTTTTTTCTTGGATATACAGCTCAACTTCAATCACTGGTACCAATCCAAACACTTGGGGACAAGTTAACTTGTTCCCAAAGAAACTGTATAGGTCTTAGATTCTAGGCTGATATTAATAGCATGGGAAAGAGATGGGAGGCATGACTTATTAGGTCATAATGTGTCCAGTCAATTATAGAATTCGAAAAATGGTGTGCAATATTTCGCTCAAGGCATCATGGGTAAATAGTGGAGCAGGAATTCTGTAATAAGTTTAATCAGATCTTTCGACCAATATAATCAATTTTATTGTCAGACATACGCGTGATCTCCTCCTAGCAAATGAACTGAATTCGACTGTATGACACTCCTTTGATAATATGTATACCCTGATTATTATGGCATGCTGTGGGTATATATAGGTATAAGATAAACTTATGCATCACTTATCATACATTTTCATCTAATTACCTTTTGTATTCTTTCTGTTGGTTGGGCACTCAAGTATAGCCAACCCTTCCTTTTGAACATTTATTAGAATAAATATCATTCTCGCATTAAATTAGCATGCCCTATTTGTTTTCCAACTTTCATTGCACACCTGCATCTTTCAGGATTATCTTCATTTCTTATTCTGTTGCATCATGTAGATGGATTTACACTGCTTTAGTTGTTATTGTTGTCATCTTCTTGGTGTCTTGTATCCTTTTTAATAGTTTCCTTAGAGCTGGATTTAGATAAATTTATCAGTGTTATTTAGTTGCAATATAGTTGTATCTTTAAGGTATATTGGTGCTCTTCCATAGTTTCTACGTTATATATTTCATCTGCTATACATTTGCGTACTTTGACCATGTTAAAGGATTTAGGTTGAAAACTAGATTCTATATATTAAATTGTGGGTTGGTGACTGCTGACTAGATGTGATGATCCCATGTTTGTTAGTACTTGTTATTTCTGAAGAACAACCTGGGTGTTATTTCTGTATCTTTTATGTTCTAGGGTTCTTGAAAACTTGCCTCTGTATAACATCTTGAATGAGTTTCAGAAAGGTCACTGCCACATGGCTGTTGTGGTAAGACAGTGTGTAGAGGCAGGGGAGCAGGCTGCCACTGAAACCCCTACTAAAAGTAAGCTGCTCATGCATGCTGAAAACTGCTTTACAGTGATCTTATTTTGGATTTCTTTTTTATAATTCTCACGCCCTCTCTTGCTCCCGCAAAACCCAGTAAAGGACATAAAGATAGAGATTGATGGTGAGAAGCCTCTAGAAAAGAGTTTGAAGACCAAAAGATCGCTGCAGCAGTGCAAGAGCTTTCCAAACAGTGCAAACAATTCTTTTAAGGGTAGTTCAAGGGGTAAGAAGTGGACGAAGGACATGTACTCGGACATCTTGCAGATAGATGGAGGTCCTCTTCCAAAACTCCTGGAAGAAGAAGAAGCTGTTGGAATAATAACAATGGAAGATGTCGTTGAAGAGCTTTTACAGGTATATTACATCAAGTTTCATGTTTGACATAATATCATCATTTTTGTAGTAGACCTCAATTTTTAACATTGATTCTTCACCATGCAGGAGGAGATCTTTGATGAGACAGATCATCATATTGAGGACTCATGACCATATCTATTGATGTTGAGTCTATTACTTGAGGGGTTATGGGAGTTTTTTTTATATTCTCAATCAGGACTTATATAGAGTTTGGTAGTTATAAGTGGAACCTACGTGGGCCGTCATGTAAAAATGTACTAAAACCCAGACAATTCTACATCTGAGTGGTGTATCAAAGAAAATATGCTTGAGTAATAGCACTTACCATTGTACAGTTGTGCTATTATGTTAATGACAAGGATCAAGTTATGTTTATATTACAGAATTGTCATCAAATTGGTCTTTTTGCTCATTTTGCATTTTCACCTCATAACAACCCAATTTTGACACCATTAAACCATAGTGGAGCTAACGAGGGCGAGCTGATCTCTCGATTAGCCGGACTTCTCTTGCCACCTCCATCATATCTGGCCTCTCTTCTCCCTTGGAGACGCATTTCAAAGCTAGTCTCAGGAAAGATTGCATTTGTTGCTCTTGCTCAATATCACCTCCCCTGTTAGAAATTCTGGAATCCACAATTTCCATGGACTGATCTGCATCTACATAGCCTTTCACATACTCCAAGATACCTATCCGATTGCCTACATTGTCCTTGAGGAAGATTTCCTGTCCAGTTAAGAGCAAGAGCACAAGCACACCAAAACTATAGACATCACTCTTCTGAGAAACAAATCCTGAAATAAGGTATTCAGGGTCTATAAACCCAAACGTCCCCGTCACTCCATCTTCCACCTGAAATTCTCCAGGAGGAAGAGAAATTGACAGTGAGAAATCAAACAGTTTAGCAATACCATGCTGGTCTACGATGATTTTATCTGGTTTTATATCTCTATAAATAATCTGTACGCGAAGTGCAGTGTGAAGATAAAGAATAGCACTGGCTATGTCACTAGCAACTGCTAGCCTTTTTATCCACGAAAATGATCTATTTTCATTGTGGTGGTACAGGAAATTGGAAAGGAGTTCAGTTCCTGAACGATGCTTGTGCTGTTGAAATTAATTACCGAAACTAATCATGTTTATTAATATAACAGAAAATTAATTACTGAAACTAAACATGTTTATAGATATAACTCATTTGAAACAAAAAGAGGAAGAAAGAATATAACGGAAGCGTACCAGATTCCATAATATTGTTTGATCAAACGGGTTGAGATCTTCCAATTATTGCGTATTTTAAAAGTGAATTTCTCTGTTGATGGGGATACAGAGAAAACAATAAAGAAATAAAACATGCGCTCAATTAGAGACCATGACCCCATTATAAAGAAAACTGCCGTGTGAAGAAACTGCTAAATGACAGTTATTATCTTTTAGTATTTTTAAATTGGCCCCTCATCAATTTAAAAATATAAATCCGATCTCTACACATTAATTTCATGACAAATATACCCTAAGCCTACTTAAAACTTAATTAGATCACTTAAATTTAGAACTATACATGATAATACACATTAATAATATACATGTGTGGTCCCAATTAAAATTAATAAAAATTAATCCAACACGTGTACCATAACAGGACATTCAAATTGCGAGTTAATCACGATGTCATTGATAACACGGGTGAGCTGGTGATGGCTGAACTTTCGTACTATAATTGGCCTCCCTTCCAAAGAACCATGGAATGTGTGGCAGTAACCAGTATCAATGATGCCAACACTCTCGGTAGAAGAAATGTTTAATGCCTTGATGATCTCTCTGGCGGTGAAGCTATGGATAGGAACTTTGTGTCTCCCATAAAAAGAATCTAGAAGCTTCTCTAGTAAAGCGCTTCCATTCCTCATGAATGCCTCGTAACATTTCTTCGTCTTTAGGTCTTCGTTTGAAAAATGACAACAGTTTTTTTCTGCACTCCATGGATGAGAGATGAAGTTACAAAAACCAGATCTGCACTCAGAAAGAGGTTAGCTTTATCTAGAGTACATAAACTTCCCTTTAGTGGAATTTAAAAAGCTTTGATTGCAACCATTTTAGTTATTATTTTTCCTTAAATAGAAGTCTACTGAGCTGATACCCAAAAGGCTTTTACATCGAGTGACCGGGATTTGAAGGTTAGTGATGTATCTTAAAAAGAAATAAAGAGGAGAAAAGTCGAAAGAAAAGAAGAAGAAGAAGAAAAAAAGGTCCGCAACTTGTGATCTAGTGGAGGATTGTGCTAAGCAGTTGTTGATTTGCTGCGCATCATTTGAATAGGATATAGGAAAGGAAGGCTTGAATCCCCATGTGCTTTCCCTCGGATGAATATATATATATATATATATATATATATATATATATATACACACACACACGGTCCGTCTCTAAAGCGAACTAAAGACGAACCGTCGTCTTTGATGTCTATGGCGACGGTTTGACTCGTCGCCAAAGACTACATGGCTATGGCGACGGGTAGAACCGTCGCCATAGACACCAAAGACGACGGTTCGTCTTTAGTTCGTTTTTTAAGGTTCGCTTTAGAGACTCTCCGTGTGTGTATATATATATATATGTTATATACACATATTATACATATCAAGGTACTGAGAAGCAGAGAAGAAATGTCCAAGCAGTTGCCTGAAGACTCTGGTTGACTTGTACAAAGTCTTGCCATGTATGCATTCACTCAGCTGAAAATCTACATAATGCTAAGATTTGGCATATGTATGCATCGATTTGGGAAGCTGGGAAGAAATGTCCAAGTTGTTGATTTCTTCTAGAGTTTTAACCGTGTATAGATGAATAAGATTGTCGCACATTAGACCTATCTAAAATTAGTTGGTATCATACTTTATATATTTGGGTTGGGGGGGGGGGGGGGAGATTGAGGATGGGTCAAAAGTCAGCATTGAGAAGCTGCTTGGATACTTCTTTGAAGATTGCTTCACATTTGAAACAATCCTATTATCATGGATCTGTTTTTACTCTCTGTCTTCTAAGTAGCTTTAGTTACCTTTTTCTTGCTCCATAGTTCTGCTTCAACATATAAGCATTTACCTTCTGTGGACTTGGATCTGATCCTTTCTAGTCATTCTCTGTGAATGCGGAGATGCCGCTGCTCTCAAATCCCTTCTCTCCGGTACTAGGCACAGAGAGGTCATCATCTGCTTCAGACGTGTATAAATCTGGAAATATGCACTGTTAGATAAGGAAGCAAGGAAAGAATTGCGCCTAGATAATGGAGGGTGGAAGGGGAAAACAGTCATCATCTTTAACAATCAGAGGGAAACAGAAAGAAACCTTTTTCCTAGAAAATGGAAGCATGTTGCTAGAAAAGATGCTTTCTTTTTGTAATGAAAAATGCACCCCACTTCGTAACTTCTCGTCTAAAGAGATACTTCTGGCTACAAACAACTTTGATACTCATGTCATAAAGGATGAAGGTCATTATACCTTATACAAGGGTTCTTTTGGAAGCCACCTAGTTTCAATCAAGAAGTACGGTGGCCATGGTTGGACCCTTGCAACATTGAAGTCACTTGCTATTTGTGACATAGTAATGACTTCACAGATGAGCAAGCATAAGAATGTTCTGAAGCTCATAGGCTACTGCCTAGAATTTGAAATCCCAGTCGCAGTGTATGAATATGCAGGAAGTGTGCGCCTTTCAAAGTTTTTAGACAGTAGAGTTGTTACTAATGATGTCAAACTAGTATTGTTCTGGAAAAGTAGGCTAAGGATAGCAAACCAGATTGCTAATGCCATTGTATATCTCCACACTGCATTACCAAAGCCTGTCATCCATAGGGACTTAAAACCTGCAGGGGTTATTATAGATCAGCTCGGTGTTGCCAAATTGTTTGACCTCTCATTATCAATATCGATTCCTGATGGGGAAACACAAGTAGAAGATTTGGTGACCGGGACTTTTGGATTTGTCGACCCTGAGTACTTTATGTCAAGCTTTGTTAGTGGTAAGTCTGATGTCTATAGCTTTGGTGTAATGCTGCTCATTTTATTAACTGGACAGATGGTTTTTGATATGGGTCGCGGAGAGGATGTTGCTCATTTAGTGACATACGTGAAGAAATATTTTGATGAAGATTGTTTCAAAGAAATTGTGGATCCTATAATTTTGGGAGAGGGAGCGGGAAGTGAGAAAGACCAGCAGTTGCAAGCTTTTCTAGCACTTGCCCTGAGGTGCACCCAAGAACAAGGGGAAAATAGGCCAGACATGATTGATGTGGCAAGAGAACTCCGGAAAATTGAGAGGTCTAATCATGTTGGTTAGCTTCATGATTCAAAATACATAAGCAATGTTGACGAAGTCTGAACCAGATCGAAAGGTACTGATGCTTGTGGAAATACCTATATATGATACATGAACTTTGTTTTTTTCCTTCTCAGAGAAATAGATCATCGTTATTTATAGCATTGTAGATGATTGCATGTTGTGTACTAAAATACAAATGATTGAATACTTTAGTTTGTTTACTTGTTCTGTATATAAGGTTGTCAGTTTTCTATCTATCTCTCACCTCTAAGAACTTCTGAAGAGGCACTAGAGGCAAGGATATATGGGGTCAGTTCGACATTCAAACATCTATTCCGGGCAATAAGACAAAGTAGATTACTAAGTTGCAATAATGGTTGTTATTGTTCTTGTTTTACGTTTTGAATACGTTAGCATGTGGATAAAATTGATGGCTCTCTTGTCTTGACTAAAAAGGTTGAACTTTATTGTAAGATAAATTGGTTTGGAAAGAGGCACCAGAAAATTATAGGCACAAACATGGGTGAGTTACAGCTAATTTGTGACACTAAAGTATTAGCAATTATTTCTTTCAGCAAATAGGTTGAAATAATTTGGTAGATTCCAAAGAACATGACCATTTAAGTCGCATATATGTTTCAACCCGTCTGCGTAATCTGTCAGATATTGACAATGCTGTTCTTACTTCTTACATAAGATGCAACAAATGATAAACTTTACTAGATAATATATAGCATTAGTGGTGTCTTCTCAAGCAACAACTGGTTTTGATGGAGCTAAAAAATAAAAAGGAAGAATATACCTCTTAATTCAGCTGAGTTCTTTAGATCTATCATTTCTGGTCTATCTTCTCATTTTTCTTGGCTGCAATTCAAGGCAAGGGCCAAACGAGTTTGAAAGTGATCTTCTTTCTCAATTCCTCCTTCCTCTCCCAAGAGATTATGATCCAGTATTTTGTAAAACTGATCTTTGTCGACAAAGTTTTTTACACGATCAACCAAGTGAGGCATCTTGACATTACCAACCATGCCAAAAGGCTCGTCTCCAGTTAAGAGTTGAAGCAGAAAGATCCCGAAGCTATAAACATCAAAGTTTTCTGAAACAATGCCTCTCATGATGCAGTCGGGAGCTGTGTATCCCATCCTACCTCTCACAATATCTTCCATCTGTGATTCTCCCAGAGGCAGTGCTATACAAAATGAGAATGATCCGTCGGTCTAGCCCTGTGCTTCCTTTCCTGTTGTTCCTCCTTTCTTGTTTTCAAGAATGAAAATATCAAGTACTACAACCACACTTGAACACCAAATGCTGGACTATATGAACTCAGATTTTACCTTAACAATTTGACAACCAACTCTTTTTGTCAATATCGATTCCTACTAGAGAAACTCAAGTGGAAGTTATTTGTTTGGTTTGTCAATACCTATGTGACAGACTGACTTACCGGGGCGTTTGGATTTGTGGACTCCCCCGAGTACTTCATCATCAGCCGTAGTTCTCTAGCCACTTCAATCATTTCTGGCTTATCTTCACTTTCATGCTGGACACATTTCAAGGCGAGTTGTAGGAAAGCCTGGAGTTGCTGCTTCTCTTGCTGAACTACTCCCTGCGGCCCCATTATATCAGGATCCACAAATTCGTGCAGCTCTTTACCAGCAAGATAGTCAGACAAAGAATTTGGGGAGTTTGCAGGGAGTTGTTATTCAACAGATGCATTTTTTCCTGCTAGGAGCGCCAATAGAAGCACACCAAAAGTATAGACATCAGTCTTCTGAGAAACAATAGCAAGCCTAACATACTCAGGAGGCATGAATGCATGTACCCCTACCATACTGTCTACCTCTAATTCCAATTCCCCAGGGAGGAAGTAAAATGGAATGTGAGAAGTCAAATAATTTAGTGACTCCACGTTGGTCTATGATGATGTTATGGGGTATTATTTTCATATATATGATGGGTGTGGGAAATGCCATAAACAATGGCATTGCCAATGTCATTTGCAATTCTTAACCTACTCGTCCTCGCCAATATTCTTCTATTTGTATCATCAGGGCGTAGGAACAGTAAAGTAAATCACCAAGAATATCAAAAATGACTATGACTGGGTTTTCAAATTCCAGGCAGCATCCTAAGAGCTTCCAAACATTCTTGTGGTGGCTCATCTGCAAAGTAATCACCGTCTGCTATTAAGATGTTGAAATTTGTTAGGGAGGAGAGTCTTACTAAAATCTGAGTGTTTGTCCAAACAACCTTGGCTGAACTTGATATATGGATTCCTATTTATAGGATGAATAAACTTGTTTCTTGCCCGGGTGAGATCTTTTGCAGTGAAAATTTGTAGAGGAACTTTATGTCTACTATTGAATGTAGTAATTAACTCCTAATGTAACCAACTCTCATTCTCATCTATGAGTGCTTTCTTCTGCTTTATCTTTCTTCCCCACATCATGAATCATACAGATATGTGCACTTTGCAAAACAACTATCTGAAAGAAAAACAAAAAAACAAGTAAGCTGAAAAGGAAAGCCATAAAATTTCAGAGAATATTATTTTAACTTAATATCAAGATTGAAGAATGACATCTAAAAAATGCTTCTCCTTTTTTTTCTTTTTAACAATAAAATAAAAAGGAACTGGCAAGAGATTCAGATTCAAGTTCTTCTACTTGGGAACGGAATAAAAATGTGAAAAAGAAAATAAGGAGGATAAGAAGTTTGCAACTTACAATCTAGAAAAAGTTGTGTTTTGCCTTCTGTGTGAAAAGCTGTACAAGTTAAAGTGAGTCTTGGGTGAAATTGTTGCAGTAGATCAACGCATCAAATTTGAGTACGCCAATCAGTTCAATGCCGTTTATAAGTTGAACTTTGACCAAACTTTTAAAGCCATGTTTGGGGGGGGGGGGGGGGGGGGGGGGAAAGGCACACAGTACCGGCCCTGGGCTAAAGCCTAAGGTGCCTGGGCTTTAAGCCCACTAAAATTTATAAATTTTTAGGACCCCCAAGAGATATTTGTGTTATGTATATATATACCAAAAACAAAATAGTCCAGTTCATGTTAGATTAAATTTAAAGACCCACAAAAAATTTACCTAATGAAATAGGCCCAAATCTCAATGGCAGACTTGTATTCTTTGGTATTGATGCTCTTTTGTTTAAGGAAAGTTCTTAATTTTTTTTTTATGCATATCTTAATAGCAATTCATAAAAGACCCATCTTTTTGTTGTCGATTTAGGTCCTTAAAAACTCATGGCCGGCCCTGGGGGCACAAATATGACAATGTTAGCAATTGCAGTGGCCCGCCATCACTTTCCAAATGACTTGAATCTCATCTTTTCGCCTTTGTAAAGACTTTGAACCACGTATTTCCAATCTTTTTTAGGGACGTTTGATACTGCTCATATCTTCTACTATATGCTTTATATAATATATTCTCATAATTTATACAGACATACAATAAAAAGGCCCCCGGGACAATAATTAATACATCATAAGAAAATGACTAGGTACCCCCTCCACAACTTAGTTGTCTGCTAGAGATTTTTAGAGCAGTGATTAGTATTAATTTAGTCTTTGTTAGCTAAGAAGGAAGTTCCAAGAAATTTTGCCAATGGGTTTGGTAAGGAAGGAGGTATTATATATGGGTCCAGTGTACCGAGCCAAATTACTGATCTTCAATACCAAATTTTCCTGGAGAAACACAAGAAGAATCACACTAAAACAATGATTTGTACACATGTACCTGCAAACAACCAAAGGAACTCTTAGCTGCAAACAGCCAACAAAGCTCCAAGTCCATAATGTTTCATAATGGTACACACTAACTAGAACCAATTGCAAGAACATTAAATTTTGTAGTTATATCGAGAAATAACAGGAAATCACAACCAGTTCCAACTAAATTATGCAACACTAAACTAGTAAAATATGTCCCATTTGACAAACTCACTCCTCCATCCACAATGTGTATTGTCTCGATTATCAAGGGCCCGAAAAAGCAGATATCTCCTCCTCATACTTCTGTCGGTTTAAGTATGAAAAACTACCCAACTTCAATGTATGTAAAGGAAACCTCTAATAAGTTGAGACTCAAGTTGACTGGGAATACTCCAAGTATACAAAACAGTTCTCACTTGTGTTGTTTATGTCGTCTCTCCTCCTTCCTATTTCTCTTCTTATCCTTAGACTTCTCTTTCGTTCTGTGCTTCCTATTATGCTTACTTGAGCTAGCCTTCTTCTTTTTATGTATATCCTCAAAAGACTCGTCCTCAAAATAGTTCAAGGACTTCAACCTAGAAGGCTTTTCCACACAAAGATTAGCATGATGTTCCCATTCTTCTCTAGCAGCAACATCTGGGATTGCTAACTGATTCCCCTTGGAATCTGGGCAAGGGGGAAGGTAAGGCCCAGTTTCATCCATCCGTGACCCAACAGCACCTCGACCACGCTTGACCCTGTCATTAGCAATCAAGTTAGACTACATTGCAACATTTGAATTAATATGAACCACAGATACGTGCTCTCAAAAACAAATGCCAACCCACCCATCCCCAGATTAAAAAATAAGAAAGGAACTCAGAAAAGAATTTATCCTTTGAAGAGCTCAATGGATTCCCATCCCAGTAAGTCAAAAAAATACACAAACAAAAGCACATTCACCCACACAGAGAAAGAGAACAACTGACCTTGAATTCAGGAAGTTCTCAATCTCATCATCCCTCAATCCTTCCTCTTCATTTAGATGGTACTCTTGCATAATTCTTTTGCTCAACGAGCGGTAATCACTAGTCTTTCTTTCACCATCAGCATGACTCTTATTTGTGCTCCTCCACAAGTCCTCAGTATCTCTGTAGCTCCTATCACTGCTGCTCTCATCTCTCCGTCTCCTTTTTAGCTTATCATCCAGCTCTGGCTCCCTGTAGCTCCTATCACTGCTGCTTTCATCTCTCTGTCTCCTTTTTAGCTTATCATCCAACTCTTGCTCCCTGTAGCTCCTATCACTGCTGCTTTCATCTCTCCGTCTCCTTATTAGCCTATCATCCAACTCTTGCTCTTTCTGTCGTATTCGCCACATCTCATTTACTTCCACAGCCCGATTCGCTGGAAGGAACAAATTCTCAGGGTCAAGTATGAAAATAGACAGATATAAGTAGCGGAATGTTAGGATAACACCACATAGCTACTATTATTTTCAAAGATTCAAATGAAAAATAACATATATAGTAGACGTAATTTTAGTGCTACTGAAGATATATCAAGCTAACTGCAATTTCCAA
Organism: Panax notoginseng; assembly: GCA_016801055.1. Lineage (NCBI taxonomy): Eukaryota > Viridiplantae > Streptophyta > Magnoliopsida > Apiales > Araliaceae > Panax > Panax notoginseng. Next base: position 10,103,819 of record CM029019.1, read on the forward strand.
GAAAGACATATTGACCTTCTCCGCATTCATTAAAATTTGACATACGTTGACTAGAAAGGAAATACATAGGAAACCAGAATTTCATGATGTTAAACTGGGGGAATAATTGCTAGCTAATTACCATCATTAGCTCAGTGCAAAATGAAATGAAATCACTCCATATACACATCTTTTAGGTTCAGCTTTTTGAGTAATCTTTTGACAAGTATCACTATAAATATATTTGCAAGACACCAAAAGCAGAGGCATAAACCATGTCCTAATTTGGCCCCAAGTATGTGAATAAAAACAAGAGCCCAGGTACTCCTTTATGAGTAACAACTTTGTTGCCTTTCCTTTGGTTAAGCATTATTCAATGACAAAGAGGAGAAAATACGATATATGCTTGGATTTACGAAGATGAGCCCAAGTAGCTAGTCATAAGGTCCAGAAGGCATGAGTAAAGAACCAGCATGATCCCAAGTGGCATGATAACCCAACATAGGCAAATTCAGGTAAAGAGTGGAAAGGTTGTTCTATTAAGAAGAGCACTAAAGGAAATTTTATTTTCTTTCCAACAGCATAAAAACTGTCCTTACAGCAACAATGCAGATGCCTATATAAGAATGACAGAACTAACCCTGTTGTACGCCAAGAACAGTTGCAGTCAGAAAACGTGAATTGGGTCGACCCCTAACATTAGGCTGACGCAGATAAGCATGTACACCGTCTTTCTCAGCTTGTCGCCGCAATTCCGCTGCCTCTTTCATGAGAATTGCAGCTATCCTGTTCTCAGTCTCCAAATCCATCTCTAACAGTCTAGTAAATTATATAGTAAAGAAACAAAGTTTAGTTCTTGAACAAAAGATAGAAGACTGGCCATGAAAGGTAGATACTTCATGTGTAAAAATGGCAACTCTGACCTGATAACAATATTATCATAACATAATAACATGTGAACTATTGTAGAATTAGTACCAATGTACTGTACTACATATGAGATCTGAAATTCAGTTTATTGTATCGAATGTTTCATGTCCATCATACGTTTTAATTAAGTGAACTAGGATGTTACATACATACACAATTTAGATAAAAGAAGGAGATAATTTCATCTTGGTTCTACTGTAATAAACAAGTGTAAAGTTCATGGGCTAAGAACATCAATTTTAAATTTATGCTTCCCCCAATCTACTGAATGTGGCAGCTCACTCGTTTAAATATAAATGAAACATAGATACACAAGTTGTCAAAATTATGGGGAGAAGCAGTTGAGTTTGGTTGGAAGATAAAACTTGATTATTACCCTTGTATCTTATTTCAAGTTAAGTACAAAATGTTAGTCATGATGATAATTTCAAACTGTAGTAAGGTACTTCCAGTTCCAGTAACAATGAAAAAGCAACCTAGAGAAAACTAGAGACAATTGTGAAGAGACACCGTGGAGAGAATTTCAGCTGTAACTATCATTAAATGTGATAGTCGTCAATGTATAGGATGAACTGAAAGAATTAGAAGTTTAGAACCTATGCTGGAAAATATGATGTACTACTAAAATTGGGATATTTAGTTTTAGTAAAAAAATTACCTTATTCATGACTACAACCAGAAAAAGCCATTTTGTCAAATTCTTAAACCTTTTTAATTTTTCAACCAAACAGAGAGAATTGCTAAATTTAAAAGTCCTAACATCACTGTAAGCTTGTAAAGCATCCAAACCCATAAATTAAGTATCAAGAAAACAAGTTTCAAATAAATGTTGGGTTTTGTGAAAAAAAAAAGAGGAGTAGAATAAAAATCAAAACTTTCTATTTTTGCTAAATAAAAAAAAATCAAAACTTTACTTGGTTATAAAGAACAAAAACCCTAAATCAGTTCCAAATAAGGAGTTTTATCTGAAAAACCGAGGATTTTCGTACATGATTGGTTTGACATAACTTGGCGCTATTGGCGAATAGCTTATACTTCATCAGTACATGAATCGACAAGATGAAATTGAAAGAACTAAATAATCACAACCAAAGAAATAAAACAATAGAACGATAGAAAAGGAGTACCAGAGGTTTGCAGAAGTCGAGTCGCCACGAAGAGCAGAATGAGAAGAGCAAATCGACGTCTTCCTCTGGTTGGAAAAAATTATGAGGAATCTAAATTTGGACCTTCTCTCTGGTTTCATATGAAGAAGTCGGGTTACAATGTGACCCGAACATATAAGCACATCAATTCCAATAATATATTTGGAGAATATATAAGCACATGAACACCTACTTTAAAAAAAATTATTAACAAATTTTACAATTGAAACTCTTTTTATGGAACTTAAAATATATGTATATGTATTAAAATAATTACAGTTTACACCAACAAATTTTTTTTTAACAAAGATCTTCCCCTACCTCAAAAATAAAAGATTTAAATATAAATTATTATCATAAATTATTGACATTTTATCACTCGGTGATTGTCTTTTTACTTTTTATAATTAAGTAATTAAATTTTTAAATATTAAATATGTCATATCATAAATTATAAATTAATGACGTGAACGACTGACTAGACTAAATAATACTATATTTATTCTATAATAATAGTCGTTTTAAATTTATGCACATAAATTAAGAAAGTCATTTTGTAAGACCCCAACTTTTATAAATAAAGATGAATTTTCTATAAATATCATTTTTGAATATTATGGAGTTAATTTGATATAATGTTATAGTTGTGGGTAATATTTATAAATTTTGCAAAGTAAGCAAGTTGTTATAAAATATTCGTTTGGTCGGAGAATATTCTTTTTGTCGGGGAATATTCGTACGACGGCACAATCATTGGTGGACCCCACAACGGAATTATTGTCGGATTGAGAAAACGACAGAATTATCTTTCTATAAAAATAACGGCTGAGGTGTTACCGTTAAAACCGTTAAAACTGTTGAACTACTCGGTAGTAAAAGTACAGTAATACGCGTGGTTGCATAGTAGCACACGGTATTGATTATTGATGCTTACGTGAGAAGTCACTCAGCTATACTCAATTATTGCTACAGTAATTGCTGCATCATATCTCTTAAATTATTGTCATAGTATCATCTGTATAATATGTTATATTATTGAGACGTTGTGGTAAGTTTGGTTATTTTATGGGGGGCCATATGTCATCATCTAAGAGTCTCTTCGTCAATAGTAATTACTGTCGTCAATAGTAATTACCGTCGTCAATAGTAATTACCGTCGTCAATAGTATTTACCTTGGTCAATAGTAATTACCTTCGTCAATAGTATTTACCTTGGTCAATAGTAATTACCTTCGTCAATAGTATTTACCTTGGTCAATAGTAATTACCTTCGTCAATAGTATTTACCTTGGTCAATAGTAATTACTTTCGTCAATAGTAGTTGTCCCTTCAATATTACCAAGAGTCATTTGACCCTTCGTTAAGACCAAGAGTCATTTGACCCTTCGTTAAGACCAAGAGCCACCCTCAGTTTTTCTATAAATAGAGGCCTAGGGCTTCATTATTTTTCACGAATTCATTCAAGCTATAGAGAGAGAAAGTATAGAGAGAATAAGAGAGAGAGAGACTAAAAGTATTCTGCTACATCACTTTTCCAATATCCAGTTCTTTTAAGGTAGGGAATATTATTTCATTTATATTCATGAAGAGAACTTCTGTTATTCCATTTGTTATTATTCTGTTGGAATAACCAGTATACGCGGTCTACCCTATACTTGGTGACATTCTTCTATTATTCTGTTGGAACATCCTGTCTGTGTGTTTTACACCGGACCTGGTTCCGTTTATTATTCTGTTGGAACATCCTGTCTGTGTGTTTTACACCGGACCTGGTTCCGTTTTATTATTATTCTGTTGGAATATCCTGTCTGTGTGTTTTACACCGGACCTGGTTCCATTATTTATTATTCTGTCGGAATATCCTGTCTGTGCGTTTACGCCGGACCTGGTTCCATTATTTATTATTCTGTTGGAATAACCTGTTTGTGCGGTCTATCGCATGCATGGTGATTTCTTTTGTTATTCCATTCTTTATTGTACTCAGTTGGTTAAGTTTTGACTTCTATACTCCATGAAATTTGTGGAATATCCTTGATAGTTGCGTTTCATCCAGTATCTTTTCAAGAAAATATTCTTCTAAGCGTTCTTGAATTTTACTCCACAATGCAGTATCATGTTGACAATTTGGACGTTGTTAATTCCTGGATAAATTAATTCTTGAACTTGTTTTATTGAATTCTTATATCATTGTCATCATCCTCATGTTTATAAAATGTTGAAAGTCATCTGTGGCATGTAGTGCATAGATGGACTTGGTATGATTATGACCAGGGATTATTCGGTATAATCATGACCGTAATGTTACAAATGATGTGGTAAAAGTCCTCATTGGCCCGTAGTGCATTGATGGACAGTTGTTGGCATGATCATGACCATTAATGAATACACGAATATCCTTGGCCGTAGTGCAGGGGTGATTCGATGATGTGGATTATTTTATTAAGCTGAGTCTCAGCGATCGCAGTGTTGAAAAACCTTTTAAATCATAAAAGATAGTAGAGTTTATTTTCTACTTGACTCTTTTAATGGATTGCTTGTTCCGCTGCAGTTAAACTTGATGTCTATTATATTTTATCAGTTTAACATTGTTGAAGGCTAATGATAATTTATTCTGCATTATCTTAGTCATAATATTTCTTACTGGGCTAGTTGAGCTCACCCTTTCTTTCACTGTTCTCTTCAGGAAATGAGAACGTAGCTGGGACAAGTCGGGGTACGGAGTGATGGTCCGAATGATAGTATTAGTTAGTAGTCCTCACTATTCTATGTAATGGTGTGTTAATAAATGTAATGAGGACTCCTTTTGAGTATGAATACTCTCTAGAAGATAATATTTGTATTCAAACTCACAGTTTATGTTTTGTCGTATTGTACACGACAGTTGTATTATTAAGTTGTATTTGTATTCTGTACTATGTAGCTGACGACCCAAGATGGGTGATGTATACCTAATTTTGGGGGCGTCACACATTTAATACTATCATTTAAGAATTACTAATATTTATATGAAATTTCATCACTTCCCTTTTATGGAAAGTTAAAAACTATTTGTCGAGCCGATAAATTTTCCTATCGCGTTCTCTACCCTTTATATGTTTTATGTTGATTTGATATTTGCTTAAATGATGAGATTTTTGGAAAGACCGACATACAATGTCGACGATTTGTAAAGTTTGATTTTAATGATTGAGCAGAATTAGATAGAGCCGCCAGTTGGTATGAGTTCAAATGGTTGTACTAACTCAATCGGAGTTTGAAAGGTTTTCACAATATGGTCCAATATGTTACTCTGTTTAATTGATATGAAACCTGAGATTCATAGAGTTCGGGGGCTTGTTTAAGTGAGGGGAAGGTGTTAGGCATTCCCAATTTTCGTGAAATACGGTTGATGTTACTTTTTCATTCCCTAATTATGTGAAGTGTGTGTAGATAAATGTGCTTAAGTACTTTAAAAATAGTACCATGCCTTTTTAGACCTATATACCAAAGGGTTTGAATTATTGAAAAATTCAAAATTTAAAACAAGCATATGAAAGTAAAGTTTTGAAAAGTTGTTTTCAAATCATTTCGCTCGCATAGGAATTGAGGTCTTTGATACTTTCTTTTATTCTGTATTCGACATTATTTAATTTTATTTAAAATGCGAATAATGTTTGAACGTGTGTATGTGTATATATATATATATGCACAAAAACTTGCTTTGTATCAATAATAGATCAAAAAATTGTAAGATTTTACTTATAAAAAATAAAAATTTCAAGCCTTGATCATACCATAAAAATATTGTATATACCTGAGGTGCAACCAAAGTCTTTTAAGTATTGGGACATATCACCATTTGCAAAGGAAGGTACCTTCTTACCAGGTACATCAACCAAACAACGAATCTCGGTGCTACTAATGTGATATAACAAGATGGGTGAAGGATTTGCTAGAATAACATGTCCATGATTAGGATATGGAAGTTGACAGTTCTTTAGAATCAAGGTCACAAAACATGAGGGAATGTCTACCTGCATAAGCAAAATGGTACCATGTTAATTTCTCTCAGCTCGCAGTTTCAATAGGAGGAGCATATGCTGTCATATCTTGACCTGTTTTAGTCTTGTAGTGTACTCATTTAACAGTTCCCTTTCACTCAACAAGAGATGTCACCGTTCCTTGCTCTAATTTTACACTAAGGAACATATAAAATGATCACAAAAATCAGAAAAGTTAATAGGGGCACAACAAGTCTTCTAATGTAGTAAAGCGGCTTTGCATTAAGTTATCAAACTCAGGATTGAGTTGGCTTCAAATAATTGTAGTAGAACTGAAGTTATTTGATAGAATAGGGACAAATATAATGTAAACAAAGTGCTTTAGACCCAAAAATCAGTTAGAGTAATGTTTGAAACATGGCAATTAGAATTTGGACAATGCACAGTTTTCAATCATATTGGTTCAAATTGTAAGAAGGCCTAGAAGGAAAAGGAGGAATATTTAGAAAATGTTGCAGCCTTCTCACGCATTCGCTGTATGAAGCGACCGTTGTGAAAACTTTTTCCAGTGACATCTGAGTGGAACTCTTTCAAGGGGTAAGATAATCTAGTACTTTTCCCATCCTTAAAGAGCATAGCCAAACACTTGTTGAGCATCAATCTCATTCACGCAATCTGCATCAAAACTAATGTGATATGCATTTCCCAATCTTTAATTTAAATGCGAGGAAAGTATAAGAAACACAAAAAAAAAAAAAAAAAAAAAAGCTCTTACTTTGGGATCAAAATTGTATAATTGAACCGCAGTTGTTTAGAGTTGTCACTGCATGAAGGTGCATCTATAAAAGGTACTAATACTTTGTTGTTATGCTTTTGCTTACCCTCCAGGCCCAGCTCAATTAGTTTTAAATAGCCTCCTGGTTGAAGCAATTCACCAACAATTCTCTCAAGCTCAGATAAATCTCTTTCAATTACAAACACTCGTCGCCCATCCTGTTCATTTGTAGTATGAATTAATGAGATTATCAGCTTTCTTGTCCAAAGACACATTGATCATTAGTATTAATTCTTAACATAATGCTTGAACAGTCTGATTTCCTGTTTCCTGACAAAAAACTCATGCTCTTGCCGATAAAAAGTACGCGTTTACTGATACTTTTTAGGGACTTGTATCCTATTTTCTTTCCAACAATGACACTTTTATGAAAACAAGGTCTTGCATTTAACACTATCATTAAAAAATCTTGTTGGACATTGTTTTCCCTAATGAAATCAAATGTAAGTTGAGGAAGAGAGGGATGACCTTTCCAAGAGTACAAGCCAGAGCAGAACCCGCAACACCAGCGCCAACGATAATGATGTCCGGGCTCCCAACCATTTCTGGCTTGCATTCTCCATCATTCACAGTTTTGGCACATTCATTGCTTTGTTTCTGCACTAACTTAGAAATGTTGTTGCTCTTCTGTTTCTTGCCTAGCAAGAGAAACATATAGCAAAACTAAAAAGAGAAGCAATGGCTCCAACCAAGATAAATTGATCAATCTGCAGATTCAAATCCATGTAGAATGCCATGTCAATATATCCATTCACAGAATTCTTCTTGCTATGCTTAATTCTGTAAGCTTGTATTTTTTTTAGTGAGGTCTCCAATGAAATGGGGACTTCTTATAGGATTTGGCAATGCCAAAAACAATGGTTCTACTAGACAAAGGAATTTTCAAAAGCTAAAAGGAGTGCAGATTTTTTTTTTAAAAGTTGGTCATGTAATGACAGTTTAATTGTATAGTCTTACATACAGAAAAGGATAAATAAGGGAATTTTTTTTTTGAAAAAAAAAAAGAAGAGGAAAGGAAACTGGATATTCTGTGATTAAAAATATAAAGAAGAAAGAAAGAAAGAAGCAGGAAGAAAGAAACAAAAGGATGGTCATTATCCATGACCCCAGCCATAAGGACTACTAGTAAGAGTTTGGCCATTAGGGGAATGAGAGGGAAAAAATACTATGAAAAACAATATGCTAACTATGCTCAGTCAAACATTTGTCCATGGTATTGAAAATCTTAGGAAGATGTACCACGGTACCAGATATCATAAATAATTAATTACTGCGGAACAAGACACCTTAAGCAATAGAACCAGATTATATAAGTTCCAAGTTTTTGGATGAATCCCAAATTGCAACGCGCTACTGTACAAATTACTGATGGCCAGGATAGAGTACTGAACCGGCGGATTATGACTTATATATTGGTGCATCATGACAAACAGAACTGCACAATGTAGGATTATGGTTGGTGCACCAGTAAGAAAAAGATTATGAGGAAGCAATCATGAGAAATTCATGAATAGGTCCTAATAACTGCTGGAGCATTGGCGATATATAGAAGAACAATTTGGTTCAGGTTGATGCTCAAGACAAAATGTAAAAGCGTTTGAGAAGGAATTTAAACCAACTTTCTTGGTTGATATTTCAGTTAAGGAATCTCAGCAGCTGCTTCCATAAAATTTAAATAGTTTCATCAAGTATGATTATAATAGATTGATGTAAATGTATAGATAAAGTTAATGTTTAAACTCCCATCTTTGTCACTTACTCACCTTGGATGACTAATGCAAATGTTTGTTATAAAGCAATATAATATGGAAGTTATTTTCTTGTTTTTATTCATTACTTGCAATAAGTAAGCAAGTGAAATGTACAGAACAAAGCATATGTTAACTTTGTACATCCTACAAGGGGGCATACCCCCAGGAAGCTAAGGGAGCAATCCCACAAAAGCTGAATGAAAAAGTAACCTTAGTGTTGGGAGAGAACCAAGAAGCCCGTGCCTTGCGTTCGCATACACAAGCCACTAATACACATGTTTGGAACTCAATTCATGTATATATATATATATATATATATATATAATTTACTTGTAGCAAGGATTCCTCTGCAGAGGAAAACATTAACTGCAGTAACCCCCAATGACCATATCAAACTTTAAAGCAGAAGGTTGATAGTGATGCATCAAAACATAAAAGAATTAGCTTACAATCGGCAGTCCAACATCCCAACAGAGATCTTACAAAACACTGAGAAATTAACTAATGAAGTACTCTATACATAAGGATCCACCTTTGACATAACCAATTTTGAATTTGGTACAGTATAATTCATGTACAGACTGAATCCTGATTCTAGTACAAGAACAACAGCCAGAATTTTAAAATGTACCAAGTGTTACAAAAATTCTTCCCTTTCCTAGCTGAACTCCCACTAAAGTAATTAAGATTTTATCTGGCTACAAGAATCGCAGAAAAATAAACATTTGAAAAAAAGAAAAGAATAGGAGTTGATTTCATTGTATCACTTGGAGGGGGGACATCTGTAATATGTTGGAATAACTCTAGGGAAGAACGTTTGTCTGATTCCTTCAGCTCTTATGATAGGAAATATGATACTTGATGCATCCTGAGAATCAAAAGGACGAGAACATTGTTTTTTTATTTATCCTTTTATTGAAAAAAAAACAGAAGCTTCAAAGATATTAATACATAGCATCAAATGCTAGTAGCAATAATTTTTTTAATAGCTTCGGAACATACTCACCGAAATCAATCTAGCCCCAAGCCATGCTCGTTGGGGTGAAGGAATGGGAAGTAATAGGCGGCCAACACCATAGATAGCCACAGAAAAGAAATGAAGTACCAAGCTCAAGGGCCGAGGATTTAGACCAGACAGTAGAGCCACAGGTCCATTTGAAAAAATACCTCCAAGGCTTAAATAGTCAAAACATGCTTGGCGCATTTCATTCCTTGCTTGATCAGGCGATGCACAAAATACTTTATAGAGGGCACCTGCCAGTGTATTTATTGTAGATGCGATAGGCTGCAAAGAAAATGATGTCAGTTTTGAAAAAAATTCATATTTTACATCCAAAAAAGGTGGATTAGGTAATAACTCTCCAAATTCTTTTAAACTCAGCTTTCTTTGGCTCAATGTTGATTTCCTGTTTCTGAAAGATATCATATTGAGTAACCAGTATTAGTATAGCTAAAAGGAATCCTACTAACCTTACGCAAAGTGTAAAAGGACTCGAGATATCTGCAGAGGGCAGGTGCATCATTCAAATCACCAAGAGGTCTAAGAAGGTCTCGAAGCACAACTATATCGGATAAAGCAACAGTCATTCCTCCTCCTGTTAAAGGATGCCGCATGTTGAATGCATCCCCAAGTAAGAGTGCACCTGGAGTGGGATAAGGATCAGCTGGCATGCTTCTATTTGCCATTGTTTTCATATTGCCTTCTTCGATTGCTGTGATGAAGGCATCATACAGCTCAAAGGGGATCTGACATGCACAAATTATCAGTAGCTGAAGGGTGCATTTTTCACATTTGCACGTTAGACTTATACATAGGAGGAAAATCTAGGAATAATCTTGATCCTATTTTTTCGAATATTTATAAAGTATTAGACCATTGTTTTAATATGATAGCAAATAAATTGTTAGATTTCATAATCAAAATTATTGAATATACCTGAGGTGCCACCAGAGTCTTTAAGTAATGGGCCATATCGCCATTTCCAATGGAAGGTATCTTCTTACCAGGTACATCAACCAAACATCTAATCTCAGTGCTACTGATGCGATATAGTAAGATTGGTGAAGGATTTGCTAAAATAACATGTCCATGATTGGGATATGGAAGCTCACAGTTCTTTAGGATTAAGGCTACAAAAACCGAAGGAATTTCAACCTGCATAAAGGAAATATTGTCATGTTAAATTGTCTCAGCTGCCAAAGGCATGAAACAGAATGCATGCATGACCTTACAATAATGAAAATTTATAGCTTTTGCTTATTCATCACAAGTAATCCATGAGGCATATAAACCTTGTCATGCTGCTATTGAAAGAATAAGGCATGATCCTCACCTTGGGGTTGCAAAGGGAGCGTCGCAAATTTGAAAAGCAACCATCACATACAACTGTGAGAGGAGAATATGCTGTCATATCTTGACCAGTTTTAGTCTTGTAATGTACTCCTTTGACAGTCCCCTTTCGTTCAATAAGAGATGTCACCGTTCCTTGCTCTAGTTGTACACTAACACAAAGGAAAGAAAAGCAAAAGGAGGGTCTCAACAAGAAGTTGAAATAAGTATTATTTAGTTGACTTCATATATTTGGGCTAGAATTGATTGCAAAGATATATAGAAACAGGTGCTTGAGACCCCATATTTAGTTAAAGCATTAATTGAAATTTAACACTTGGAATTCTGGACAATGCACAGCTTTGCAAGTTTTTAGCCCAATGCAAAACTAATTTCTGGACCAACAGCATAGAGATAATGCAGTTCAAATTGAAACACCGCTTAGAGGATAAGGAAGAATACTTGGCAAGTGTTGCAGCCTTCTCACGCATTCGTTGTATAAAGCGACCATTGTGAAAACTTTTCCCTGTCACATCTGAATCAAACTCTTTCAAGGGATAAGATAATCTAGTACTTTTCCCATCCTTAAACAGCGCATATCCAAACACTTGTTGAGCATCAATCTCATTCACACAATCTGCAGCAAAACAATTATGAGACAAGACTAAGAGAAATACATATAGTACCAACTTATAAACTACTGCATTTATATCATGCAGGTGATATCATCAAAGGGAATACTTTCTGTTCTCCTCTTACCCTCTAGACCCAACTCAACTAATTTTAGATAACCCCCTGGCTGAAGCAATTCACCAACAATTCTGTCAGGCTCAGTTAAGTCTCTTTCAATTACAAGCACTCGGCGCCCATCCTGTTATAAGTAGATTAAAAGAAGCTGCATATTACAATAGTTAACTACAAAGCAAGAACACCTACCTAATCAATAAGAATTACCATTATGGTTTTTCAAAACTCTATTTTTCTTAGCTAGTTGAAAGATCATAATTAACCTGACTCGAGGACCGTGATCGTGATAATACTTGATTAATTTCATAGACAATGGAAGCTTGAGAAAGCTTAATAATCCTACCAAGTGCAGCTTAATCCAATAACATCTTTTGATGGATTAGAAGGCAACAAAATCTGCTGGAACAATTAATGTGAACTTTGTGTATTAGCATCAAACAAATGCTGAAGCTTTTGATATCATTATCCTCTCTTTCTTAAAAACAATGACAATTGTATATGATGCTCATTAGAGGCCTTGAATTGTACATATTTACACAAATTCTCTTTCTGTAAACAATGATAATAGATAGTGTTTATTTTATTTTATTTTCATGCATTTAATCCTCCTGCATTGGTGTGTTCTGAACATCAATTATCATTAAAACCGGATAAAAAAACTGAATTGTTTTAGAAATCAAACGCAAGTTTTGAGAGAGTGAGAAAAATGACCTTTCCAAGAGTACAAGCAAGAGCAGAACCAGCAACACCAGCACCGACAATAATGATGTCTGGATTTTCACTTATTTCTGGCTGCCACTCGGCGCATTCATTTCCTTGTGTTTGTACTAAAGCACTGTTGTTGCTTTTATTTTTCTTTCCTAGCAAGTAAAGCACTGCAAAACCCAACAAAGAAACAATTGCCCCTGCCAACATATGCTGAACAATCATGTTAAAATCCATGAAAAAAAAAATACCAAGTTTAATTCTGTTCTGATAGAATGACTCTTGTTGTTCGTTTTAGTGAATGCATGTCTCAATGATATGGTGAGTTCTTATAGGCTTTGGAACAAAGCTTAAAAGGGATTTTACTGACAAAGGAGTTGTCAAAAAAAATAAATAGTTTAGCCGTAGAAACAGAAAGGGATAAAATAAAGGAAAGTAAACAAAGAAAACTATCTGCTTAGTGACAATTAAAAAACTAAAAAGAATACAGAAAGCACATGGAGCAAGAAAAAAGAAACAAATGAATGGTCATAATTAATCCATGACCTTAATTATATACAATCAAACATTAATTTGTTCATGATTTTGAAAATATTAGGAACGAGTATTTTTGTCATCTTTGACGACACTTCTGTTCATATTTTGCCAAGACTTCAAAGCTGGAGGGTCACCATGCAAAATTTAAATTTAATTACAAGATTTTAATCTTTTTTAGGTTGGGGGTTTATGGGGGATGGATCTAACTGCAAGATAAAATGGAATGACTTGTCACTAGGTGCGTCTAAATCGAACATAAGCATTTTGTCCCCAATTTACTGCATTGAATTCACCTCTCAAAATGAGCAATGGGGAATCTATTTTTGGTAACAAAATAAAAATTTCCATTTAAAAAATAGGGCAAAAGTGTAAATAGCCATAAGTGCGGTCACCTATAGTTGGTATTTTTGCAGCCGCGGATTCAGGAATTTTCCGCGGATTTTAATTAATTCTTTTATTGAAGTTAAATAAAAAAAATTTGAACTAATTATAATATTCACTCATCGTAATAAGGGAAAAATATATGTACACATATGCGTATTACACAGTCGGCTATGACGACAGTTTTTGGGCTATAGTGACGGTTTCACCTGTCGTCATAGCTATTCTGGGCTATGACAACAGTTTACCGTCGTCACAGTTCAAAAAATCCATCGTCATAGTCCTACTGTGTAATACACAGCTGTGCATATACATATAGCCCTCGTAATAATGTTTTAAAATTACAATGCTATCTTCTCAGACCCCATAATTTGAAATAATTCTAAGATATCCCTTTAATAATTCTGTTCTCATGAGTATCTTTTGACCTGAATGACAAAAATATTCCCCTGCACCAGTTTGTAATCTTGTTGTTTCTTCTTCAAGAAAGCTGACAGTTACAATAATTTTTTTTTAAAAAAAAGAACATTAAAAAATTAATTAAAGGATTGTTTTAAAACATGTATATATCTTTAAATCTTTCAACTTTACAATGACGACAATCTTTTATGTGACATAAAATAAAATAATTAGCTTCTCACCACCATAATCATCGATCGACAAAAAATGGGTACATTAGGTTTGGACTTTGTAGGAATAAATATGGGAATGAAATAATTCATTCTTAAGAAATAAAAAAAATGTATTTAGTCGAATGAACCATTTTTATTCCTGCAAAATTTGTAAATTTTATTATTTGGGAGAGGGTATGAAAGGAGTCTTGATTCCCGTTAGAATGGAATGAGTCATTTCCTTCTCTATTTCATTCTTTCATTAATTTCATTTCTTCAATCCAAACGTAGCATAAGAGCTAAATGCTAACCAATAATTGAGCTAATCTTTTTCTTTTACAAGAGAATGGAAAAATAAGTGCCAATTAATTCTTTGGTTGAATATCCGAATCAAGAAAATAATTTTTATTTTATTTTAAAAAAAAAACTATATATAGTACACGTTTATTTTATTTTTAATTGAATTTAGTCACAAGGTTACAAATTTCACTTTATCTATCAATTAAGGTACACGACTAATAATAATATGCAATTAACAATAGTCCAAAATGATTCATGGTAGTGATAACAAGGAATGATGATTATATTGGTGCAAACGAGGAAGTAAATTTTTATTTAGAATAACATAATGAGGTTGTTTTCGAATCCCCACATGCCATTGTGATATTTCATTAAAAATAGAAAGAAATTAAAAAAATGTCATATTCCCAGTTTATTGACAATCCCCTACTGCCCTGCCCTGACCTGCCCTGCACTAGTCTATCTTATCTTTGTTGGATCCATACCCTAATCTTGGACCACTGATGAATGATGATACAAGTTGTCTGTTTGCTCTTGAGAACAGAATTTAATTAGGCATAAATAATTATTTACATTTTTTTAGTAATGGGAGGAGCTCTGTAGTATGCCGGAACAGTTGCTGGGAAAAACATTTGCCTAACTCCTTCAGACTTTATGATGGGGAAAATAATTCCAGATGCCCCCTATAATCAAAATGTTACCAAGAGTGTCAAAAAATGAAATGAGATTACTAGCAAGAAAAGAAAATGAGGGTACTAACCGAAATCAATCTAGCTCCAAGCCACATTTTTCTTGGTGAAGGAAATGGAATCAATAAGCGGCCAACGCCATAAATAGCCACAGCAAAGAAGTGGAAAAACAGACTCATTGGGCGGGGATTTAGGCCAGAAAGTAGAGCAATTGGCCCTTCTGAACAAATCCCTCCGAGGCTCAGGTAATCAAAGCATGCGTCGCGCATTTCTTGCCTTGCTTTGTCAGGTGATGCGCAAAACACTTTGTATAGCGCACCAGCCAATGTGTTTATAGTTGATGCCACTGGCTGCAAACAAATACCACACAATTTTGTTGCTCGAAATGATACATATTATCAAGTTTTTTAGCCATGATCCTATTCATGATTATCGTTTTTATTGTAAGTTTTTCATCTTTTGCAAGCATTTTGGGATGATTAGGCTAGACAAATGTAATGAATGAGGAACATTTTCCCGAAAATTAACTACTCACCTTACGAAGAGTGTAAAAGGATTCAAGATATTTGCATAGGGTTAATGAGTCATGGAGATCGCGTAATGGCCCAAGAAGATCACGTATCAGAACAATGTCCGACAGAGCAACAGTCATTCCTCCGCCGGTTAAGGGATGCCTCATATTGAAAGCATCCCCCAAAAGAAGTGCACCCGGAGTGGGATGAGGATCAGCTGGCATGCTTCTGTTTGGCATTGTTTTTATCTGCCCTTTGTCTATTGCTGCTATAAAAGACTTGTATAGCTCAGGTGGAATCTGAAAAAATAAATAATATCAGATCAAATTCAGCTAATTTAATTTGAACACAAGTAGTGTAAATGTAACAAAACAAATGTCAAGCGCCAGGAAAAGTTACAGAAGAGACTTGTAGCACCTGAGGAGCTACTGATATCTTCAAATAATGAGCCAATTCTCCATTAGCAATAGAAGGTACTCTTTGTCCAGGCACATCAACTAAACAGCGAATTTCGGTACTGCTAATTTTATAAAACAAGATTGGAGAAGGATCTGCTAGAATAACATGGCCATGGTTTATATGCGGAAGATCAATATTTTCCAAAATCAAACCAACAAAACACGACGGCACATCCACCTGAAAAACATAATAATCTGACTTGTTGTAATCAAGCAAGCGTTATGCAGAAATCCTAAAACTAAAACAGACTTGTTGAGCTAAACTTTAAGGCCACCAGCAGCAGCTAATTTTCATCAAAAACATTATATTGACCTTGGGATTGCAGAGGGAATGCCGAAGATTCGAAAAACAACCATCACAAACAATTGTCAGGGGAGCATATGCTGCTAACATTTCTTGGCCATTTTTGGTTTTGTATCGCACCCCTTTTACAGTTCCTTTTTGCTCAACCAGAGATGTCACAGTCCCTTGTTCCATTCGTACACTGTATACAAAATTACAAAATATATATCATCCACAAAATTTGATCTCGAATAATCAAAATAACGTCGGTAGCTAGCTACGATTAGTATTATACTAATTAATCAGAATCTATTTAATAAACAAGTGGTTAGTTATGTCTAGGTATGATCTAATTTTTTAGCCAAATTGGATCATCATAACAAAAATTTAAACATTTTATAAATAAAGAATCTTGGACCATTGTACTAGCTAGCTAAAATGATTTATATAATATATTTTAAAAAAGGGGAGCATTATTTCCACACGTGTTTTTAATAGTTGGGACCCAATATATGCTCGTGTGAGAAAGTACTATGTGAAAATATCAAAAATAATGAAAATATCAACCCCCTTTAAAAGCATGGCATCGATTGTAAAAGATAATAGTACTTTGGAAGAGATGCAGCTTTTTCCCTCATCCGTTGAATGAAGCGGCCATTATGAAAGCTTCTTCCTGCTACATCTGCATGGAATTTCTTCAGGGGATAAGAAAGCCTAGTATTTTTACCATCCATGTAAAGGGCATATCCGAAAACTCGTTGTGCATCAATTTCATTAACACAATCTGCACCATACATGCATTAACAAAAATTTATGTAAATTAATAACAACATATCACAATCAAATTTTATATTTAAATTAAGATGAATGATTGCTACCTAACTAATTCAATCATTAATTACCCTCAAGGCCTAATTCAACCAATTTTAAATACCCTCCTGGCTGTAGAAGTTCACCAACAATTCTGTCTTGCTCAGTCAAGTCTCTTTCGATTACATGAACTCTCCGGCCATCCTTGAAATTAAAATAAGTTAATTCATTTCATTGCTAATTAGGCTTAAAATCAAATTAGCAAAAATAAACCAATGCAACCATAAAGATAAATAAATCAGAACAAAATAATAATAAAATTAGTCTAACAATTCTAATTGAAGCGGAAGGAAAGTAGCTTTATAAAGGCTGAAAAGATCTGGGGATACTTTAAAGCTAGTACAAGTAATAAATAAAGCATGTCCATGTTTCTTCTGTCCCTTAGGCCATCTCCAACATACCGTAGAGACTAAATATAGTTTACAACTCATGCCCTTTTCTTTTCAGCAACTAGACTAAATATAGTTTAGGAGATTTTTCAGTGAATACAAAGACTATACCAATGAATCTGATTTTGGTGGATTATAATTTTTAATATATTTAAATGGGAGTGTGGAAGAATGATTGGTAGACTATAATTCATTAAATATAATATAATTTTTTAATATTATAGTTCATAGAATAGTTCATCTGCTGAAAAGATGTCTAAATATAGTACACCTTGGTCGAGATGCTCTTAGGCCTTATCCAACTAAAAGTTGGCTGCATAGCAACCTGCAGCTATCAGATCCAGATTTGAATATTCTGTAGCTAAAGTTGGCTGCATTGGAAGTTGGTGATAACCCTAGTTAAAACTCTACTCCCTCTGTTCCTTAATAGAAGAAGTTTTAGAGAAGTTTTTTTTGTCCCTTAATATGTGACGTTTTAGAATTTCAAGTAAGTATTAATTACTTAGCTTACAATATTATCCCAAGTATTAAATATAATTTTGGTTCTCTCACTATTTTTTGCCTAATAAATAACAATCTCTTTTTCCAATATAAGGATAATTAATAAATACATTTGATATTATATTTAATGATGTACCATCATTTTCTTAATATTTGTGCACAACTCTAAAAAGTCTTATATTAAAGGACAAAAAGAGTACTTAATTAAAGGACAAAATAGGGTAGGGAGAGGGGGGTAATTTCGTAGTTAGTTAGAAGGATATTATAAGGTAAAAACACATTCATCTATATATTCAATTAAAACATTATTATTATATTTTAAATTTATTTTGATTTTCCTTATCCTTTCTTTTTCAACATACCTTATCGATCGAAGTTAGGAGTAAGAGGGTAGGATCCGGTTACCATGAAGTTAACTTCATGATAAGTTGGTCAATTGATCAATACAGTGCCGACACGCAAAGTCGCAAAGAATGATCATCTACCGACTGCATGTCGATACTGTATTGATTAATTAACTAAAGTTAACTTCACGTTAATCACTTTCAACAGGAAATAATAGGGCATGAACTCTAAAAAGATATAGAAGATTAATTTTTCAAGGTCAGTTACCTGATTGCATCTAAACTTAATTAATATTTGATTTTTTAAATGTTTAGGTATATATATATATATATATATATATACTTGGAATTATATTTGCAAAGATTGTGATCATTAATTAATTACTTTTTCTGCTTTTCTTTTATTTTTCTTTCCCTCAAAAACAGACATTTAATAGAATTCTTTTATAGCTAGCTAGGGAAAAGATGGCAGAAAATTAGATACATTTGATAAATCTTTTATCAAGTTTTTCAAAAACAACAAATCAAGAAACAAGCAAACCTTCCAAAGAAAAACATTATATATATTTCTAATTAATTAACTTTGCCATACACAATTATATGTATATATATATATAGAGAGAGAGAGAGAAGAGAGAGTTATTTACTTTGGCAAGCGTGTAAGCAAGTGCAGAACCGGCAACGCCGGCACCGACAATGATGACGTCATCAGAACTTCCGGCGATATCCTCCGGGGTGCAATGACCGTTAACTTCAGAGCTACTAGTCATCTTATATGCTCCATTAATAATCTCCATGAAGCCAGCACCACCTTTTTTCTCTCTCCTCCTCCTCCTCCTCAAAGTAAACAAGTACAGAACAAACCCAAAAAGGAACGTAGCAGCAAACATCAAAAAATACTCATCATTCTCCCTATAACTCCTCCCGAGTTCCATGAATTAAATAGACGACGATGATGATGACGATGATGATGATGCAGAATTATATTTATGATTGATTATTCAATACTCCATAAACAACTTTCTCCCTCTAACGTGTGTGAGCTTGAGTGAAGAATCAATGAGCCCAAAATGGCGCCTTTTATAGCCTACCCTCTAAATTACCCCAACTTTTAACGGTCTGGCTGGCTTCCCATGCTCTTATTTCCCTTTTTCTTCTTATTAATTATATTATTTTATTTAAAATTTAATACCGGAATTATTTATTTTCAAAATATATAAAAATTATGTTTAATTGTTTCAAAAGAAAAAATAAAATAAAATAAAATTTGGCACAAAGAGAGTGAGGGATATCATCATAACACATATAATTGAGTGAGTAGTTATCGTACAAAAACAAAATTATTTTGTGTAATTAAATATATATAAAAAATACACTCCCCCATTGTATATAAAAGATTATTTTATACTAATTTATAAAAAAATATTTTCTTTACACGCAAAAATATTAAATGTCTCTCGCATCTGCACTAATTAAGTAGTCCATTAATATTCTTCTTGAAGGATGGGGAAAAATTAGGGTGGAATGAAATATTGGTAATGCAAATTAGGTTTGGCATTAATTATTGTGACAGTGATGGAGTATTTTTTGTTTTTTTGGATTTTTCATAGTAATTAGCAACACAAAATGGTTTGGTGGGCAGCAATAGAAAAGGGTGGGGTGCGGTGCGTGGCATTGAAGTGGTTCAAATTGGTCTTCACCACCTCACTACTTGTGGTTTGGTGTTCGCTGTTTGGTGCTTAACTCAACCGTTTCAATCTCTCCCTCTCGGTTTCATAATTTTTGACTTGGTAGAAAATAATTGTATAATATTAAATATAATATTAATTATTTATAATATTCCTTATCATATACTTATTTATCTTATACTTTTTAAAATTTTCCCATTAAAAATAATTTTAAAAAAATTGTGATTAATTCTCATAAATTATATAAAACGTCAAATAATTTTTAAAAAATAAAATCATCTAAAACGTCATATATTATGAGACGGATGTAGTATATCTTTTATAATCAAGATAAAAATATAGAATGCACATCAACAACAAAAAAAAAAGATAAAATATATTCCTTATATAAAAATCCATACTATAATTAGGAAAAAGTAAATAATAAGAAATTAATATATTCATATATATATATATATATATATATATATATATATATGTCAAGTTCATGTAACATCGTTTAACATGGTGTTTTTTAGACTGAAAAAAATAATAATAATAATAAATTAAGACATGTTAATACTTGTAGCTAGTACCACCATTTTCTCTATTGGAATACTTTAATGATCAATAGTTGATTGAAGTTTTGTCATTCTTTTTCCCGTTCAAAAATTAATTAATTATTTTTCAACTAATTACTAAGTATATTATACGTCAACTGAGATTAAACATTGATATTACTTTCACTTTACAAATTTACTAATTGTAATTTTAGTAATAAAAGTTGACACCGTCACATATGAAACAAATTTTAGAGAGTAATCTAGTAAGCACTAGTATTTTTTAGGAGCTTATATTATTACAAGACGAAAAATATGGGAAACACCTTTATTATGCACCGTATTTTTATTTTAGGTTTCTAGTAATTTTATATATTTCAGTCATTTTTTCTATTTCCAAAAAAAAAAACACTACTGTTTGGCTTTGACGGACAACATTATTTACGGTTACTCGCTCCGTCTCTTGATATATGTTATTTTAGAGTTGTGCACAAATATTAATTAAAGAAATTTATAATTTTATAACATTAAATATAATATCAATTGCATGCTTATATCGAAAAAAGTATGTGTTATTTATTGGGTAGAAAATTGTGACGCCCCCAAAATTAGGTATACATCACCCATCTTGGGTCGTCAAATACATAGTACAGAATACAAATACAATTTACTAATACAACTGTCGTGTACAATACGACAAAACATAAACTGTGAGTTTGAATACAAATATTATCTTCTAGAGAGTATTCATACTCAAAAGGAGTCCTCGTTACATTTATTAACACACCATTACATAGAATAGTGAGGACTACTAACTAATACTATCATTCGAACCATCACTCCGTTCCCCGACTTGCCCCAGCTACGTTCTCATTTCCTGAAGAGAACAGTGAAAGAAAGGGTGAGCTCAACTAGCCCAGTAAAAAATATTATGACTAAGATAATGCAGAATAAATTATCATTAGCCTTCAACAATGTTAAACTGATAAAATATAATAGACATCAACTTTAACTGCAGCGGAACAAGCAATCCATTAAAAGAGTCAAGTAGAAAATAAACTCTACTATCTTTTATGATTTAAAAGATTTTTCAACACTGCTATCGCTGAGACTCAGCTTAATAAATAATTCACATCATCCCTGCACTACGGCCAAGGATATTCGTTAGGGTCACGACCACAAATTTCATGCACTACGGGCCAAGGATATTTGTGTATTCATCAATGGTCATGATCATGCCAACAACTGTCCATCAATGCACTACGGGCCAATGAGGACTTTTATCACATCATTTGTAACATTACGGTCATGATTATACCGAATAATCCCTGGTCATAATCATACCAAGTCCATCTATGCACTACAAGCCACAGATGACTTTCAACAGAATATAAACATGAGGATGATGACAAGTTCAAGAATTAATTTATCCAAGAATTAACAACGTCCAAATTGTCAACATGATACTGCTTTGTGGAGTAAAATTCAAGAATGATCAGGAGAATATTTTCATGAATAGATACTAGATGAAGCGTAAATGTCAAGGATATTTCACAAATTTCATGGAGTATAGAAGTCAAAACTTAACCAACTGAGTATAATAAAGAATGAAATAACAAAAGAAATCACCATGCATGCGATAGACCGCACAGACAGGTTATTCTTAACAGAATAATAATAATAGAACCAGGTCTGGCGTAACCGCACAGACAGGATATTCCGACAGAATAATAAATAATGGAACCAGGTCCGGCGTAAAAGCACAGACAGGATATTTCGACAGAATAATAAATAATGGAACCAGGTCCGGCGTAAACGCACAGACAAGATATTCCGACAGAATAATAAATAATGGAACCAGGTCCGGCGTAAACGCACAGACAGGATATTCCGACAGAATAATAACAAGACGGAACCAGGTCCGGTGTAAAATACACAGACAGGATGTTCTAACAGAATAATAATAAAAACGGAACCAGGTTCGGTGTAAAACACACAGACAGGATGTTCCAACAGAATAATAGAAGAATGTCACCAAGTATAGGGTAGATCCGCGTATACAGGTTATTCCAACAGAATAATAAGAAATGGAATAACAACAGTTCTCTTCGTGAATAAGAAAGAATAACACCCCTTACCGTTTTAAAGAAGAGCTGAAGTAAGGAAGTAGTTAAGTAGCAGAATACTCTTCTTCTCTCTCTATAGTTTCTCTCTCTAGAGTTCAGTGAATTCGTAAGAAATAATGAAGAGCTGCTATTTATAGAAAAATAGAATGCATAGTAACTAATCCATGAACGGTCCAGATTGATTACTTTAATCTGACGGTCCATATTTAAAGGAAATTTTTTTAAATAAAATATAATATATTCTATTTATAGAATAACTTTAATAAAGTATTTTGTTTTATATAAAAAGATGTTTCTGTTTTATTACGTTAATAATACGAATAAAACAAAACGTTATTATCGCTAAATAATTCATATTATTAACTGACAATAATAGAATCAAACTGAGTGACTTCTCACATAAGCATTAATAATCAATACCGTGTGCTACTATGCAACCACACGTATTACTGTACTTTTACTACCGAGTAGTTCAACAGTAACAATGGTAAAACTTCCGCCGTTATTTTTAATAAAATATTTTTGTCGTTTTCTCAATCCGACAATAATTCCGTTGTGGGGTCCACCAATGATTGTGCCGTCGTACGAATATTCCCTGTCAAAACGAATATTCCCCGACCAATCGAATATTATATAACAACTTGCGTACTTTGCAAAATTTATAAATATTACCCACAACTATAACATTATATCAAATTAACTCCATAATATTCAAAAATGATATTTATAGAAAATTCATCTTTATTTATAAAAGTTGGGGTCTTACAACCACCCCTTCTTATGAAATTTCGCCCTCGAAATTAGGGTACGTACCTGGTATGTCGAAGAGGTAAGGATACCTTGATTTCATTTCAGATTCTAACTCCCAAGTCATTTCCTCAACATCGTGGTTTCTCCACAAAACTTTGACTTGAGGTATAACCTTGGAGCGTAGAATATGTTCCTTCTTATCCAAGATTTGAACAGGAACTTCTTCATACGTCAAATCCTCCGCTATTTCGTCCGGTTCTAACTCAATAATGTGGTTCGGGTCTTCCACATATTTGCGTAACATGGATATGTGAAAAACGTTATGAACACGAGACATACTTGGCGGTAAAGCGAGTCTATAAGCCACAGTTCCTACTCGATTGAGGATTAAAAATGGACCGATGAATCGAGGATTGAGCTTTCCTCTCTTTCCAAATCTCGTAACTCCTTTCCATGGAGCAACACGTAAGAACACATGATCTCCTACATCAAATTCCACGTCCTTTCGATGAAGATCAGCATAACTCTTTTGTCGATCTTGTGAGGTTTTTATACGTTGTCGGATCGTTTGAATCTTTTTGTAGTCATACGTACCAACTCCGGTCCCAACAACGTTGCTTCACCCACCTCATCCCAGCATACTGGAGAACGACATTTTCTTCCATACAATGCTTCGAATGGAGCCATGCCAATACTTTCTTGATAACTGTTGTTGTAGGAAAACTCCACCAATGGTAAGAACTTGTCCCAACTTCCCTTGAAGTCAAAGACACAGAGTCTTAATAAATCTTCTAGAGTTTGAATAGTCCTCTCTGATTGTCCGTCCGTCTGAGGATGATATGCCGAACTAAATCGTAAATCCGTGCCCATAGCTTTTTGTAAACTAACCCAAAATCGTGAAGTGAATCTTGGGTCTCGATCAGAAACTATGGATACTGGCATACCATGCAGTCTTACAATCTCGTTTATGTACATACGAGCAAGACGTTCAAGTGTATAAGTTTCTCGTATCGGTAAGAAATGAGCAGACTTGGTCAATCTATCAACAATGACCCAAATCGCATCAATACCTTGAGAAACCCTAGGAAGACCGGTAACGAAATCCATGGTAATGTGCTCCCACTTCCATTCTGGAATTTCAAGTGGTTGCAATGGACCTTTTGGTACTTGATGCTCCGCTTTGA
This sequence comes from Panax notoginseng, assembly GCA_016801055.1. Classification (NCBI taxonomy): domain Eukaryota; kingdom Viridiplantae; phylum Streptophyta; class Magnoliopsida; order Apiales; family Araliaceae; genus Panax; species Panax notoginseng. The sequence goes on from CM029019.1 coordinate 10,128,382, forward strand.
CTCGTTGACAAGTTAGACACCTTGAGATAAACAACGCTATCTCTCTCTTCATATTGCTCCACCAAAATGTATGACGAAGATCATGATACATTTTGGTACTTCCAGGATGGATTGCAAACGGTGTGTTGTGCGCCTCCATCATGATTTCATATTTTAAATCAGGGTTGTTAGGAACACAAAGTCTGGAGTTGACTCGAAGTATTCCTTCTTCATCGATTCTTGCTTCCGGCATAGCACCTTCTTGCACTTTCTTTCTCATACGCATCAGCTCCAGGTCTGTAGCTTGAGCAGCTTTAACTTTATCGATTAAAGTTGGTTCTACTCGTATATTCGACATCATCACATGGGTCCCTGGAGTCTTTAACTCTATCTTCATCCTTTGCAAGTCACACAAAATGGGCCTTTGCGTTGTTAATATTGCACTTGTACCCGCATATGATCTTCTACTCAATGCGTCAGCTACCACGTTCGCTTTTCCAGGATGATATTGAATGGTATGATCATAATCTTTCAACAGTTCAAGCCAACGTCGTTGTCGCATGTTGAGTTCCTTTTGAGTGAAGAAATATTTGAGGCTTTTATGATCCGTAAAGATCTCCACTTTCTCCCCATACAAGTAATGCCTCCAAATTTTAAGTGCAAAGACAACAGCTGCCAACTCTAGATCATGAGTAGGATAATTCCTCTCATATTCCTTGAGTTGTCTTGATGCATAGGCTATGACTTTTCCATGTTGCATGAGAACGCATCCCAACCCTTTGCTCGAAGCATCACTGTAGATGACAAATCCCTCCGAGCCAGATGGTATTGTTAGAACAGGTGCTGAAATGAGTCTCCTCTTGAGTTCTTGAAAACTCTGCTCACATTCTTCGCACCAACCAAACTTTGTATCTTTCCGAGTCAGCTGAGTTAATGGAGTAGCGATTCGAGAAAATCCTTCCACGAATCTCCGATAATAACCAGCTAAACCAAGAAAGCTACGTACCTCGGTCACTGATTTAGGTTGCTCCCAGCTTTGAATAGCTTCAATCTTTGCCGGGTCAACCGATATTCCACGACTTGATACTACGTGCCCAAGGAATGCTACCTCTTCCAGCCAGAACTCGCATTTCTTCAACTTGACATAAAGTTTGTATTCACGAAGCTTTTGGAGTACCAACCTCAAGTGTTGCTCATGATCTTCACGGCTTTTGGAATAAACAAGGATGTCATCGATAAAGACGACCACAAAGTGATCCAAATATTCCTTGAATACCCTGTTCATCATATCCATGAAGGCAGCAGGAGCATTAATCAATCCAAAAGACATAACTAAGAATTCATAATGCCCATACCGAGTTCTGAAGGCAGTCTTTGGAATATCCTCAGTTCTAACCTTCAGCTGATGATATCCAGAACGAAGATCGATCTTTGAAAAGAATTGTGCTCCTTGCAACTGGTCAAACAGGTCATCAATACGTGGCAATGTGTACCTATTTTTGATGGTGACATGATTCAACTCCCGATAATCAATACAAAGTCGCATACTCCCATCTTTCTTCTTCACGAACAGAACAGGAGCACCCCAAGGAGAAGTACTAGGACGAATAAAACCAATGTCTAACAATTCCTGCAGTTGGGTCTTTAACTCCTGAAGTTCAATAGGAGCCATTCGATATGGGGCTTTAGAAATGGGTTTTGTACCGGGTTCAAGGTCGATACAAAATTCAATTTCACGCTCTGGGGGTAGGCCAGGAAGTTCTTCGGGAAATACGTCAGGAAATTTATTAACAACAGAAATATCATTCAAGGCTGACGTATTTTTGTTTAGATCCGTGACATGAGCTAAGAAAGCTTGACATCCGTTTTTCAATAAACGAATAGCTTTATGGCTTGAGATGACAGCGATTGATTTTAATGGTTTGGTTGCTTGAATTCGCATAATAGGTCGATTAGGAATATGAAAGCTAACAACCTTACGAAAACAATCAATTTTTGCATGATGAGTAGTTAACCAATCAATCCATAGAATCACGTCAAATGCAAGTATTTTTAATGAAATCAGATCGACAGGTAATGTGTGGGTACCAACTTGAACCAAACAAGACTTATAAACCGTGGATGTAATGAAGGTTTCTCCTAATGGAGTTTCAACTGCTAAGTCAAAGTCTAATTTCTCCGGAATCAAATTTAATCGATAAGCGCAAGTAGGAGAAATAAAAGAATGGGTAGAACCGGTATCAAATAAAGTATAGACTTCGTTAGAGTTTATGATAAGCTTACCCGTGATGACCTCATTCGGGTTCCTTGCTCTCTGGGAGTTTACAACAAATGCTCTCCCTTGCACAACCGATTTTGACTTTTCTGGGACGGCCTTTGGTGCCTCCATCCTAGCTGAATTTATCTTCGGTAAACGATAAAATCGGGCTAAATGACCTTCTCTTCCACAATTATAACATGCTTTGGACGGCATCGCGCAGTTTGGACTGATGTGCCCCTCCCCTCCGCATTTGAAACATATGATAGGTGGTCGTTCTCCTTCCTTAACGACAGGTGCTGGTGCTGACGTCTTTTCATCATTGTTGAATCTCCTCTTCTTGAAATGCCCATTCTTATTGTTTTGGCCCTGATTACCACCGAAGTGGTTACCATTTCTGGCCTGTTGATTTCCTCCACGCTTGTTGTCACCGCTTCGATGACTGCTCTCACTGGTATTATCATTTTGCCGGCTGCTCTCTTTTGGTTGCGTTGTCTCGTTATCGCGCTCCACCAACTGAGCCCTATTTACAACATCTGAATATAAACATAGTTTATGAGAAACAAGATGTTGACGTATCTCTGGCTTCAAACCTCTTAAAAACATCCGTGTCATTCTTTCTTCATTATCCACCAGGTGGGACGCAAACCGGGATAACTCCGCAAATTTTGCCTCGTACTGCGACACGGTCATATTATTCTGCTCCAATTTGATGAACTCCACCTCCTTCATGTGACGAATACTCTCGGGAAAGTATTTGTCGTTAAACAGCTCTTGGAACTTCTCCCAGGTCATCTTTAGTGCGGCAGGTTGAGTACGCTTTATCGATTCCCACCAGTAATCTGGCTCTCCTCGCAACATAAAGGCGGCAAAGGGAACCTTTTGCTCCTCGGAGCAACCCAAGACATCAAATATCTTGGTGATCTGTTTTATCCATGTTTCAGCTACAAGTGGTTTGGGTTCTCCCTTAAACTCCGGTGGTCCCAGCTCCTTAAACTGTTTAGCGGTGACCGCCTGAGAGTTTCCAGTATTTTCACCTACGTTGTGGACAGGAGCTGCTTTCACCTGTTGTTGCATGAATTGTATAAAACCTCTGAACATTCCATCATTCATCATCTGGTCAGTGTTGTTGTTTGCATGAGGATTGTCACCTTCCTGATGAACATTATCCTGATTATTGATATGTGGTGAATCAATAATCGCCTGTGCTCCATTGCTATTCTCAACATTCTCAGATGCCATTTTCAGATACTGCCACAAAATAAAAGTTAATTGATATGTCATATATTATCCTTATATTATGACCGACCAATTAAATACCATGCAAATAAACTTAGGTAGGTCATACTAGCGAAGGAATTCCCCGTCTCTCCCCTCCTAGTTCTATTCTCACATCTTAGCCAGGAATCATATCCCTAAGCTTTGATACCAACTGTGACGCCCCCAAAATTAGGTATACATCACCCATCTTGGGTCGTCAGATACATAGTACAGAATACAAATACAATTTACTAATACAACTGTCGTGTACAATACGACAAAACATAAACTGTGAGTTTGAATACAAATATTATCTTCTAGAGAGTATTCATACTCAAAAGGAGTCCTCGTTACATTTATTAACACACCATTACATAGAATAGTGAGGACTACTAACTAATACTATCATTCGAACCATTACTCCGTTCCCCGACTTGCCCCAGCTACGTTCTCATTTCCTGAAGAGAACAGTGAAAGAAAGGGTGAGCTCAACTAGCCCAGTAAGAAATATTATGACTAAGATAATGCAGAATAAATTATCATTAGCCTTCAACAATGTTAAACTGATAAAATATAATAGACATCAAGTTTAACTGCAGCGGAACAAGCAATCCATTAAAAGAGTCAAGTAGAAAATAAACTCTACTATCTTTTATGATTTAAAAGATTTTTCAACACTGCTATCGCTGAGACTCAGCTTAATAAATAATTCACATCATCCCTGCACTACGGCCAAGGATATTCGTTAGGGTCACGACCACAAATTTCATGCACTACGGGCCAAGGATATTTGTGTATTCATCAATGGTCATGATCATGTCAACAACTGTCCATCAATGCACTACAGGCCAATGAGGACTTTTATCACATCATTTGTAACATTACGGTCATGATTATACCGAATAATCCCTGGTCATAATCATACCAAGTCCATCTATGCACTACAAGCCACAGATGACTTTCAACAGAATATAAACATGAGGATGATGACAAGTTCAAGAATTAATTTATCTAAGAATTAACAACGTCTAAATTGTCAACATGATACTGCTTTGTGGAGTAAAATTCAAGAATGATCAGGAGAATATTTTCATGAATAGATACTAGATGAAGCGCAAATGTCAAGGATATTCACAAATTTCATGGAGTATAGAAGTCAAAACTTAACCAACTGAGTATAATAAAGAATGGAATAACAAAAGAAATCACCATGCATGCGATAGACCGCACAAACAGGTTATTCTTAACAGAATAATAATAATGGAACCAGGTCCGGCGTAACCGCACAGACAGGATATTCCGACAGAATAATAAATAATGGAACCAGGTCCGGCGTAAAAGCACAGACAGGATATTCCGACAGAATAATAAATAATGGAACCAGGTCCGGCGTAAACGCACAGACAGGATATTCCGACAGAATAATAACAAGACGGAACCAGGTCCGGTGTAAAACACACAGACAGGATGTTCCAACAGAATAATAATAAAAACGGAACCAGGTCCGGTGTAAAACACACAGACAGGATGTTCCAACAGAATAATAGAAGAATGTCACCAAGTATAGGGTAAATCCGCGTATACAGGTTATTCCAACAGAATAATAAGAAATGGAATAACAACAGTTCTCTTCGTGAATAAGAAAGAATAACACCCCTTACCGTTTTAAAGAAGAGCTGAAGTAAGGAAGTAGTTAAGTAGCAGAATACTCTTCTTCTCTCTCTCTATAGTTTCTCTCTATAGTTTCTCTCTCTAGAGTTCAGTGAATTCGTAAGAAATAATGAAGGAATGAGCTGCTATTTATAGAAAAATAGAATGCATAGCAACTAATCCATGAACGGTCCAGATTGATTATTTTAATCTGACGGTCCATATTTAAAGAAAAATCTTTTAAATAAAATATAATATATTCTATTTATAGAATAACTTTAATAAAGTATTTTGTTTTATATAAAAAGATGTTTCTGTTTTATTACGTTAATAATACGAATAAAACAAAACATTATTATCGCTAAATAATTCATATTATTAACTGACAATAATAGAATCAAACTGAGTGACTTCTCACATAAGCATTAATAATCAATACCGTGTGCTACTATGCAGCCACACGTATTACTGTACTTTTACTACCGAGTAGTTCAACAGTAACAATGGTAAAACTTCCGCCGTTATTTTTAATAAAATATTTTTGTCGTTTTCTCAATCCGACAATAATTCCGTTGTGGGGTCCACCAATGATTGTGCCGTCGTACGAATATTCCCTGTCAAAACGAATATTCCCCGACCAATCGAATATTATATAACAACTTGCGTACTTTGCAAAATTTATAAATATTACCCACAACTATAACATTATATCAAATTAACTCCATAATATTCAAAAATGATATTTATAGAAAATTCATCTTTATTTATAAAAGTTGGGGTCTTACAAAAATAGTGAGAAAACTAGAGTAGTATTTAATATTTAGAATAATATTTGAAGATTAAATAATTAATACTTAATTGAAATTCTCAAACGATAAATGTTAAAAAATAAAAACACTTCCATTTAAAAAGTGACAGAGGGAGTATATTAATAAAAATTGATCATTTCTATAAATAGAATACTGAAACATTAGGTCTTACTATTTTACTTATTAAAATAGAGTACTACTACTACTGTTAATTATTTGAAGATTAAATAGACTTATTATTGACCTCACCAGTTTTGTCTTTAAACCTTGTGCAGTGTGGCATTATTAATTGTGGGTACGGTGTACAAATAAAATCAGTTACCTCAAATTTTGGAATTCTATGGAGTATTAAAATGTAGCCATTTGAGCCATGCATCATCGAATTAATATGGCCAGCAAAAGGAAAAATATAAAGTAGTGGGACAATCATGCATATTGCACGAGGCCAATAATGTTCATATTTTTGCTGACAAATTCATAAGTGCAGCTTTGACTCTACCAAATTATTTACTGATCTGAGTCGGTTTAATTTGATTTTTTTTATAATTGAGTCATAAATCCGTAAATTCCTTTTATTTATTAATTTACAATATTTTTAAATTCAACATTGATCTGATTCATTTAACTTTTTAAATACAATAAAATTTTATAATTAGTAATTTTTTTCATAGAATAATTGTATTATTTAAAACTAATTTAATTCATATAAAATTGAAATATGAAAAAATTTCAAGACTTTTAAGAAAATTATATATTTTGAAGATTAAATTAAAACAAGACATGACTCGACCTGATCAATTATTTTCTGTCACTTTGTTATATACCTATTGATTGATTTTTCTGACCTTGTGGCGCTGATCTTTGAATATATTATATGCGGTTTTAAATGCAGTCAAATATTATATTATGGCCAAATAGAAATATATATATGAAAAAAAAGAGCTGAACCCTATGTCTTTCTTTTTTAAAAAAATTTTTTTTATCAAATTTTGTTGCTGAAATTATTATGGACGGAAACACTTGAACAATATAGAAAATTTTGCAACACACAGAATTTCAACACATTTTAAATGTGCTATATATATATTTGCAGCAAATTAAGCCAAATGGCTACCCTCCAGGCTCCATCACTACACATGCTCAAAAAATGGTGGTGGGCCAACTAAGAAGAAAAAAAAAAAAAAAAGAAGAATCACTCAATTAATTAATTTGATTGATTGTTACATAACTAAAATTAAGGCAGTAAAATGAGCAAACAGTTCGGGCTCGATTCGTACTCGCTCGTCTAAAAGTTCGATTCGAGCTCGACTCGAAATATAAATGAGTCAAATATGAGCAAATTTTAAAGTTCGATAAATTACTCGAACCTCCTTAAATTATAAATACTCGGATCATATTCGTTCGAAAAGTTCAAACTGCTCGGGCTCAACTCGGAATCGTGCTCGACTCGGTAGTTAAATGAGACTCAATCAAACCTTATTTTATACTCGATAAATTTTATGAACCAAATCTGAACAACTCAATACTCGACTCGATTCGTTTACACCCTTAACTAAAATCATGTGGATGGCTCTAATTTCTAGTTACCTAAAAACATGTTGCACTCATATGTAGTACTCCTATATATATAACTTTCAGATATATAACTTTTACTGATATATTTTTATTAAATATTTAGTTCATAATAGTGACATGATAATAAAATTTATCAAATTTGAGAATAATATTGTATTATTATATTACTATCATAAGAAATGATTGTTTTTTTAATAAATTAAAATCTTTTTATGAAATAAAATGAGTAATATTTTGTATTATTTTCATCCCAGAACATGTATACCATCAACTTTGTTTCACGTGGAAAACGTTTTCTTTTGTGCTTCTGGGTTTTGGTGGCCTGACTTGTTCATTCCATGATCATGTAGGGGTGGGTACTGGGTAGGGTGGGTGTACATTTTATGAATCTACCAGTGATGCATGGTCAAATGAGATTTTATGAAATTTGAGAACAATTAATATTACTATATAATCCTTTTTCTTTTTTCTTTTTTTTTTTTTGCTAATTTATCAAACTCATATACTCCACCTTCACATGTTAATGCTCGAACCCCAACTTCATTCTCGGCCAAAGGCCTTCGGTACTAGTAATTCTTTTAATACCTTTATTATGTGTGTGCGTGTCTTATAATAATAATAATAATATTATTATTATTATTGTAATTGTATCAACTAACTGATTCATGCAAGAAAGTGTTTTTCTCAAATCTCATCATCTTATATTTTTGAACAAGAATATGTGTCATGAGAAATTCGTGTCCGAATAGACTAATATTCCAGAGCAATCCTTCCTTCAACATTATTTGGTAAATACAAAGTAGCATAATTTTGAAATATTTGGTGTACGTCATCACAATCACAAATACTAGCAACCCCACAAAAAAGGACTTAGATTTAGGAGGCTGAAGCAGAAACATATAACCAGAACAAAGATTGAGACCAAGGAAGAGCACAAACATATATGTTGTCTGTCAAGCCTCCTATATATATATATATATATATATATATATATATTCACACGTTGATTAATTAATTAATGAGAAACACTTCCATTTTACTATTCTTTATGTTTTTCAGAACGATCATATTAATTGTTTTTCAGAATCAAGTTGCGTGTCTTCTTGAAATTTAACAAAGCAAGAATTGCATTTGTTTTTGTAATAATATAATAAAACAAACACGTACAGGAAGTTAAGCAAATGTTACGATTATGATTAGTCTATTCGGAGATATTAATAAACAGAGAGACATAACGGCTACTTACAGACACTCGGGAGTGTTTAAAAATCACAATATTCGATTCTCTCTCACACACACTCACACACTTCTGTCTGTGTGAAGAAATGGAAGCTCAGCAACCAACACAGACAATCAACAGCAACAGCAAAGAAGAAGAAGATGAAGAAAAGTTCTATGACAAGATAGAGGCGCCCAAATTCGTAGACTTCACAATTTCCGATGACCCATTTTGCCCTGATGATCGTTACTGGTTCTGCTTGCGTGTTGGTAATTTATCATTCCTTCCCATTTTGTTTAAAAAGTTCATATCTGTTGTATAGTAGTTATAAATAAATATCGAATTTTGGGGTCTGTTTGTCTTAAATCTTTACCTGTAGCTCACATTTGGCTGGATGTATTGTGGGTTATTCAATTACACATCATTTGTTTCGACCAATCACTGGTTTCATAAGCTGATAGCTGATCTGATTTGCGGACTACTGTAATCTTTTTAAAATTGATTTTTTGTGTGTGTGTTCTCTTTGATTTATTCATACACCATTTGTTTAAAATCTGCTTCTTGTAATTATTGTTAGCCTTGGATGGCTTGGATAATTTTTTCTTTTTTAGATGTTTTCGTATTTTAAGCTCAAGAACCTCTGTTTTTTTGCTTGTTTTTTTATTTCATAAATAAAGATAGAACCTCTGTTTGCTCATTGCTGCATTTAGGCCTACCATTTTCTTTTGTTTGTTTCCTAGGAAAGTCTATATTCAAATTGAGCTGAGTTCCATTATAAGATATGAAGAAACTGAAACAACAAAAATAGTGTAACTAAACAGAGGATATATTTGTATTCGCAAGAAAAGTATTTTTAGTGAAAATCAGATGAATTGAATTAATTAATTTATGCACTACTCTGCCTTATATAGGCATACAAAAGGAAGGAACCACGTTGCCTTTTCCACTAACTCAACAACTCCTAAAGAATAGGACAACTAACAACAAATGAAACAACTCAGTACTACCCGCTACTGACTACTGACTACTGACTAATTTATTAACAACCCTTTTATTATTCTAACAACTTAAAATAAAACAAGGACCACGTGTTGGTGTTATATTCTAATAAGATATTATCTGTTTGTTTCCTTATATGATTCATATGTTTTTGGGTATTCAGTCTACTTTATTCCCCCCTTAGCTCCAGTCATCCATTCCAGTTATTAGTTACCAAATAACCTTTTTGTGATGTTTAGAGACTGCCACAGCTTATGCTTTTCGGGTTTTATTTTTAGCTGGAGTTTAATAGTGAATGAACTATTTGATGAAAATGTAGAAGACTGACAACAAGAACTTGCTTTGTTAGATCAACAGCTTAGAAAATTTGTGCTTTCTCTAAAGTCAGACTACTGGCTAGATCGAATGAAACGAAAGAGTCCTGTACTTCAATAGATTATTCTAAATTGGACTACTTTGTAAGGAAAGGGGGGAGCACCTAGGAAAATTTGTTGCTTTCATATTCTAAATACTGTAGGCGGCATGCAAGTATAAATTTCATAGCCTTGGTATGAGTTATACTTGGATTTGTTTGAGAATCTAACTCGAAGCCATATGACTAATTCATAGGAGGTTTTCTTGAAGAGTTTGGGACAAGTGCTCTCGCGCCTTCCCTCAGTTCTAGTATTATGTAGGAAATCCAGCTCATAAATCATAAGGATATGGATGGAAAGCCCCATAATTCATAGCTTAGAAGGTGTTCCTTCACCAGTATGAAACAAGTGCTCTCTCAATACTAAATATATGACCTTTTTCTTTGTTATGGCTCTTAATGTGTAAATCATGCTCCTTTTGATACAGTTCATGAATCATTTCGGTTCAATTTCTCTTGGTATGGATTTGACAGTTTTTGGTCTTGTAATGTGTTTCTTTTCATTCATCCTTACAGATTTTGTCAATTGGATTTCAGGATGTGACCGAAAGCACGAGGAGGAACTGGACCCTGAAGAGATTTCTAAAAAAATTGTTCTTAGAGTTAGTTTGCTTGCTGTCTTGTTCTCTATCGCAAACTGGGATCTTTATCTTCCTATTTGTTTGTGACACTAGTATATCAATTTAATCCAGAATCTTTATAATCTGCACAGGTCATGGCAGCAAGAAGTCCAAACATAAGATTTCGAAAAGCACTGAATGGAAGAAATACCAGGTATACATATCTAAGAGCTTGATGAACTTAAATTTTTGTATACTACTTGTTACACTGAAAGGTCTCTTTGTCTCTCCCACCCTTTTCCCCTAAATTGGTTAGGCATCAAGTAGGGCACTCATTAACATTAGTTACTTTGTTGTTTACTAGTACAAATGTTAAATGCCCACACTCAGCTCCTGCAAAATCTTCAAAGTCTAGAGTATCAAGATTAGCCATGGTTTCTTCAGTGTCTCAGAAGATGTTAGATGTCAATGGGAAAGTTAGAACTCTTCCAAAGATTAGTTCGACTTCAACACCAGTGGCCAAGGTAAAGCAAGTTGCTTCGAAGTATATGACTACTCCAGGGAACAAAAGGTGCCTTCCGAATCCAAACTCTTTTCGAAGTGTTCAGAACCCAAGACCAAGTAATGTTCAAGTGCCTAAAAGTCACACGGTAGTGAAAGCTCTGGTCTTTCACTCTCCAAAGAAAGCCATAACCTTGAAAACTTCAGTGGAATTGTGTACCCGTTTAACAAAGCTTTGTGAAGGGATGAAGAGGCTTGAGATAACAAGTCAAAGGAAGTGTGTGTTGGGGTTTTCCAGCAAAACATCAAAGGAAACTAGATGCAATCCTCGGAAGACATTGCCTGTAGATCCTTCAAGAAAACAACTTGGCAACTTGGTGCCCGCAAAGACAAAAGTAAGGTTAAGGATTTATTGCCTCATCATAACTGCAAAGCCCAGGAAGCCAAATCCGTAAAAAATGTGAAGAGTAAGAGCAATCAGATGCTGACTAAATGTGGCTCTATGCCCAAGGAGATGTCTAAAATTGACCACCCCAGTGACATGGAGATTAATATTAAATCGAGGGATGGATCTGCATTGGACAGTTCAAGGATTATTAAAGGAGAAGCACATGAAGAGCTTCTAAATTCCGGAAATGTTGATTCTAGAGATTCCATAGAAGTGGTATCAGAGGTGCTGCCATCAAGAGAGAGTCCGGACAAAATGAACTCCTTACCAAATTCGGAAGAGAGGGATTTGGAAGGAATGGATCTTCCTCGGTCACATCCTCCACACGAGAAGGAGGTTGAGGGTAGTGAAGGAATAGAACAAGAAAGCAATACAAAACTATCAGATAATGAAAAAATCTGTAATGATCATCAAATTTTACAAGGAGATAATAAAGATTATGATGAGGCCTTTAATGAAAACAGGTGTTCAAGTGAAGGAATAGAACAAGGAGATGATACAAAACTATGTTCAGAGAATAAAGGAAGCCATAAAGATCATCAAACTTTACAAGGAGTAGGACATGAGATTGAAGAAGTTATGGACAGTGATGATAAAGAAAATGCTCAGGCCTCAGATGGAAACAGGTGTGAGGCTGTGATTAAATTCTTCTATACTTTTTTATGAAATATGCCTTTCATTTTCTAGCTCTTGGACTCATCTAACATATGGTTTTAGAGACTTCAACAATAATAACCACCAGTCTGAAAGACGAATTCTTAGTGGACAGGAGACACGTACACGTGAAAACAAGAAGGTTTGTTATAACTGCTTTTCTCATTTACTTCTAAGTGCTGTGTTACACATATCATGATCGCTGTATTTTGTTGAAATTGATGGTAGGTTGTTCGAACATTTGCTAAAAACAAGAAAGATTGTTTCACTTCTGCAATCACCGGTGCTCCAAATGTGAAATACAGAAAACCAAAGCCCACAAACCCCAAACCTTTCAGGCTAAGAACTGATGTAAGCAACATCTCTTTCCATCGAGTTATATTCTAGTTCACAAAAGGTAATACTTGTTTGGAGGTATCTGAAAAGTAGCAAATTTATCAGGAAAGAGGGATTCTTAAAGAAGCTAACATGGAGGGAAAAATTCCCACTTCTCAGAAAGAAGCTGCAACAGTTCCAAGGTGCCTAGGTGGAATCTCTCAGAGAAGCCATGGGAATGGTATTAAAGTGAGTTCTTTTATACTGGCTACTAGCACTATAACTTGGGAAGTTTTCTTAGATGATGAGCTGAATAAACTTTACTTGTCTTTCTGCTTCTAATGTCAGAGAAATGAAAAATGCTCAGAACTAAGCAAATGCAGAAATGATGAATGCTGTAACAAAGAATCACAGAAAAAAGTGCAGAAGGTTGAATATGTAAGTTTTCTTTATCTCAATCCCCTTCTTTTTAACTTTCGTATTCACACTTCTGAGGTTGCAAATCTAAATTTAACTGGATCTGCTGGCGGCCTAAAGTCTTCTTCAAAAGGGCAAACCGGATCAAAACTAGCCACTAGAACTCCAGAAAGACGTCTCAAACCATTACAGCCGGAACCCAATTCTACAGCATACCAACAACATGAACATACCAAGGATAATGCGTGTCAGAAATCACAGAACAACTCAAGAAAGACGACCCTACAGCGCCAACTTATTAGGCCTCAAGGGTAAGGACGGCCTTCTGCTTGCTTTCAAGTATGTTTCCCTTGATGATAATTTGAGAAAACTCTCCCAAGACTAACTTTAGCTATCCTATTTTTGCATGATTGCTTCATGTAGGCAGCTGCAAAAAACTTCATTAATCACACCAGAGCAACCACTCAGCGTGATAAAGGAAACATCGTTCACAACAAAATTCAAAGAAATAGGAAAGCCAAATGAAAGCGCTGCTACAGCCTTTGCCGCTTCCGGGTCATTTTCACAAGGAAGAAGAAGGCCTTTGACAATTCCAAAGGAGCCTAACTTTCATAGTGCCAATGTGCCCAGGAGTTGCAGCACTAGGAACACTGCTTAGGGGATGGCCCTTCTTAACCTACCTATTGTTGTCTGTGTTTAAATCTTCTTCTTGTTCAATTATTTATTGAATTATTCTTTTTCCTCACTATCTTTGGTCAAGTTAGCTCATACATCTCTTTGCCAATTCATCTTTATCAGAATTTTTGGTGGACATTTCTAATAGAAAGTCGGTGAAATTTGTAATAGTTGCAGAGTGATTGTTGTTCATTTACCAAACAATATATATATATATATATATATATATATGGGGAAAATGGGTATGTACAGCTGTGCTTTTTTTTACACAGTATCCAAAACGACGTCGTTTTGGAGTTAAAAAAAAACACGGCTTAAGGCTTCTCTACCTTCTCCACAGTCGCGTAAGGGCTTCTCCCAAATCGATCTGCATGAGAGCTTCATCCTCCCCTTTTCACCTGCTGTTTCCAGCCAAATCGATCGGCAAAAGGAATATTTGGCCTAAGCTTCTCTCTCTCCGGTTCGTAACATTCTCTCTTCGAATGTATTAATTTTGTAAATTTAAGAAATTTAGGGTTTATTTGGAACCAGTTCTTCATCTCTCTTCGATGATTTTTCCATTGGTGAACCAGTTTAATTAGTTTCATCCCCAAATTAGTCCCTTTTCTTTGTGATTTTTCCTAATTTTTCTTAATTACATCGATCTGTTTTTCCGCCCATGTTCTTCTCTTAGCTATTTTGTATTTTGATTTTGAAATTTTTGTAACTGGAACACCAATCGGATTCTGTTTCTGTTTCACATAATATCATCTGTGAATTCATTAATGGTTAATTCTGTTTTATGCTCTTTTGTTTTCTCAGGAGGGGAGTTATGGAAAGATAAACACCAATCGGATTCTGTTTCTGTTTCACATAATATCTTGTGTAGGTCCTGCCCTCGCCCTGCAAGAACTTATACTGAGAAACCTATTCAGCACCAAGTCTCTGGATTTCCGAAGTACTGGTCGTCAAAAACTCAAAAGTCATCAAGCTCAGGACAAAGTAAATCCGGTGGCCACTTTGTGAACTCAGAGCATTCTGCAGACCATAAACCAGAAATGCCTATGTGTTTTACCCATAGATGCTCCTCCTTCCTAGTCGAAACTTCTAGGATTAGTATGATATTTTTAGCTAATGCATATTTGTGGTATTTGCTACTCCATTTGTGCACTTAGAAAATGTAGAACACTATGCATTGGTGTTGTGATTCCTGAACATTGACCTGATATTGTTAGATGTTCATTCCATTCCAGAAATATATATATTGAAAAGATGGACTATGGATGCTAAGTATCGACATGATATTGTTAGATGTTCATTAAGCGAGGTTGATGTAACTCCTATGATGGTATTTTCCCTTAAATCAAAAATGTCCAAAGTGTTACAAGATGCTACTTCATTTGTCATTTTTATCTATATTGCCAACTATTGTGTTATTGTTCAATTCCCTGTCCACTGCATAATGATCCTGGTCTAACGCATCATTATTTTTGACATATATTAGTACATTACATTGTTAGATAACTGATTCTTTATAAAACTGGATGCTTCCTTGATTTCTTTATAAAACTGGATGGTGTCTAATATATAGTTCTTGTCTTTTTCAGTGCCATACGCGGGTGGTGATTCTGGACGAAATCAATGAAGACCGCCATGATGATGATTGATTGAGGGGTGAGGAGACATTTCCATGACGACATCACAGTGCCCCTACTAAGTCCTAGTCCACTGTAATATTTTGTTTCATGTTAGTCATTTCTTGTATAAAGGACTATAGATGTGACGCCCCCAAAATAGGTATACAACACCCATTCTGAGTCGCCAAAATACATGGTACAGAAACAACTACATCTTTATTATTACAACACAAGAACTGTGAGTTTAAATACAAATATTGTCATTTAGACAATATCCATACTCAAATAAGTCCTCATTACAATTATTGATACATTATTTCACAAAAATAGTGAGGACTACTAAAGTAACTTCTAGAACCATTATTCCATACCCCGACTAGTACTCGCTACATTCTCGCCTCCTGAGAAAAATGGAACAAAAAGGAAAAGGGTGAGCTCAACTAACCCAGTAAAGAACATTATGACTAAGATAATACAGAACAAATTATCGTTAGTCTTCAACAGGGAAAAATCTAATAGAATGCAATAGACAACAAGTTTTAAATCAATAACTGCAGCGGAAACAACAAACCATTAGAAGAGTCAAGTAGAGAATGAGTTCTACTATCTTCTAAGATTTAAAAGTCCATCATCAATATTTTATCCCTGTAACAACAATCAATAACCATCTTTAATCAAATATTCATCTTTGCACTACAGGCCAAAGATATTCACTTGTATCACCAGTCGGTCATGTTCATCTCAACACCTGTTCATCTTTGCACTACGGGCCAAAGATATTCATCAGTGAATCATTCATCTTTGCACTACGGGCCAAAGATATTCAGTAATATCATCATTTAGGACTGAGGATGATGAAAAATATCTTAAAGAAAACGAATCCAGTGAAACAAAATAACAATATTAAGGATTCGTATTTCGATTTATTCATGTCCAAAAATACCTTATAATTATTCATAGTGAAGTAGAATTCAAGAATGATCAAAACATGGATACAATCAAAGCTAGTACCCAGAATAGATATTTTGGACGAAAAGAAGAAAATTTTATTTTTCGGTGAATAGTAACTCGTGAATAGTAACTCGTGAATAGTAACTCATGAATAGTAACCCCGACGTGAAAAGTTCCAAATTTGATAAAAATTTCCAACCAATATTTCGGCATAATGATATTGAAGAAATAATATCATTTTCGAATAAAATAACATCCCTTACCTCAAAATAATCGTACTTCTGACTGAATTTCGGTTATAGTGCTGACAGAAATTTGCACCGTATAGCAACACTCAAAGTATACTAACAAGAATACGCTCGATAATATAGAGAGAGAAAGAGAGAAAACTTGTTTCTGGTATGATTTTCAATTCTAACTTAGCCCTCTATTTATAGGAAAATGCTAGAACGCCAAAGGAGACTAAAATAATAAAATATTAATATTTCAAACAACAATTCTACGTATGCTATCAATGACCAAGACCAGCCCCTCAATGCTGAAAATTTCAGCAGCCCATGTGTTGTACCAACCAAAAGTGGGTCCCCCCATAAATTTAATAAAAATCATTTTATTTTTCAAA
Source organism: Panax notoginseng (assembly GCA_016801055.1). Lineage (NCBI taxonomy): Eukaryota > Viridiplantae > Streptophyta > Magnoliopsida > Apiales > Araliaceae > Panax > Panax notoginseng. Next base: position 10,145,301 of record CM029019.1, read on the forward strand.
ACTTTAATAATTCATAGAAAATAGACCGTTTATCAGAAAAATACGAATTTTATGTCCATTCTGACTGAAATCGAATTCTCTACAACTTTGTAGCTTTAAGTTTTTTCAAATTCCAAACCAAAAATATCCGAAATCCACAAACGGATGATTTTTAATACCTCCACATCGACAAAATACTGATAAAACACCTCAGCTTTAATTCTTTCATTTTTATCCACATAAAAATAAATATATCCATCATTTATATCCACATAAAATAAATATTTCCTTATCATATGAATCAATAATTAATTATTCACAAATAATATTACAGAATCACATTTATGACAACCAGGCCGTTCCCAAGAAAGAGGGGGCTTTCCAATAAGGATTTCTCCTTGCTGGCGCGCAATTAGATGACCAAACCTCTCCTTAGACAGAACTTTCTAGACATTGCCAATAATGTTATCTAATAATATTATTCAAATAATATGAATTATTGATCTGATAATGGGAAATACTGTGTAGTGATAATTATTAAAATAACAGTAATATAAAATATCAACACAACAATTATTGAATCAATAAAATAAAATACTGAACAGTAATTACTGTAACCATTATTGAGTAGTGCCTTCTTACGTAAGAATCAATAATTGGTGCAATCAGTGTGCTACTGTGTAACAACGCGTATTACTGAGTTTTAACCACCGGGTATTCCAACAGTATTAACGGTAACAACTACGCCGTTATTAATAAACAACATATACTTGTCGTTTTCTTCATCCAATCGCTTTCCGTTATGGGGCCCACAAAAGACTGCGCCGTCGTACGAATATTCCCCGACAGGAAGAATATTCTACGACCAAACGAATATTCCCCGACAACAATGAATATTTTATAACCACCTGCTTATTTGAAATATTTACGCATTTTACCCATAACTAACCTCATTAATCAATTTAACACTTACTATTTCAAAATAATAAATAGAGGGAATTTAAATTTTATTTATTAATAATTTGGGGTCTTACAATAGATCCTCCTTGTAGGTTGCTACTTTCTTTTGAAGGATGATTATTTTGAAGGATAATTATTCTGTACTTTCTTGTGCTTGGTTATTGGTGATTTTGTTAGCGTGAATGCAGTCCGCCAGGATTTAGCTGTAAAGCTCGTCACTGTTTAATGTTGAAAATCCCAAAATTGTGGGGATTTAGCACACTAATGCTATGGGCAAGTCATTCTGTTGGAATTGCTTATTATACAGTACCACCTCTTCCTTCTTTGGTTTCATAACCCACTCTCCACTACTACTGTATAACTGCTGGGAATTGGTTTTGACGAAGCTGCCTTCACAAAACTTGTGTCCATCATATTGATTTATTCTTAACATGATACATGATTTATCAATTGTGAATGTCTTTCTTGCTAGCTCACACTCCCTCCCTCCTTACACATTTTTTTAATTTGACCGCTATGAAGAAGAATGGACCAGTAAATGAGGTTTATATGAATACATCTTCTCAATTTTTACTTTAAAATCTATATTCATCAAAGAAAGAAACAAAAATTTAGGTGAAATTCACTATTTCCTCCTTAAGCTCCCTCCCTCATCAATGGTAGGAAATCAAAAAATTGGAAGCACTAGCCAATACCAACTTATAACTTGGTACTCAATTACAATCTTCTAATTAAGATCATATCTTAACAATGCCATCCGAGATAAAAATTAATTCCATCTAACTCAAAGCAAAATCAAAATAAATTTTGCACAACAGTGAAAATCTGTTGTTTCTCTCAATGTTCCATGTTCCTCAATCAGAGTTATAACATATCACCTCTGCCATAATTTTGCAATAAAAATTATGTACAATAGTAATCAATGAACAGCATATCCATCTCAATGTTCAGGAATCACAACACCAAAGCATAATGTTCTACATTTTCTAAGTGCACAAATGGAGTAGCAAATACCACAAATATGAATTAGCTAAAAATATCATACTAATCCTAGAAGTATCGACTAGGAAGGAGGAGCATCTATGGGTAAAACACATAGGCATTTCTGGTTTATGGTCTGCAGAATGCTCTGAGTTCACAAAGTGGCCACCAGATTTACTTTGTCCTGATCTTGATGACTTTTGAGTTTTTGACGACCAGTGCTTCTGAAATCCAGAGGCTTGGTGCTGAATAGGTTTCTCAGTATAAGCTCTTGCAGGGCGAGGGCAGGACCTACACAAGATATTATGTGAAACAGAAACATAATCCGATTGGTGTTTATCTTTCCATAACTCCCATCCTGAGAAAGTAAAAGTGTGACAACCCCAAAATAGGTCCATTCCATCCAACCTATTCTGAGTCGCCAAATACATGGTACAGAAAACAACTACAACTTTATTACAACAATTGTCATGCAAAATACAACAACACATATGCTGTGAGTTTAGATACAAATATATACCAAATGTGACTCATGTTCCAACCGTGGACATCACCTCACAAAGGTACCTTACATAAAAGTACAGTCAAAAACTATTTTAGAAACTAGAATCTTTGGAAGTGCTCAAGGAAACCTTCGTACATGGGAGACCATGCATCTAGGTTATGATAGATATCATATGGCCACAGAATTATCCTTGGTTGACCCAATAGACCCCAAAGAAAAATAAAAATATTACTATCATATTCCTCCCAATGGTGAGTCTTCTCTTGACATATCATTATCTCTACTGTCTCTAATTGAGAATTATACTTCAAACAAACACCAAGATTATATAGGTAGTGCTCGTATATATACTCAGCAAGTGGATGAGCACATCCCTGTCTTATGATGACACGAGGTTGTATGTCGTTAGACATCTTGTATGATAGTGACAAAACACCCTTCCAACGTTGGGTACACCTTACCCTATTGGATTCACCAAATAAAACTACTAAATGAACTTTTCTATACTGCTTCGGGAGAACATCCACAGCTAGAGACCACCGTTCTATTTCCCCATTACCCTCGCTCGACCCAGCTACACTCTTATTACCTGAAAGTAATTATGAAGCAAAAGGGTGAGCACAACTAGCTCAGTAAAGAATATCATGACTAAAGATAATTAAATTATCAATAGCCTTCATTAGTAATAAATCAGAAAGTTAGAACATATGGTAGATGATAAAAATTTTCAACCATAGTTGCAGCGGAACGAGCAATCCATTAGAAGAGTCAAATAGACTATAAAGTCTATTATCTTCTCCATGTTAAAAATCCACCAACAATGTTTTATCCCTGTAACATCACTCAACAATTCCTTTCCACAATCATATGAATAACTCATAATCATAATTGTGATTCTAAATTTTTTCTTCGCACCCAGGACGAAGAATATTTTCATCATCTGTCTTTACCTGAAACATCAAAGATCATGGTTATACCAAATCACAGTTTATATTCATAATCATACTAATAAATCCATCTTTACACTACGGCCAAAGATATTCAACAACAGTTCATCTTTGCACTACAGGCCAAAGATATTCATCAACAGACCATCTTTGCACTACAGGCCAAAGATATTCAACAACGGTTCATCTTTGCACTACAGGCCAAAGATATTAATATCTCAAAGAAATATATATTCCTTTCAGAATTTATATAAACAATAATTATAACCATGTTGATCATTTCACCTTTGCACTTAAGCTAAAGATATTCATTTATAAATTCAATAGTCATGATCATACCAGTTAACAATTCAACTTTGCACTACTGGCCAAAGGGAACCCATAGTCATGATCATACCAAAAATCTACCCATCTTTACACTCAAGTTAAAGAGAAATATCATCATTAGGGTTATAAAAATGTTATATATGATAATGAAATCAATATAATCAACATATAGATTTAATCTCAAGAGTAATATTCATAACTCAACTATAATTTGGTCAGAAAAAGAAACCAATTTTGTCATGAATAGTAACTCGTGAATAGTAATCCATGAATAGTAACTTGTGAATAGTAACTAGTGAATAGTAACTCATGAATAGTAAACTCGACACAAAAAGGTAGAAATTCTACAATAAAATTCATACCAATATTTCAGTATAATGATATTGAAAGAATAACATCATTATGAAGAATATAGCATCCCTTAATATCTCTTACTATCCCTTACTATCCCGTACCTCAAAAGAGCAGTACTTCTGATCGGTATAAGGCTGAAGGAAACTTGCACTGATGAATAGAACTCTCAAAGTATCTAAATACTCACAAAATATGCTTCATAATATAGAGAGAGAAAGAGAGAAAGCTTATGTTTTTGGTGTGATTTTCAATTCTAACTTAGCCCTCTATTTATAGGAAAATGATAGCACGCCGAAGCAGACTTAACCTGTAACCTGATGGCTTTACATGCTACTATTCCCACCCACCACATTTGAATAAAAATCTCAGCACATTTCTTCACCAACCAAGAGTGGGGCCCACCAATTCTATAATTTTTCACCAAAATGATAAACTCCGAAAATTCAATAATTTCTGAATCAGTCATCTCGTAAAATTCGTAACAAATCATTCGTTCATTTTTAACGGTTCAAAATTTGTGGAGATATACTCAACTTATATATGTATAACATATCCAAAAATTACTACGATTCAACGGTCGGATTAAAAATTATAACCCCCGCAAAATAACTCAAAAACCCTAATTTTATTTTCAATACCTCCGTTCCGACAAAAATACAGATAAAACACCTCAACATTAACTCTTTCATTTTTAACCACAAAAATATATCCCTCATTTATATCCACATAAAATAAATATTTTCTTATCATATGAATCAATAATTAATTATTCACAAATAATATTACAGAATCACATTTATGACAACCAGGCCGTTCCCAAGAAAGAGGGGGCTTTCTAATAAGAATTTTTCCTTACTGGCGCGCAATTAGATGACCAAACCTCTCCTTAGACAGAACTTTCAAGACATTGTCAATAATGCTATCTAATAATATTATTCAAATAATATGAATTATTGATCTGATAATGGAAAATTTTGTGCAGTGACAATTATTGAACAACAATAATATAAAATTTCAACGTAGCAATTATTGAATCAATAAAATAAAATATTGAACAGTAACTACTGTAACAATTATTGAGTAGTGTCTTCTCAAGTAAGAATCAATAATTAAAAAAAATACTGTGCAATACCGTGTGCTACTGTGCAACTACGCGTATTACTGTATTTTAACCACCAGGTATTTCAACAGTGTTAACGGTAACAACTACGCCGTTAATTATAAACAACTTATACTTGTCGTTTTCTTCATCCAATCGCTTTTCGTTATGGGGCCCACACAAGGCTGCGCCATCGTACGCATATTCCCCGACAGCAAGAATATTCCACGACCAAACGAATATTCACCGACCAAAAATAAATATTTTATAACCACTTGTTTATTTTGAAAATTTTTATATATCACCCTTAACTTTAACTTTTATCAATTTAACCATTTACTGAATAGTAACTATAAGAAAAATTGAATACTTTTATTTCATAAAATTCGGGGTCTTACAATCTCTCCTCCTTATGAAATTTTGTCCTCGAAATTTACGTACCTGGTATTTTAAAGAGTTGAGAATACGTTCCTTTCATTTCAGATTTTATCTTCCCTGTCATCATAATTTCTCCATTGCTCATCTCCTGTATTTCAAATATCATTCTAGAATACAGCTTCAAAACAATGGTTAATTGAACAAATTAACATATCACATAATATCCCGATATTAAGACTGACCAACAAATAAGCTTAGGTAGGACATACTAGCGAAGGATTTACTCATCTCTTCCCTCCTAGTTCTATTCCCCGATCTTCGTCAGAGATCATATCCCTAAGCTCTGATACCAACTGTGACAACCCCAAAATAGGTCCATTCCATCCAACCTCTTCTGAGTCACCAAATACATGGTACAGAAAACAACTACAACTTTATTACAACATTTGTCGTGCAAAATACAACAACACATATGCTGTGAGTTTGGATACAAATATATACCAAATGTGACTCATGTTCCAACCGTGGACATCACCTCACAAAGGTACATTACATAAAAGTACAGTCAAAAACTATTTTAGAAACTAGAATCTTTGGGAAGTGCTCAAGGAAACCTTCGTACATGGGAGGCCATGCATCTAGGTTATGATAGATATCATATGGCCATAGAATTATCCTTGGTTAACCCAATAGACCCCAAAGAAAAACGAGAAGATTACTATCATATTCTTCCCAATGGTGAGTCTTCTCTTGACATATCATTATCTTTACTGTCTCTAATTGAGAATTATACTTCAAACAAATACCAAGATTATATAGGTAGTGCTCGTATATATACTCAGCAAGTGGATGAGCACATCCCTGTCTTATGATGACACGAGGTTGTATGACGTTAGACATCTTGTATGATAGTGGCAAAACACCCTTCCAACGTTGGGTACACCTTACCCTATTGGATTCACCAAATAAAACTACTAAATGAACTTTTCTATACTGCTTCGGGAGAACATCCACAGCCAGAGACCACCGTTCTATTTCTCCGTCACCCTCGCTCGACCCAGCTACACTCTTATTACCTGAAAAGAATTGTGAAGCAAAAGGGTGAGCACAACTAGCTCAGTAAAGAATATCATGACAAAAGATAATTAAATTATCAATAGCCTTCATTAGTAATAAATCAGAGAGTTAGAACATATGGTAGATGATAAAAATTTTAAACCATAGTTGCAGCGGAACGAGCAATCCGTTAGAAGAGTCAAATAGACTATAAAGTCTATTATCTTCTCCATGTTAAAAATCCACCAACAATGTTTTATCCCTGTAACATCACTCAATAGTTCCTTTCCACAATCACATGAATAACTCATAATCATAATTGTGATTCTAAATTTTTTCTTCGCACCCAAGACGAAGAATATTTTCATCATCTGTCTTTACCTGAAACATCAAAGATCATGGTTATACCAAATCACAGTTTCTGTTCATAATCATACTAATAAATCCATCTTTGCACTACGGCCAAAGATATTCAACAACAGTTCATCTTTGCACTACAGGCCAAAGATATTCAACAACGGTTCATCTTTGCACTACAAGCCAAAGATATTAATATCTCAAAGAAATATATATTCCTTTCAGAATTTATATAAACAATAATTATAACCATGTTGATCATTTCATCTTTGCACTTAAGCTAAAGATATTCATTTATAAATTCAATGGTCATGATTATACCAGTCAACAATTCAACTTTGCACTACTGGCCAAAGGGAACCCATAGTCATGATCATACCAAAAATCTACCCATCTTTACACTCAAGTCAAAGAGAAATATCATCATTAGGGTTATAAAAATGTTATATATGATAATGAAATCAATATAATCAACATATAGATTTAATCTCAAGAGTAATATTCATAACTTAACTATAATTTGGTCCGAAAAAGAAACTAATTTTGTCATGAATAGTAACTCGTGAATAGTAATCCATGAATAGTAACTTGTGAATAGTAACTCATGAATAGTAACTCGTGAATAGTAACTCATGAATAGTATACCCCACACAAAAAGGTAGAAATTCCACAATAAAATTCATACCAATATTTTAGTATAATGATATTAAAAGAATAACATCATTATGAAGAATATAGCATCCCTTAATATCTCTTACTATCCCTTACTATCTCGTACCTCAAAAGAGCAGTACTTCTGATCGGTATAAGGCTGAAGGAAACTTGCACTGATGAATAGAAACTCTCAAAATATCTAAATACTCACAAAATATGCTTCATAATTTAGAGAGAGAAAGAGAGAAAGCTTATGTTTCTGGTGTGATTTTCAATTCTAACTTAGCCCTCTATTTATAGGAAAATGATAGCACGCCGAAGCAGACTTAACCTGTAACCTGATGGCTTTACATGCTACTATTCCCACCCACCACATTTGAACAAAAATCTCAGCACATTTCTTCACCAACCAAGAGTGGGGCCCACCAATTCTAGAATTTTTTACCAAAATGATAAACTCCGAAAATTCAATAATTTCTGAACCAGTCATCTCGTAAAATTCGTAACAAATCATTCGTTCATTTTTAACGGTTCAAAATTTGTAGACATATACTCAACTTATATATGTATAACATATCCAAAAATTACTACGATCCAACGGTCGAATTAAAAATTATAACCCCCGCAAAATAACTCAAAAACCCTAATTTTATTTTCAATACCTCCGTTCCGATAAAAATACAGATAAAACACCTCAACATTAACTCCTTCATTTTTAACCACAAAAATATATCCCTCATTTATATCCACATAAAATAAATATTTTCTTATCATATGAATCAATAATTAATTATTCACAAATAATATTACAGAATCACATTTATGACAACCAGGCCGTTCCCAGGAAAGAGGGGGCTTTCCAATAAGAATTTTTCTTTACTGACGCGCAATTAGATGACCAAACCTCTCCTTAGACAGAACTTTCTAGACATTGCCAATAATGCTATCTAATAATATTATTCAAATAATATGAATTATTGATCTGATAATGGGAAATATTGTGCAGTGATAATTATTGAACAACAATAATATAAAATTTCAACGCAGCAATTATTGAATCAATAAAATAAAATATTGAACAGTAACTACTGTAACAATTATTGAGTAGTGTCTTCTCAAGTAAGAATCAATAATTGAAAAAAATACTGTGCAATACCGTGTGCTACTGTGTAACTACGCGTATTACTGTATTTTAACCACCAGATATTCCAACAGTGTTAACGGTAACAACTACGCCGTTAATTATAAACAACTTATACTTGTCGTTTTCTTCATCCAATCGCTTTTCGTTATGGGGCCCACACAAGGCTGCGCCGTCGTACGAATATTCCCCGACAGCAAGAATATTCCACGACCAAACGAATATTCACCGACCAAAAATGAATATTTTATAACCACTTGTTTATTTTGAAAATTTTCATATATCACCCTTAACTTTAACTTTTATCAATTTAACCATTTACTGAATAGTAACTATAAGAAAAATTGAATACTTTTATTTCATAAAATTCGGGGTCTTACAAAAAGAGCATAAAACAGAATTAACCATTAATGAATTCACAGATGATATTATGTGAAACAGAAACAGAATCCGATTGGTGTTCCAGTTACAAAAAATTCAAAATCAAAATACAAAATAGCTAAGAGAAGAACATGGGCGGAAAAACAGATCGATGTAATTAAGAAAAATTAGGAAAAATCACAAAGAAAAGGGACTAATTTGGGGATGAAACTAATTAAATTGGTTCACCAATGAAAAAATCATCGAAGAGAGATGAAGAACTGGTTCCAAATAAACCCTAAATTTCTTAAATTTACAAAATTAATACATTCAAACTTTTAAGTTTTTTTGCTCCTGACTTAGCCGCCTAACTTGAGTCGCCTAATCTTGCCGTAAAGCACCCTAGATCACTATATGGCCCGTTTTGCCGTTTGTAAGTCTCCAGGTTGGGAGCAGTGTAAGGCTTAAGGGTATCATTTGATCTGTGGGTATGATTTTACTTAGGCAATGAACGACATGAACTTAAGTGATTTGGCATGCGCTTAAGCGGAATGACAAAAGAAAGAATTTTTGTTTAAACAGTTAACAAAGAAGTCTTCTGTTTAGATCGATTTGGCCGATAGATCGAGACCAATCGAGTGATCCTTTGTTTCAGATTTCATCTGATTTGTTTTTAAACAAAAACTTTCTACAAAATTAAAGAAATTTTGAAGATTTTGACCAAATTTTTCGGTGAAAAAAATTTCCTCTCCTTCTTTATAAACAAAATTTTTGGGGTTGAAAGGGAAATTCCTGGATAAAAAATTTGGGGTGAAAATGTATGGGGATGGTGACTCATCTGAGAAGATGATCAACAGCGCCTTCCGGCATCCATAGGAGACGGACCAGTCAACCGGAGAAGATGACGCAACAGTCGCCGCCGGTCAGTCAACGAAGAAGACGCCAGAGGCATCTTCAGTCACCGACAGGTGGTGGCCCAGCCATCATCTTAGCTTTTGCTTTCCGTAAAGCAAAAGTCTTTTACTTTAGTAAATGTAAAAGTAAAAGTTAAAGAATATAACTTTTACTTTTACTTTAAGTTAAATGTTTTTAACTTAGTTAAATATTTTTAACATTTACCCATGTAAAAGTAAATGTAAAATATTTCTTACGTTTTACTTTTACTTAAGTAAATTACTTTTACTCCAGTTAATGTAATAGTGAATCCTGCATGATTTAATAGTAATTTACTTTTCTGTTTTGTATTTAAAGAACTCGCACTGTTCAGAGTTCTTTAGGCTTAATTCAGTAAAGTTTCAGAGCTTCTCTCTCTAGAAGCTCTTCCAAGGTCCTCTCTCCCCCTTCTCTCTAGAGTTGGCCAGAAACGAAGCTTTCAGCTTCGATCTTCTTAGTCAGATGAAGAAGAAGAAGTTCTTCCTACTTCCTTCTTCCTCAAACAGTTAGTTTAGGAATTAATGTAATCCCTTCCTCAACTGTTTATAAAATAAAAGAAAGAGATTACTTTACCGAGTCACCGGTCATCTTCTTAATCTTTTCTTTTATGTTTAAGTTTTTTCTTTAAAAAACTTATCCGCTGTTAAATGGTATCAGAGCTATGTTGTTTCAGTTCTAGTTGTCAGTAAGATCTCAGCATACTGTTCATATACAACTATTTTCAAAATTTCTCTTTTATTCTTATTCCGAAGTCACCTGATTTACTGTAGTCCACCTTGTTCGTGTCAAACCTTTGTAAGTCTCGTGGGTGAGCAGTGTTGGTTTTTGAACATAGGTATGAGTCTGCTTAAGGTAATAGGGTATGAATGGAAGAATAATGAATACAAATTTATTTTGAACTTGGTAAAGATGAATAGATTGTTTAGATCTAATTCCTCAACTAGTAACCGGTCAACTTTGCCTCCTGTCCCAGATATAGTTAACCAGGAAACTCACAGTTATGAAAATATCAGTCAAGCCTTACACAATTGGAATATACCTAGGGTCTCCCCTAAGGAAATTTATCAGTCAACATTTTTGGACAATTTTAAAACAGATTATAATGTCAAAACTGTTGAAAAGGTTTATGCCATCAATAAAGAGTACGAAAATTGTAGTCTTTTGGATCCCGAAGTCATCAAAAAACATAAAAAGAAAGGTTATAATTTTATTCACATCGGATTAGTTCAAGTGGCAGTTAAACCATTAAACATTAAAGGAATTAATTCAAGTATTTATCTCTGCCTTAGAGATGCTCGATTCTTAAATTATTATCCTAGCATGATCGACGCAATGGAATCTAGTCTGCATAATGGACCTATCCATTTCAATTGCTTTCCTGATTTCACATTGAGCCTAAGTGATAAAAATTTGTTAAAAGCCTTGACATTAAATATTAAAACCGCTGGAGAAATTACTCAAATGATTGAGGGTTCTCAGCCGATAGCTTTGATTTACCGGATTTATTATAAGACCATGAAAACTAACCTAAACGTTCATGCTCTTAATAAAAGTCCAAAAGATCAAACTGTCTTAATTCAAAGTTCAACTAGTGATACTAATATTCAGATCCCGAGAACCATTCTCTGGAAAGATATTACTCTCCCTAGTCAATGAACTTTACCCAGTGAAATACCAGAACAACCTGTAGTTAACAATCTAATAAACCTTGAAAATGTTAGACAATTTTTAGATGGAACTGTAAAAATAAGTTTTGAACGCAGTAAAAGACCGATTATTATTGAAGAGTCTGCTAGTACTATAGCATCTTCAAGAAGAGACATTGAAATTCTTAATAACCCTTCTTTAAGAGATCTTAAATTGAAAGGTATTTTAAATCAAGGTCAGGCTAGTCACCCATATTACACTCAAAAGGATCGAGTAGAAGAAGAGAGTTCTTCATCTCCTACTCCTTCTGAGCTTCCCACTCAGTCTGATTTTGAAATTTCCATTAACAATCAGTTAAGAGTTATTAAAAAAGATTTTATTCTTGAATGGGATAATCTGGTAAAGGATTTTAATTCCAAAATTAATAAAGAAAAAAGACATTTATTTCGTTCAAACCACCCAACAGAAAAGGAGCGAGATAAAATTGTTAATAGATGGAAGCGATTCATAAAAAATAAAAAAATAAACATTACCTTTTATGACTGGTATGATCAATACCAAAGTAAGTGTAATGCTATAACCAAAAGTCAATGGGTTAAAGAAGACAAGTCTAAGGTTTGTTCTAGTCATCCTCCGCTAGAATCTATCCTTATCCCAGTTAAGAACACATCTGTTGTTGCCAGTCCCTTTAAAATCTCAGATGGCAATAAAGATGATAAAAAAATTATTGAACAATTAAATTTTAGTAACCAATACCTAGCAACTGTTGAAAGACAGCTTGATAGGATTGAAGAAAAATTTGAAGAAACCAGTATTAAAAAACCATATGCTAAAATTGATTATCCTTTGATTAACTTACCTGAAAATAGAAGTAAATTAGGCTTACCCAATGATGATAGGAACCTAATTAAATCTATTGACAAGTTATTCAAAAAACTAAAAACTGAAACTGGTCCAAGTGGTACTGTCTCTACTTTGGATCAAGTTGAAACTGAAGTTGAAAGTGATAGTCAAGCTGACTATTCTGATTTTACTTCAATCCCAGATTTTAATGATCAATTGAACAAGTTAACAGTCAAAAATACTAGTTTAACCAGGAATTGGTATTCTAGACCTACTCCTCTGGATCTGCAATTCGAAGAGAGAAACCTAGATAAACAATTCTCTGTTTCAGCTAATAAAATTTATGAATGGAACATTGATGGTCTTAGTGAACAAGAAATTTTAAACAAATTAAATCACATGTCTATGGTAGCCAATAGCTACATCACTAAATTCAACAATCTGACACAACCAGAAATAGTTGAGTTAATAGCTAGTGGATTCACTGGTATTCTCAGATCTTGGTGGGAAAGACATCTCACGGAAGATAATAGAGTATCAATAATTCATGCTATTCAGTTAGACGATGACGGCAACCCCATCTTTGATGAAGATGTCGGTGTTGGTCCGCCAGATGGAGTAAATACTTTAATTTTTACCATAATAAAATATTTTGTAGGAACTCCTAGTAACATAACAGAAAGAATTCACGATCAACTCAGTAATCTCATTTGTCCCACTCTTAGTGACTTCAGGTGGTACAAAGATGTGTTTACCTCTAGAGTTATGCTGGAAAATGATAGCAACAAGCCTTTCTGGAAAGAAAAGTTTGTAAATGGTTTACCTTCATTGTTCGCTCATAAGGTTAGAGAAAAGTTGAGTAAAAACTTAGGATATATTGATTATGCTAATCTCACTTACGGTGACATAATCAGTTATATTCAAAAAATAGGTTTAAAAATGTGCATTGATTTTAAATTGGCTAAACAAGCTAGTAAAGATAAGAAAAAAGCTAAATATGAGTTAGGAACATTTTGTGAACAATATGGTCTGCCTCCTATTGCTCCCTCTAGAAGAAAGCATAAACACAGACATATTGGTCATCCTAAATCACATAAACATCACAAACGTAAACATACTCATAAAAAAGATAACAATCAAAACGATTATTATAATAAACCCAAACCAGTTAATAAAAAATATAATAAAAAATCTAAAAAATATGATAAGAGTAAAATTGTTTGCCACAATTGTGGGCAAAAAGGCCACTACAAAAATGAATGTAAAGTAAAACAAAAATTATCTTAGTTAAATATCTCTAATGAAGATACAGAACAACTATTAGAGTTAATGAGAATAGAAAATAATGCAGATAATGATGAAGGATCTGACATCCCATATTCTTCTAAAAGCAGTACTAGTAACAATGAAACTGACAGTAACGAAGAAGAAGTCACTATTTATGCTGATAACTGTAATGAAAATTGTTGTACTAAAAGATTAAGTGTTATTACCAAAGAGGAGGAAGAAAGCTCTTTGTTAATCGACTTAATTAGTAAAATTTCTGATCCTGAGCTTAAGATTCAATATACTAAGCAGTTAAAAGATTTATTAACTAAAGATACTAGGGTTAAAGACAAGATTTTTAAAGCTAAAGATAAACCGATATTCAGCCTTAATAAAACTCTGGAAAGATTTAAAATCCCAGTTAAAGAAGTTACCCTTCCAGAATTAAATCAAGAAGTTAATAAACTTAAAAAAGAAATCTCTAATTTAAAGATTGAAGTCTCTAATTTAAGAAAAGACTTAGAGAGCCAGAAATCTGATCTTCAAGTTCATGATTCCTTCTCTAGTGATGAAGATCACGATGAGCCAGAATCTTCAGGAATCAAAGAAGAGCCAGATCTATTCGTTCAAGGTCTTTCTCTTAAAAGAGTTAAAGATATTACCATTCAAAAATGGTATATCTCTATTGATTTGGTTGTCGATAAAACTTTTTCAATACGACTTCCCGCCTTGGTTGATACAGGTGCGGATTTAAATTGTATTCAGGAAGGTCTTATTTCAACCAAATACTATAAGAAAACTAATGAAAAATTAAATTCAGCTAATGGTAGTCAAATGGAAATAAAATATAAATTGCCTAAAGTGCATATCTGTCAAGATAATATGTGTTTTAAAACATCATTTGTTTTAATTCGCAATCTTACCGATAAAATTATTTTAGGGTTACCATTTATATATTTGTTATACCCATTTACTACCAGTAATGAAGGATTAAGCTGTAAACATTTAGGTAAAAGAATAACATTTAAATTTCTTATTAAACCAAAAGAAAGAGATTTAAAATTTATTCAAGAAGAGTCCATTTCTAAGTCATTAAATTTATTAAACTGTAAATCTACCCATTTAAATTTCTTAAAAGAAGAAATTAAATACAAAAGAATTGAAGAACAGCTTCAACATAAAGATGTTCTTGAAAAAATTGAAGAGTTAAAAACTTATTTAAAGGACAACCTTTGTTCTGATTCTCCTAATGCCTTTTGACAATCGAAAAAACATGTTGTAAGGCTCCCTTACGCTAAGGAATTCAAAGAACATTTGATTCCTACTAAGGCCAGGCCTATTCAAATGAATCACGAACAAATGGAGTTATGTAAAAAGAAAATAAATGATCTCCTTAGTAAAAAATTAATTAGATCCAGTAAATCCCCTTGGTCATGTCCTGCCTTTTATGTTAACAATGAAGCGGAAAAGGAAAGAGGTGTTCCCAGGTTAGTTATCAATTACAAGCCATTAAACAAGGTCTTAGAATGGATTAGGTATCCCTTGCCTAATAAGGATGACCTCATTAACCGATTAAGTAATGCCACCATCTTTAGTAAATTCGACCTCAAATCTGGTTTCTGGCAAATTGCTATTCACCCAGATGACAGGTACAAAACTGCATTTACCACTCCATTTGGTCATTACGAATGGAATGTTCAAGCATTTGGCTTAAAAAAATGCTCCCAGTGAATTCCAAAATATCCTCAATGACATTTTGAATCCTTTCAGTCACTTTATTGTTGTTTATATCGATGATATCCTCATTTTTTCTAATTCCATTGAAGAACACGTCAAACATTTGAAATCATTTTTTAAAACGGTCAAAGACAATGGACTTGTTCTTTCACTTTCCAAATACAGCTTGTTTCAAGCTAAAGTTCGGTTTCTTGGATTACTTATATATCGCGGACTCATACGGCCAATTGATAGAGCTATTCAATTCGCCGACAGATTCCCAGATAAAATTACCCATAAAACCCAACTGCAGAGGTTTCTGGGCTCGCTCAATTATATTGGCAAGTTCTATAAAAACCTCAGGAAAATTTACAAACCTCTCTTTCAGCGTTTGCAAGACAATCCTCCTCCATGGACTGACATTCATACTTCTGTCGTCCAACAAGTCAAAAAATACGTCAAGGCATTGCCCTGCCTTGGTATTTCCAATGATTCTGCATTTAAAATTGTTGAAACTGACGCCTCTGATATTGGATTCGGAGGTATTCTCAAGCAAAAATTAACTCCAGAATCCCCAGAACAAATCGTCTGTTTTTATTCCGGTGCATGGAATAGTACACAGTTAAATTACAGTACTATTAAAAAATAAATACTTTCTCTTGTATTATGTATTAATAAATTTCAAATTTATTTATTAAATCAAAAAATTTTAGTTCGAATTGACTGCAAATCTGCAAAATATGTGTTAAAGAAAGATGTTGAAAACATAGCTTCTAAACACTCCTTTGCTAGATGGTAAGCCCTTTTAAGTATCTTTGATTTTGATATTGAATATATTAAAGGCAGTAACAATTCTATTCCTGATTTTCTCACTCGGAAATTTATTAACACAGGTACCGTGCATCCATCATGAGTATTCGCGGTGCATCAACCTCTAGTGATCCGGGTCGCCCTACTGGCCCAAGTAATCAGCCAAAAGGAGCCTTGGTTCCTCATCCAGTAAACCCAATTTACCAAACCAGTAACAAGTTCACTGTCCCAATCCTTGGGACAATGCTCAAGCCCTATAGTTCAGCTTTAGCTAGTAATCCAATTGCAGTTAACCCTTTTCAGCCCAAAGCCTCTAGTTCAAATCCCAGTAATCCTCCCTCTGAGTATATGCTTAGATGGACTAATCTCTTATTTCATATTGAGCCTCATATGAAACCCAGAAATGACCCAGTCAAATTGACCTCCCAGTTCTTCCCTTCTGGTTGGCATTTCATGCCCCTTGCTCCTTATAAATCTCTTGTGTATTATAAGGACATCCTTGTCGAAACAGAGTCAATCTTTATTAAACCCATTTATGCCAACAATGATAAAGCCAAAGTTCTTTACCATTCGTTATATATTAAACAATTTATCCTGATGTCTGAATGGGGAAAACATCCCTCTGATCTTATGCAACTTTCAAATCAAGATAACTCTTTTTGTTATTATGATTATATGGAAGCTTGGTATAAAGTTTTCCTTCATCAAAATGAGTCACACAGTCAATCTTGGTTCGTTCAATTCGATCATAAATTCAAAAGTCATTTCCCATATTGGTTTTCGCATTGGTGGTCGAGATTTGGTTCTACCTATGACCTTCTTCCTGATCCCCTGAAAGTCCAACTCAATCATTTTTGTAATCACAAAAAAATTGATCCAGCGTATGAAGGTGTCACAGTCCTTCTCCAGTTTGTGAGTAAATATAAGATTCCTTGGATTCTTCGATGGGAATATCACATTCAACTCCCAACCTATGAAATTAGTCACAATGCTTCTCCTACGTCCCCCTCTGCAGATCCTTTTCCCCTAGTCACTCGGCAATGGTTTGTCAAATGGTGGGACAAATTTGATGTCAATAGAATTATAGGTTAAGTCCAGTTAGAATTTCCTGCTTCGTCTCTCAAGGTTCTCCCAGTCTCATCTACAGAACCTTCTAGTCAAAAATCAAAAGAGTTAAGTATCAGTAAAAAATCAAAAGAGTCTAGAGTCAGTCCCACTGGTTCGTCTTGTTCTCGTAGCATTTCTGATTTCAAAGATTGTTCTGGAAAAGAATTAAAATTAATTACACAGGCATTAAATAAAAGAATCGATGAATTACATGAAGCGGCCTCTGCAGGTTCTTCGTCTGATTCACATAGTTACTATGAGGAAGATGATGACCCTTATGGCACCATCAATCTACAGGATGCCCAGGACCCATTTGCCTGACATTTCCCCTCAGTCACATGCACCTGCTCCCTGCAGCCAGTCAAATGATGCCTTCAGCCGAAAGCAATTTCAGCTTTTCCACCGAAAACATCTCCTTTCCACCGAAAGCACCTCCCAAATCAAAAGTTGTGGCCACTTTGTCAAAAGTTGCCAGACGCGTCGATGAATAGTAAAAAAGTCAGCACTGTTCATGAATAGTAACTTTTGTCTGTAATCATTTATTTTGTAATAGTAACTTTGTAATAGTTCTTTCCTTATTCTATAAAAGGAAACTGAACTTAGTTATTGAGGCAGACTTCGAATGACTCTGAGATCCTTCTCAGATGAATCTTTAACCTCCACCGATGTTAAGCCCTTCTTAGCCCCCCTACTACTCTTCTACATTTCTTAATGTTTTAAGTAAGTCAAGTCCATTCAATTTGTAATTTGTAATCAGTTTGTACATTTGTAAAACAGTTTTATATATATATATATATATATATATATATATATATATATGTTCATTCTGTTAAATTATATTTGTTCACTGCTAAGAGGATTTTAGTTTCCTAAATTTTTACCGTCCGTACTAACAAGATTATTTTTGTGCTAAAATTTTTATTTGTTAATGACAACCACAGAAAGAAAATTCCACTTATTTTTGTAAAATTCCAAAAAAAAGTGGATTTTTTTTTATTAAAAAAATAAATAAAATAAAATGTGATGGAGAGAGAAACTTATTATACACTTAAATAATGCTAGGAACTCAAATAAAGTTGTGTTTGATAAATCTGGAAATTAAGATCCGAATGATTATGATGTCTTAATAAATTAGATCATCTGAATAGTTATGACGTCTGAATTTAAAAAATTGTTTGATAACTAAAAAGTAAGTTGTCTCTTAATAACACTATTTTACCATTTTAAAGGGTAAAATTTTATTTAATAATTTTAAATATTCAATTTAATAAAAATTAGTGCGTAATATTGTTGAATATATTTATATAAAAAAAAATTATCAAAAAAAATTCATTAAGAGATACCTCTTAATTATTAAGATTTTATTTTCTGTCTTACTGATTAAAAAGCATTCAGAGGTAACAAAAAAAAACAGCATCATGCCTCTTAACGAATAAGAAACCGTCCATTAGGAGACAATCAGATATAAACAAACAGAACCTAAGTTTGAAACACAAGTTTATTTCAGATGACTTTTTTTAATATATAATAAATTTGAAGGTATTATTTTTTTGAAAAAAGGTTCAACACGAAGAGGATAAAAGATTCAAAAATTGTGGATATGAAAATTAATTTCACTTAACTATATTTTGACCCTCAATGATGAATAAAAATATAAATAAATAAAATTCAAATACACTGTATCTAATTTTCATGTCTGCGTATAAGAGCTCTAAAGATTTGATGGATAAACAAACGTAAGCACAAAAGCTGAACAGACGGGAGATATGGCAAGGGACATGCAACAAAATAGCTTAAAAAAATAAAAATATTAAAATGGAAAAGAAGAAGAGAAGACTACTTCTGTCAAGTTTATAATATCAGACCGGCACTGAAAAAGGTTCATAAAAGGGCCTCTTCTAGAAAGCAACTTCTATTTCATTCTCTGAAAAGGTCGAGAGACAAACTTGAAGCAGAGATCTTCATGTTTTGACACTTAACACGCGTTAAACATGGCTAGAAATATCTTAATTCCTCTGAACAAGTGTAAATCATTCATAGCCGCAGAATAATATAACCACATCAATGGAATAGCCCGTTGCATATTACATTTACGGTATAGGTCCACAATGGGAGCTGATAGCTGTTAAGATATTGCCTTCTGCTGCTTCTATTCATCTGGTGGTGGTCATTTTGTGTTGCTGCTTTTCAGCTTCTCATTTGCAGCAACAAGTTCTGCTGCAATTCCAGGTTCATTGGCGGAGTGTCCTGCCTCTGCAACAATCTTTTTTTGTGGAAAAATAGAAAGGATTAGTTTTTTGGCCATAGCTTATAAAGCATCAAAAGAAAATGAGTTCAGAAACAACACTACTGTTGATATAAATTAAAATTATACGAATTAGATAATTATGTCAAGCTAATATCCATAAGCAATAGACAAGGTTTTCAATCATGTGTAAATTAAACATGGATGTATGTAGTAGAGTAAGATACTATTTTTCACTGTAGGAAGTAAGTAAATATAGTTTTGAAATGTAAATAGGTTACTCAATATAAAGAACTATTGGAAATAATTACAATAGTAGGAATGTAGCTAGATGGTAGATATATGTGATTTAAAAACCTTTTAGTTTTTGCAGTTCTTCTACAGTGATCAAGTAGGTGAGATTTAGTTGTCTATGATAGGTTTAAGTATCGGAACGACATAAGGTGGGTCAAGACTTCCTCAAGTTGGGGATTAGTTACTTTTGGATGCATTATTGCTTGGAAAATATTGACAAGTTTCTATCTGAGAGGCCTTCAACGGGTATTATAATCCTTCATCCCCAATAATTGGACTTTGTTCTCATTGTCTATATTAGTATGTAAGCCTATAAGGTTGTTTCTTTTTATCATATACATATATATATATATATATATATATATATGTATATCACCATTATCCATGCTTCCTATTTAGTAGTTTCTGTACTTGATTATATAAATCATTGTTTCCAAACAAAAAGAGAAACTAAACAATCATTTCTCTTCCCAGTTCATTTACAATATAGCTGTTCAACTATCAAATAGACCTCGGCGCTGGCAAACTGATGAGGAATAGTATTACCAAAAGCCGGGTATTTATAATTAAGCAATATAGATGACTCAAGGAATTACTTACCTTTAATTCTGCCTCTGGCCAAGCTTTATGTAGATCCCATGCAGACATCATGGGGCAGCAACAATCATATCTTCCCTGCAAAACAATATTAAGACAATGTGTATTTCCAAACTCAGCTATTGATTGTTTGTAATTTTAGAAACAAACTTCATACTGTATTTATGGTACACAATTGAAACAATGACCAACAATACTGTTCACCGCTAAAAGATGTTAGGTAAAAGTATGCATTGAATGTAAATAATATAATTACTGCTAGTAAAGCAGTTACATATATGTGCAAGAAGTTTACTTGTCAAAAAAAGGAAAAAAGATGCATTTAAGAAGTTTACAAAAAAACACACGACGCAATTATATACATTCTCTCTTCTTCTTCTCAGTTTATAGTACAAGTAAATTAGTAAATATCAGTGTCAAAAGTGGGTACACATACTCTACTGCTATCAACTATGTCTAAAAGCACTCACGCGTATCAAGGTTCCGGATTGAACTAGGAAAAGATAACCCATTTGTATGCAAAAGGTAAAACTATCAGAATTTTGATTCTCTCTTTTTTCACATTTTGTTAATAGAGGTCCGAAAAAATCAATCCTCAAACTATCAGTCTAAGGTTTTCCAGAGAACCAGGGAAATTTATCTTCAAAGCAGACCAGATGAATTGACATTTACAACTTTAATAACACAAATACAAGTTTCCTTCTCTATGTGTACTCAATTTCCAAACCACGAATCTATTTCCTCCAGCCTCTTTTAGTACATACCAGTAACCTACAAGAAGCAGAGTACTAAACCTTGGTACTAATTAAACTAGTGACATTAAGCAAGTGTTAGTAGCCAAAGGAACAATTTATATCAATGATATTCAATTCAAGAATAAGATGTTTATGTATGTATATTTCAAGTCATGCTTATATATAAGAAAAGTGTGGCTGTCTATAGTCAATTATAAAGAAACAAGAATGGACATAGTTACCTGTATGATTATAGTGTTAATATGCCTTATCTTTTCAATGTTATCTAACAGGAATGAATCGTGAGGAAAGAACCCTTTGTTCACAAAGTAATGGTTCTCAATTCTTGCGAATGCCTGCATAACCAAAAAAAATGAATCTTTTAGTGGCTGGGACCCCAAAATTTAGTCTAGCAATCATATAATACACCTCAGCAGTAAAAGACTACAATTGGTGCTGGGTAAATAGCAAATGATAGGAAAATACAAATTAAAACAATCTTACAAAGCCATTTTCCATTGTCTGGGAAGTTATATTTCAATAAATTAAGACTAATTGCATGGATTCATTGTTTTCTATTTGGTTTGTCTTTCAGCATCATTAAACGGTAACAGGAATAAGGTAAGGTGGTCTTCTATGCAGAATGTGGGCTTTGAGGAAAGTTCTGTAAAAAGGAACTGTCAAATATCAATACCCAATCAATTGCTTCACTTATTTTTAACCATAATAATATTTTGAATCTCAACTCTTAATATTCAGAGGACAAAATATTTAAAAAGGAAAAATAAGACTTCCATATTATAGAAAACTAAAGTATCAAATTAAGATCCCTTCTAAGCCCTTCTGTAAAATCATATATTGAGTGCAACTGTTTAATTATTTAAGCTGAACATACACGATACAATAATTTCAATAAGATATATGTAGCAAAACTTGACCACAAAAAATGAAAAAAAATCATACAGCTTTGTGTCAAAGTAACTCACCAAAGAGAATTCGTCGTTTTCCCCTCTCTTTATGGTTTCTTCATTTGGAAGAAGATGAGCAGTCATCATTTCCCATTTGGTCCATGCCCTAGCAGCTGCATACTAAGGAAAGCACCATAAATATAAGATATCATAAAGTGGTCAAAACACAACAGAAAAAAGGAAATTCATAACCAGTCTAGGCGGTGTGTAACAAGTGCTGACACCTGTCTGGTGGCAGTTGGGGATGATTAAAATTAAGTACAAACAACAATAAACAAAAACTCCCACACCCTATTCTAGTTAACTCACACATCTCATCCATCTCATCAAACAAATACTGCTCTACAGCATCAACATAACTTCATTCTTTGTTGATAAGTTAGCATCGTAATAACTAGAAGAACTCCCCCACCTAATTATACTATAAATAATTAAAAATCCTGAAGTTGATTTTTACCAAGAAATATACAACTTTAATGGTATAAAAATATAGAACAGAAATTGTTCATAATTTAGATTAAGATACTAATGATTAGTTGAGCACAAAATTCTAAGATATGCCTAGAATCTCAGAAATCAAACTGTTTCGATTTTTAAATGTTAAGTTAGATGCATGCAGACAAAATAAGTGAAGCTAAATTATCATTTTTGTGGAAATAAATTCAAGAGGTTTAGGAATCAATTGAAAAACAACCATCAAACTACTAAAGAGGTCTGCGATTTAACAAATGCAATGATATCTCATATCAGTAAACATCATACATGCAGCTGGTAAATTCAAACTGGGTAACCAAATATCAAGTTAAGGCTTAGAAAGTAGACAGAAACCATATCTTGTTATGATACTAAGGACAAGTGTAGTGGACAACACAACTTTGTCACCAAATGTCTCCGCAACATGCAAATGCAAAAGGCGTGATACACACGCGCGCACAAATAATTTAACAGCCGGAATGAATTTTTTCTTGGGAAAACTTTTGTCATTTAAAAAGAATGTATAAAGAACCGGAATAGAAATCTTACCTGTGTTTCCAAGTTGTCAGAGTTTAATCTCTTGTGGTAAGCATTAACAAAGCATCCCCTTTCATTTTCTGGAATAAGATCTATAAATTCTTCCCAAGCTGAATATGGAAAATAGAGCACAAGCATTCAGACACCTTAAGAACATACTAACAAAAATAACTGACAGGGTAACCACTAGCCAGCCCTATGAAATGACATCAAATCAATCCATTCTAAAGCACCTATTAATCCAAGAATTCCAATCCAGTGATGTAAAAATGGACTGATAACTAGTTTCATCACCTTCATTTGAAAATCTGGTAAAAGATTTTACCAAAGACATTATGGTGGCAGTGTAACTTGGAACTGTTGAACACCAAGATCTTTTAGGATATATCAAACAATAAGACTGAGGAGGAAAATATGCCAACATAATCATAGTCACTGCAATAATTTCTTCACATAAATCACAAATCCGATTCACAAGTATTAGGCACAGATATCCTCGATATTTTCACATCCTTTTACAAAGGTTTATTGTCATTATCATCACAAGAAACATTCTAAAAATATTTTAATAAGAATGCTATATGACTAATTTACCAATTAAATAGATTAGACCACTAAAGAATCATATAAACTAATCCCTCAGATTGGTTTATACAATTCCCCAACATATATATATACACACACATATATATATGTGTACAAATACATCAAGTAAAAGGAAGAGAAGCACACCATCAGGGTATATAGCAGTGGCACCACCCTCGTAAAACCAGTCAATCTCTTTCTTACGTAACAAAAAGATCCCTCGAAGGACGATGCCAGTGACCTTCACATAACAGCACCCAAAAGACGTCAGAGTTTAAATTGTGACACTTATTCTAAACTAAAAATTTCCCCCCTGCAGAGAAATAATTTAAACAAAAGGAAAAGCATCATGTGATTCACCTTGTCAGGGTGCGATTGGCTATATGCAAGAGCAAGTGTACTTCCCCATGACCCACCAAACACCTGCAGAAACAAGCTGATGAGTACATACAAAGTAACATCCACCAAACAATTCATAGTAGAAAATATTTAACCTGCCATTCTGGAATTTCAAGGTGTTCTCTTAGTTTTTCAATGTCTTGAATGAGGTCCCACGTGGTGTTCTCCTCCAAGCAAGCGTGGGGTGTACTCTTTCCAGCACCTCTCTGGAAGAAGACAATGTGTTGGTCAAAACAATGTTAGAGACACTAAGCAAATATAGTTAAGACTTTGAGTGAATGAGTTAGTTAATGAACCTGATCAAATAGAACAATCCGATAAAATTCAGGATCAAAGAATCTTCTATTACTTGGTGATGTTCCACCTCCTGGACCTCCATGAAGAAAAACAACTGGCTGCAAGGTTTCAGTGCATCTTCAAAAAGCCGCAAAAATATATGCTTGATTATGTGAAGTAGGCTTTTTGTTATCTACAAGAGAATGCCTCGGGAACCAAATCAGATATGCATAAAAAAAAAGTTGTGCATAAACACAAATTTATATATGTCCATGATTGAATCTCAAAGCGTCAATATAACGAAATACTAGATCTGT
The DNA here is from genome assembly GCA_016801055.1 of Panax notoginseng. Taxonomy (NCBI): domain Eukaryota; kingdom Viridiplantae; phylum Streptophyta; class Magnoliopsida; order Apiales; family Araliaceae; genus Panax; species Panax notoginseng. The sequence continues at coordinate 10,170,147 of CM029019.1, forward strand.
CCACTAGTGACATCTTTATTTAGGATCACTTTTTGCAACTCCCTTAGAACCAAAAATGAATGGTGATGCAGGTTCTGAACAAGATACCATTCTTATTCTACTCCAATGGTTCTCAGGAATTGACTAATAGGTCTGAAAGAGCCCAAAAAAGTATCAAGGGGGATAGAACACAAGCTAGTCATCAACGAAAAATCAATTTGAATTCCTATTTCCCTATAAGCAGAATACCTTAACAGAACTATGGCGCATTGCTTAGATCAATGGCTCAGTGCTCAGAGTGTCCGTGAAATGTTGGTTCCAACTGCGAGCAGACACTTGGTGTAAATATGCTATAAATGAGATCCGTATCAAGCTTCAGTTGCTTAACGCGAGAGCCAACCGAGTAATAGCATTTATACTAACTTTTTATTGATCCTGAAGGTCAAGTAAATATCTACAGCTGACTTTTAAAAATCCAACACAAACTATTACCATATCACAATGAATAAGAAGGAAAACACCCTCTACTCAACACTACACTTGACAGATTTTTAAACATCCAATAACTATGTAGTTACAACTACAAGTGGCTAGTACAGTTATAAAATATAGGGAAATCAGTATTTTAACAATCATACCACCAGGACAAGCTTATTTTTTAAATCATGAAATTCCATAATGTCTTGCAGAAATCTTAAGAAGGAGAAAAACATCCCCTAATTGATTACCAAAATATTAGCTCATGTCAAGTGCAGTGTAATAGCCCATGAACTGATTCTACTTTCATAGAACATCCAGAACATTTATTCCAGCCACTGACATCAATGGTCTATCAGCCTCTCTAAACCGGAACAGGGAAGCAAATACGTGAAATCAAACTCAAATGAATAAATCTAAAGTGTGGACTAAAATTGTAATAGTATGTAGGGGAAAAACATTAGATAATAATGACTACTCACATGCCCATCAGGATTCCCTGATTGCTCCCAGTATAAAGAGTGCAGATCCGAAACCTTCAACATTCCAGTACTATATGGCTCAATATTTGGATAAAGATTCCTATTCAATTCCGGAAATTCTTTCTTTAAATCCATTAATAATGTTGTGCTTGCTTGTAGTACACTATTGCAATCAGTATATTTAGCACGTACTAATAAATTCTTTCTTCCTGCACAGACAGACAAATCTTTACAGACTAAGACAACCCATACCTCCCACGAAATCTCTTCATTTAGGCTCTTTCATAATTATATACTAATAGAAAAAACTCATAAGTTTAGCAGCACTTAAATGAGATTTTCTTTAAATGAATGAGATTTTCATCACCAATTCGAAGATGGAAATTTGATTTCATATAAATAAATGAGAGTTTTTATCAACACTTTGAATATGGAAATTTGTCAAACCCATTCCACCATTTCTGCTGTATATAAGTATATGTGCGCTGTGTGCATGCATGATTAACAAATGTGTGATTGTGTAAATTCATCAAGACTCTGAAAAGTATAAGAATTCCCAATAAAGATGTAATTTTATTCTATTTGATTATCCATTTAAGTTATTCAGCCAAAAAAAATAACTTAAATTCAGAAAAATTAGCTCAAATTCAGAAAATTAAATGGGAAGTGAAGAGAGAAAGAGGGAAACCTGTGGAGATAAAATTCCTGCAAGGGAACGAGGGGATTGCAGAAATAGGGGAGAGAGAATTAATGAGGAGAGTAGGAAATATAGAGTGAGGTGGAAGAAGTGTTCTTGAAACAAACCCTAAACTCATGGGTGATAATTAAAATATGAGATGGATGATTGACGGAATAATGATGTGATTAGTTGCGTGTCAACGCAGCAGGCTTATGCCGATCTTATCAACCTCATTTGTTGTCCGTAAAAAATCAGGCTTTGGCCGTAGATTTTTAATCTGTTAAAATCCGGGCCTTTTTGACCCGGCCCGTCAATTTTTTTTTTTTAAAATAAAATGTTACTATTTATGGGTTGTGAGGCTTGAACACAAGATTTATAAGTAAATAAATAAGAGTTCAAACCAACTAAGCTACAATAACTATTTGTTTTTAATACAATCTTCAATATATTTTAACTATAATTAAAAATTATAATTAAGATATGTAGTTAATGTAGGTAATTAATTAATAATACTAATTTATAATATTATTAAAATTTTAATTGATTGAGATATGTAGTTAATAATTTCAAAGTATAAAATTATTAAACTAACAAATAACAATTATTAGTTTAAGTTAGATAATATAATTATAAAAATTTAAAATTATCTATATATTAGTATTAATTACAGTATTTATTATTTTTAAAAGTAAAATAAATTATATTAATTTTAAAGAATCAAATTTGATTATATATTTTGAATTACTAGCAATACATAATTCGAATCAACCACTAATTTTTTAGATTGCAAGTCCAAAATCTGTACACAATAATATAGATAATTTTATCCCTTAATTATGCAATCCCCCTACTTTTTGTAGCACATTTAGAAAAGTAAATCAATCATTATCCCTTAATTATGCATTCCCCCTACTTATTTGAAAAGTAAATCAATCATTATCCCAAATCATGCCTTTAGAATAATATCTAAAATTATAATACTATTAAAATTTTAATTGATTGAGATATGTAGTTAATTTAAGTAATTAGAATTATTATTTATTATAAATTATTTTATTATTTTTAATATTTATTATTATTACTATTTTTGGTGTATCAAGATTTTGTAAAAAAAATAGGAAAAAGCCCGCGGGCTGGCCCGGCCCGCCCAACCCGGGCCACGGGCCTAACAAATCTGGCCCGCCAAAACCCGGGCCTTTTCGGCCCGCCGTTGGCCCGGCCCGGCCGTTTGCCAGGTCAGATTACATGTTTATAAGAGATCAGGCGTAGTGTCATTTGGGTTTGGGTCGATCAAATCAGAAATTCCATTGTATGACCTATTAAAAATTCATAACTCGAATTTAATTTGAGACTGATCCAAATCGAATTTGGGCAAAATTTTAAATTCAAAGTAAAATTTGGGTCGAATTTGATTAATAAATTGTTTAACTCATTATATTATTTGCTATGAATGAAAATTGGGCAAATAGCATCATAATCATCTATTCCAACAATCAAGGGCCAAGATTAAAAAGGGTACAGCGCCGTCCGCTACTTAAAGTAGCGGAAGCTCTAAAATAAAGCCCGAAACAAAATTCTCAATCCTCTCCGCAAATTCACCTTTCGAAATTGTTAACCCGAAAACAAATGCTCTGAATATTGAATGAATTCCAATAAAATCAGTCATGAATCCCTACACCATTACTCCGCCGAGCGTCAAGCATATATAGGCCTCGTCCACCACGTCACTTTCTGGTGAGCACCGGAGACCGACCCATTTCTTCGTCGACCGGATCACCACCATCATGAAGGTCACATATGCTAGGTCAGATAGGAGGACCCACACGGATATCAACGGGCTCTTGTGGGGCCCACCGGAGGTTCCGTTGCCTGCGAGTGCGATCGCTAAGGCCAGCAAGATCCACGTGACGACGTCATTGAATGCGGCAGCTGCCATGGCGAGTTTCGCCTACTTGAGTTGTAAGTAGTTTGAGCAATGCTAGAATGCGGGCGAGAACAGGAAATACATGGCTCGTTTGTCGCTGCGGCGAATTGAGGTTAAGTCGAGTTCAAGGCCTACAAGGAAGAGGAAAAAGAGGAGGCCTATACTTGCTACGGACTCGAGTATTGGAGTGCTCCATTTTGGGAAAATTCGGTGCATGTAGTCTTGGTTTCGCGTGTGGAAGAAGAAGAAGTCCGCTAGCGGATGGATGGACTGAACAGTATTATTTTAGAGCTTCCGCTATTTCAAGTAGCGGACGGCGCTGTACCCTTTTTAATCTCGACCCTTGGTTATTGGAATGGATAATTATGATGCTATTTGTCCAATTTTCATCCATAGCAAATATTTATTATGGATTATTTCCATATATATATATATATATATATATATATATATATATATATATAATATACACACATATATAAAGTCAATAACTAAAATTTAAGTACCACATTTTCTTTAAAATTATTCATTTTTTAAATATTTTGTCATTTTAACTAATCTAAATAATATGGAGATATATTATTATTATTATTATTAGTTGTATGTTTTAAGTTCAAATTACTTAATTTTTTATGATATTTAATCTAATGAATTATAAAGATTTTAATATTTTTATCAATAGGTTATCAAAATGAGTTAATGTCGTTTAATTAATGATTTGCATTGTTATTTATTATTTATTTGTAGTTTATTAATTTTAATTTATTTATTTGAGCATGTCCAAAAATAGGTTTGAAACTCGCGATCACATATGATTTGAGCTTGAACAACGTATTATAAGTCTGAATAGGTTAGCCTGCACTCGTTACCATTTGAATGGCCGAGTTTGGACCAACAGTTAATAATTGGGTATCGAGAGTCAAGAAAATATTTAGTAAAAAATTATCATCGTTATCTATTGTCTCTATGGAACTTAATTTTGTGGAGATATAATATTAATAAGATTCTATATTTCATAAAATTAAAATATAAAGACTACACTAATATTTACTAAATTGGTTATTAACTGGTTTGTTAAAAAAATGGATAAATTAACTTTTGGTACCTGTACTGGGACATGACTTATAATTTAGTACCCGAAGTGAAAAAAGTTACAAACTGGTGATTGTACTCGAAAAATATTACACTCCGTTAAACAGTAAGGACATGACTTATGTGACGCGCCCAAAAATAGGTATACATCACCCATCTTGGGTCGCCAGATACATGGTACAGAATTCAAATACAACTTACTAATACAACTGTCGTGTACAATACGACAAAACAATAACTGTGAGTTTGAATACAAATATTGTCTACTAGAGAGTATACAAACTCAAAAGGAGTCCTCATTACAATTATTATCACACTATTTCACAGAATAGTGAGGACTACTAATGCTATCCTCTGGACCATCACTCCGTTCCCCTACTCGTCCCAGCTATATTCTCATTTCCTAAAGAAAACAGTGAAAGAAAGGGTGAGCTCAACTAGTCCAGTAAAAAATATTATGACTAAGATAATGCAGAATAAATTATCATTAGTCTCCAACAATGTTAAACTGATAAAATATAATAGACATCAAGTTTAACTGCAGCGGAACAAGCAATCCATTAAAAGAGTCAAGTAGAAAATAAAATCTACTATCTTTTATGATTTAAAAGGTTTTTCATCACTGTTATCGCTGAGACTCAACTTAATAAATATTTCACATCATCGAATCACCCCTGCACTACGGCCAAGGATATTCTTTAGTATCACGACCACAATTATCCATGCACTACGGGCCAAGCATATTTGTGTATTCATTAATGGTCATGATCATGCCAACAACTGTCCATCAATGCACTACGGGCCAATGAGGACTTTTACCACATCATTTGTAACATTACGGTCATGATTATACCGAATAATCCCTGATCATAATCATACTAAGTCCATCTATGCACTACAGGCCACAGATGACTTTCAACAAAATATAAACATGAGGATGATGACAATAATATAAGAATTCAATAAAACAAGTTCAAGAATTAATTAATCCAGGAACCAATAACGTTCAAATTGTCAACATGATACTGCTTTGTGCAGTAAAATTCAAGAATGATCAGAAGAATATTTTCATGAAAAGATACTGGATGAAGCGTAAATATCAAGGATATTCTACTAATTTCATAGAGTATAGAAGTCAAAACTTTAACCAACTGAGTATAATAAAGAATGAAATAACAAAAGAAATCACCATGCATGCGGTACTTTGCATAGACAGGTTATTCCAACAGAATAACAATAACGGAACCAGGTCAGGCAAAATTTGCACCGACAGGATGTTCCAACAGAATAATAAAGACGGAACCAGGTCCGGTGTAAAACACACAGACAAGATGTTCCAACAGAATAATAATAAAGACGGAACCAGGTCCGGTGTAAAACACACAGACAGGATGTTCCAACAGAATAAAAGAAGAATATCACAAAGTATAGGGTAGACCGCGTATACAGGTTATTCCAACAGAATAATAAGAAATGGAATAACAACAGTTCTCTTCATGAATAAGAAAGAATAACACTCCTTACTGTAAAAGAAACTGAATATATGAAAAGAAAGTTAGCAGATTTCTCTTCTTATTTCTCTCTATAACTTTCTCTCTCTAGAGTTCAGTGAATTCGTAAGAAAATAATGAAGGAATGAGCTTCTATTTATAGAAAAATGGAATGCATAGTAACTAACTCCTAAACGGTCCAGATCAATTTATTTTAATCTGACGGTCCATATTTAAAACAAAATATTTTAAATAAAATATAATATATATATATATATATATATATATATATATATATATATTATATATACTAATAATAATTGTACTCTCTTTCTCCAAGTTTTTCAAACATTACAAATATATATATATATATATATATATTTAATTAATACAACTAGTACTCCTTTTCTGCCAAAATCAATTCCCTTCCCCCTAGGCCACACACATATATATATATATATATATATATATATATATATATATATATATACGGAAAGTCTCTAAAGCGAACCCTAAAAAGCGAACTAAAGACGAACCGTCGTCTTTGGTGTCTATGACGACGGTTCGACCCGTCGCCAAAAACTACATGGCTATGGCGACGGATCGAACCGTCGCCATAGACACCAAAGACGACGGTTCGTCTTTGGTTCGCTCTTTAAGATTCGCTTTAGAGACAGACCGTATATATATATATATATATATATATATATATATATATATATATATAATACCAATAATAATACTCCTCCCGTGTCCATTAAAATTCCCCCCCCCCAATTATCAACCCAAGTGACAATTTGTCTTCCACCCAAGACTTTGTCATACACATGGGTCCCACTTGTGGGCCCCCACCTTTTATTATAAAAATAACTTTCTACCGGTTATTTTAAAAAATGGGTAAATGGGGGTCCATAAAATAAGTAAAATTGAGTGACTTCTCACTTACTTAATAATCAATACCGTGTGCTACTATGCAACCACGCGTATTATTGTACTTTTAACACCGGGTGTTTCAACAGTTTTAACGGTAACACCTCTGCCGTTATTTTCATAAAGTATTTTTGTCGTTTTCTCAATCCGACAATAATTCCGTTGTGGGGTCCACCAATGATTGTGTAGTCGTATGAATATTCTCCGACCAAACGAATATTTTATAACAACTTTCTTACTTTACAAAATTTATAAATATTACCACAACTATAACATTATATCAAATTTACTCCATAATATTCAAAAATAATATTTATATAAAATTTATCTTTATTTATAAAAGTTGGGGTTTTACAATCTCTCCTTCTTATGAAATTTTGCCCTCGAAATTAGGGTACATACCTAGTATATTGAAGAGGTAAGGGTACCTTGATTTCATTTTAGATTCTAACTCCCAAATTATTTCCTCAACATCGTGGTTTCTCCACAAAATTTTGACTTGAGGTATAACCTTGGAGTGTAGAATATGTTCATTCTTATCCAAGATTTGAACAGGAACCTCTTCATACGTCAAATCTTCCGCTATTTCGTCCGGTTCTAACTCAATAATGTGGTTCGGGTCTTTCATATATTTACGTAACATAGATATGTGAAAAACGTTATGAACACGAGACATACTTGGCGGTAAAGCGAGTCTATAGGCCACAGTTCCTACTCGATCAAGGATTAAAAATGGGCCGATGAATCGAGGGTTGAGCTTTCCTCTCTTTCCAAATCTCGTAACTCCTTTCCATGGAGCAACACGTAACAACACATGATCTCCTATATCGAATTCCACGTCCTTTCGATGAAGATCAGCATAACTCTTTTGTCGATCTTGTGAGGTTTTTATACGTTGTCAGATCATTTGAATCTTTTCCGTAGTCATATGTACCAACTCCGGTCCCAACAACGTTGGTTCACCCACCTCATCCCAGCATACTGGAGAACGACACTTTCTTCCATACAACGCTTCGAATGGAGCCATGCCAATACTTGCTTGATAATTGTTGTTGTAGGAAAACTCCACCAATGGTAAGAACTTGTCCCAACTTCCCTTGAAGTCAAGGACACAGAGTCTTAATAGATTTTCAAGAGTTTGAATCGTCCTCTCCGACTGCCCGTCTGTCTGAGGATGATATGCCGAGCTAAATCGTAAATCCGTGCACATAATTTTTTGCAAACTAACCCAAAATCTTGAACTGAATCTTGGGTCTCGATCAGAAACTATGGATACTGGCATACCATGCAATCTTATAACCTATTTTATGTACATACGAACAAGACGTTCAAGTGTATAAGTTTCTCGTATTGGTAAGAAGTGAGCAGACTTGGTCAATCTATCAACAATGACCCAAATCGCATCTATGCTTTGAGAAACTTTGGGAAGACCGGTAACGAAATCCACGGTAATGTGCTCCCACTTCCATTCTGGAATTTCAAGTGGTTGCAATGGACCTTTTGGTACTTGATTCTCCGCCTTGACTCGTTGACACGTTAGACACCTTGAGATAAACAGCGCTATCTCTCTCTTCATATTGCCCCACCAAAATGTATGTCGAAGATCATGATACATTTTGGTACTCCCAGAATGGATTGCAAATGGTGTGTTGTGCACCTCCATCATGATTTCATACTTTAAATCAGGGTCGTTAGGAACACAAAGTCTGGAGTTGACTCGAAGTATTCCTTCTTCATCGATTCTTGCTTCCGGCATAGCACCTTCTTGCACTTTCTTCCTCATACGCATCAGCTCCAGGTCTGTAGATTGAGCAGCTTTAACTTTATCAATTAAAGTTGGTTCTACTCGTATATTCGCCATCATCACATGGGTCCCTGGAGTCTTTAACTCTATCTCCATCCTTTGTAAGTCACACAAAATGGGCTTTGGTGTTGTCAATATTGCACTCGTACCCGTATATGATCTTCTACTCAATGCGTCAGCTACCACGTTCGCTTTTCCAGGATGGTATTGGATGGTATGATCATAATCTTTCAACAGTTCAAGCCAACGTCGTTGTCGCATGTTGAGTTCCTTTTGAGTGAAGAAATATTTGAGGCTTTTATGATCCGTAAAGATCTCCACTTTTTTCCCATACAAGTAATGCCTCCAAATCTTTAGTGCGAAGACAACAGCTACCAACTCTACATCATGAGTAGGATAATTTCTCTCATATTCTTTGAGTTGTCGTGAGGCATAGGCTATGACTTTTCTATATTGCATGAGAACACATCCCAATCCTTTGCCCGAAGCATCACTGTAAATGACAAATCCCTCCGAACCAGATGGTATTGTCAGAACAGGTGCTGAAATGAGTCTCCTCTTGAGTTCTTGAAAATTCTTCTCACATTTCTCGCTCCAACCGAACTTGTATCTTTTGAGTCAGCTGAGTTAGTGGAGTAGCAATTCGAGAAAACCCTTATACGAATCTCCGATAATAACCAGCTAAGCCGAGAAAGCTACGTACTTCGGTCACTGATTTAGGTTGCTCCCAGCTTTGAATAGCTTCAATCTTTGCTGGGTCAACAGATATTCCATGACTTGATACCACGTGCCCAAGGAATGCTACTTCCTCAAGCCAGAACTCGCATTTCTTCAATTTGGCATAAAGCTTGTATTCACGAAGCTTTTGGAGTATCAGCCTCAAGTGTTGCACATGATCTTCACGGCTTTTAGAATAAATAAGGATGTCATCAATAAAAACGACCACAAAGTGATCCAAATATTCCTTGAATACTCGGTTCATCATATCCATAAAGGCAGCAGGAGCATTAGTCAATCCAAAAGACATGACTAGGAATTCATAATGCCCGTACCGAGTTCTGAAAGCCGTCTTTGGAATGTCATCGATTCTAATCTTCAATTGGTGATATCCGGAACGAAGATCAATCTTTAAAAAGAATTTGGCTCCTTACAACTGGTCAAACAGGTCATCAATACGTGGCAATGGGTACCTATTTTGGATGGTGACATGATTCAACTCCCGATAAATAATACAAAGTCGCATACTCCCATCTTTCTTCTTCACGAATAGAATAGGAACACCCCAAGGAGAAGTACTAGGACGAATAAAGTCAATGTCTAACAATTCCTGCAGTTGGGTCTTTAACTCCTGAAGTTCAATAGGAGCCATTCGATATGGGGCTTTGGAAATAGGTTTTGTACCGGGTTCAAGGTCGATACAAAATTCAATTTCACGCTCTGGGGGTAGACCATGAAGTTCTTCAGGGAATACGTCAGGAAATTCATTAACAATAGAAATATCAATCAAAACTGACGTATTTTTGTTTAGATCTGTGACGTGGGCTAAGAAAGCTTGACATCCATTTTTCAATAAACGAATAGATTTATGGCTTGAGATGACCGTGATTGATTTTAATGGTTTGGTCGCTTGAATTCGCATAATAGGTTGTTTAGGAATATGAAAGCTAACAACCTTACGAAAACAATCAATTTTAGCATGGTGAGTAGTTAACCAATCAATTCCTAGAATCACGTCAAATGCAAGTATTTTTAATGAAATAAGATCGACAGGTAATGTGAAGGTACCGATTTGAACCAAACAAGACTTATAAACAGTGGATGTAATGAAGGTTTCTCCCAACAGAGTTTCTACAGATAAGTCAAAGTCTAATTTCTCCGGAGTCAAATTTAATCGTTGAGCGCAAGTAGGAGAAATAAAAGAATGGGTAGAACCGGTATCAAATAAAGTATAAACTTCGCTAGAGTTTATGATAAGCTTACCCGTGATGACCTCATTCGGGTTCCTTGCTTTCTAGGAGGTCACTACAAACGCTTTCCCTTGCACTACTGGCTTTGACTTTTCTGGGACTGCTTTTGGTACCTTCAACCTAGTTGAACTTGTCTTCGGTGAACGACAAAATCGGGCTAGGTGACCTTCTCTTTCACAATTATAACATGCTTTGGACGACATCGCGCAGTTTGGACTGATGTGTCCCTCTCCTCCGCATTTGTAGCATATAATAGGTGGTCGTTCTCCTTCCTTAACAATGGGTGCTAGTGCTGACGTCTTTCCATCATTGTTGAATCTCCTCTTCTTGAAATGATCATTCTTATTGTTTTGACCCTGATTACCACCAAAGTGGTTACCATTTCTGGCATGTTGATTCCCTTCACGCTTGTTGTCACCGCTTCAATGACTGCTCTCACTAGTATTATCATTTTGCCTGCTGTTCTCTTTTGATTGCGTTGACTCATTATCGCGCTTTACTAACTGAGCCCTATTTACAACATCTGAATACAAACACAGTTTATGAGAAATAAGATGTTGACGTATCTAAAGTTTCAAACCTCGCAAAAACATTCGCGTCATTCGCTCTTCATTATCCACGAAATGGGACGCAAACCGGGACAACTCAACAAATTTAGCCTCATACTTCGACACGGTCATATTATTTTGCTCCAGTTTGATAAACTCCACCTCCTTCATGTGACGAATACTCTCAGGAAAGTACTTGTCATTGAATAGCTCTTGGAATTCTCCCAAGACATCTTGAGTGCGTCAGGATAGGTACGTTTTACAGATTCCCACCAGTAATATGCCTCTTCACGCAACATGAAGGTGGCGAAGGGAACCTTTTGTTCCTCGGAGCATCCCAAGACATCAAATATCTTGGTGATCTGCTTTATCCATGCTTCCACCTTAAGTGGTTTTTGTTCTCCAATAAACTCCGGTGGTCCCAGCTCCTTGAACTGTTTAGCGGTGACCGTCCGAGAGTTTTCAGTGTTTCAACCTACATTTTGGACAGGAGCCGCTCTCGGCTGATGTTGCATGAATTGCATAAAGCCTCTGAACAGTCCATCATTCATCATTTGGTCAGTGTTGTTGTTTGCATGAGGATTGTCGCCTTCCTGATGCACATTCTCCTGATTATTGATATGTGGAGACTCAACGGTCTCTTGTGCTCCATTGTTATTTTCAACATTCTCGGATGTCATTTTCAGATACTGCCACAAAACAAAGGTTCATTAACATATAACATATTATCCATATACTTTGACCGACCAATTAAATAACAAAAAAACTTAAGTAGGTCATACTAGCGAAGGAATTCCCCGTCTCTCCCCTCCTAGTTCTAGTCTCACATCTTAGCCAGGGATCATATCCCTAAGCTTTGATACCAACTGTGACGCCCCCAAAAATAGGTATACATTACCCATCTTGGGTCGCCAGATACATGGTACAGAATTCAAATACAACTTATCAATACAATACGACAAAACAATAACTGTGAGTTTGAATACAAATATTGTCTACTAGAGAGTATATAAACTCAAAAGGAGTCCTCATTACAATTATTATCACACTATTTCACAGAATAGTGAGGACTACTAATGCTATCCTCTGGACCATCACTCCGTTCTCCGACTCGTCCCAGCTATATTCTCATTTTCTGAAGAGAACAGTGAAAGAAAGGGTGAGCTCAACTAGCCCAGTAAAAAATATTATGACTAAGATAATGCAGAATAAATTATCATTAGTCTCCAACAATGTTAAACTGATAAAATATAATAGACATCAAGTTTAACTGCAGCGTAACAAGCAATCCATTACAAGAGTCAAGTAGAAAATAAAATCTACTATCTTTTATGATTTAAAAGGTTTTTCATCACTGTTATCGCTGAGACTCAGCTTAATAAATATCAAGGATATTCTACTAATTTCATGGAGTATAGAAGTCAAAATTTTAACCAACTGAGTATAATAAAGAATGAAATAACAAAAGAAATCACCATGCATGCGGTACTTTGCATAGACAGGTTATTCCAACAGAATAATAATAACGGAACCAGGTCAGGCAAAATTTACACCGACAGGATATTCCAACAGAATAATAAAGAGGGAACCAGGTCTGGTGTAAAACACACAGACAAGATGTTCCAACAGAATAATAATAAAGACGGAACCAGGTCCGGTGTAAAACACACAGACAGGATGTTCCAACATAATAAAAGAAGAATATCACAAAGTATAGGGTAGACCGCGTATACAGGTTATTCCAACAGAATAATAAGAAATGGAATAACAACAGTTCTCTTCATGAATAAGAAAGAATAACACCCCTTACCGTAAAAGAAACTGAATATATGAAAAGAAAGTTAGCAGACTTCTCTTCTTATTTCTCTCTATAACTTTCACTCTCTAGAGTTCAGTGAATTCGTAAGAAAATAATAAAGGAATGAGCTTCTATTTATAGAAAAATAGAATGCATAGTAACTAACTCCTAAACGGTCCAGATCAATTTACTTTAATCTGACGGTCCATATTTAAAGTAAAATCTTTTAAATAAAATATAATATATATATATATATATTATATATATATATATATATATACTAATAATAATTGTACTCACTTCCTGCAATTGTCGTGCAAAATACAATAACACATATGCCGTGAGTTTGGATACAAATATATACCAAATGTGACATTGGACACAATCATGTGTCAGCACCTCACAAAGGTACCTTACATAAAGGTACAGTCAAAAACTGTTTTAGAAACTAGAATCTTTGGGAAGTGCTCAAGGAAACCTTCGTACATGGGAGGCCATGCTTCTAGGTTATGATAGATATCATATGGCTACAGAATTATCCTTGGTTGACCCAATAGACCCCAAAGAAAAACGAGAAGATTACTATCATATTCTTCCCAATGGTGAGTCTTCTCTTGACTTATCATTATCTCCACTGTCTCTAATTGAGAATTATACTTCAAACAAACACCAAGATTATATAGGTAGTGCTCGTATATATACTCAGTAAGTGGATGTGCACAACCCTGTCTTATGATGACACGAGGTTGTATGTCGTTAGACATCTTGTATGATAGTGGCAAAACACCCTTCCAACGTTGGTTACACATTACCCTATTGGATTCACCAAATAGAACTACTAAATAAACTTTTCTATACTGCTTCGGGAGAATCTCCACAGCTAGAGACCACCGTTCTATTTTTTCGTTACTTTCGCTCGACCCAGCTACACTCTTATAACCTGAAAGGAATTGTGAAGCAAAAGGGTGAGCACAACTAGCTCAGTAAAGAATATCATGACTAAAAATAATTAAATTATCAATAGCCTTCATCAATAATAAATCAGAGATTTAGAACATATGGTAGATGATAAAAATTTCAACCATAGTTGCAGCGGAACGAGCAATCCATTAGAAGAGTCAAATAGACTATAAAGTCTATTATCTTCTCCATGTTAAAAATCCACCAACAATGTTTTATCCCTGTAACATCAATCAACAATTCTGGTCCACAATCATATGAATAACTCATAATCATAAATGTAGTTCTAAATTCCTCTTCTCATCCAGGACAAAGATAATTTTCATCACCTATCTTTACCTGAAATATCAAAGATCATGGTTACATCAAATCACATTTTCCGTTCATAATCATACTAATAACTTTATCTTTGCACCACGGCCAAAGATATTCATTTGTATCACCAGTTGGTCATGTTCATCTTAACACCTGTTCATCTTTGCACTACTGGCCAAAGATATTCAACAACAATTCATCTTTGCACTACAGGCCAAAGATATTCATCAATAATTCATCTTTGCGCTACAGGCCAAAGATATTCATCAATAATTCATCTTTGCACTACAGGCCAAATATATTCATATCTCAAAGAAATATATAATCATTTTAAAATTTAAATAAACAATAATTATAACCATGTTGATCAATTCACCTTTGCACTTAAGCTAAAGATATTCACTTATAAATTCAATGGTCATGATCATACCAGTCAACAATTCATCTTTGCACTACTGGCCAAAGAGAACCCATAGTCATGATCATACCAAAAATCTACCAATCTTTACACTCAAGTCAAAGAGAAATCAATATCATCATTAGGGTTATAAAAATGTTATATATGATAATAAAAATAATATGATCAACATATAGTTTTAATCTCAAGAGTAATATTCGTAACTCATGAATAGTAAATCGTGAATAGTAACTCATGAATAGTAACCCCGACACAAAAGGTAGAAATTCTACAATAAAATCTATACCAATATTTTGGTATAATGATATTAAAAGAATAACATTTCTTAAATTTATAAATAATTTATTTTAATTGTTTACACTTTACTAAAATAATGCATTTAATCATTCTAAAATGCCAAACTCATAAGATTTCATCACCAATAACTAAAACCCTCATCAAAAATCTGCATACACCTCATATAGGATTCTCAAGCCATAAAATTATATTTTTTAATTTTCTTACTTCACATAACATATTTAATTCATTTACTCATAATTAGACTATTTTCATGAAAAATACCAAATCAGTTCCAAAAATATTTTTTTTCTAAAATTTAGCAGAATATAGTCTCATATTGAACATATATTTTTCTCAGAATTTTTAAAACTCATTTACTATTTTTCATATGGTCAAAATCGCTAAATATTTAGACATTTATCATAAAGTGTACTTTTATTCAAAAATTCTGAAATTTACAGAGTATACTCTTATCATGTACATGTACTCCCAATAAAATTTTTATCAATTTTGGAGTTAACCACAAGAAGTTATAAGCGGTTACTTTTAAAATAGTCTTTTTCATAAAATTCATACCTCTTAATCTATACATCCAAAAATCACCATTTTTGGACACAATCAAGAAAACTCATCAAAATATCATTTTAAATTTTTTCAGAATTTTTGAAGGTCAGAAAAATTACGAAACTGAAAAATATAACAACCCTTAAAATCCCTTACTATCTCTTACCTCAAAAGTGCAGTACTTCTGATCGGTATAAGGCTGAAGAAAACTTGCACTGATTAATAGAAACTCATAAAGTATCTAAATACTCACAAAATACACTCAATAATCTAGAGAGAGAAAGAGAGAAAACTTATGAATTCTGGTGTGATTTTTAATTTTAACTTAGCCCTATATTTATAGGAAAATGTTAGCACGCCGAAGCAGACTTAACCTGCAACCTGATGGCTTTACCTGCTACTATTCTCACACACCATATTTGAATAAAAATCTCAGTACATTTCTTCACCAACCAAAAGTGGGGCCCACCAATTCTAAAATTTTTCACCAAAATGATAAACTCCGAAAATTCAACAATTTCTGAACCAGTCATCTCGTAAAATTCGTAACAAATCATTCGTTCATTTTTAACGGTTCAAAATTTGTGGACATATACTCAACTTATATATGTATAACATATCCAAAAATTACCACGATCCAACGGTCGGATTAAAAATTATAACCCCCGCAAAGTAACTCAAAAATCCTAATTTGATTTTTAATACCTCCATTTCGATAAAAATACTGATAAAACACCTCAACATTAACTCCTTCATTTTTAACCACAAAAATATATCCCTCATTTATATTCATATAAAATAAATATTTCCTTATCATATGAATCAATTGTGACGCCCCCAAAACAGGTCCAATCCATCTAACCCATTCTGAGTCGCCAAATACATGGTACAAAAAATAACTACAACTTTATTATTACAATTGTCGTGCAAAATACGACAACACATATACTGTGAGTTTAAATATAAATATTGTCATCTAGACAGTATTCATACTCAATTAAGTCCTCATTATACTTATTGATACACTATTTTATAAAATAGTGAGGACTACTAAAACAACTGTCTTGAACCATCATTCCACACCCCGACTAGTACTCGCTACATTCTCGCCTCCTGAGAAGAAAGATGGAACAACAAGGAAAAGGGTGAGCTCAACTAGCCCAGTAAAGAATATTATGACTAAGATAATATACAACAAATTATCCTTAGTCTTCAACAGGGAAAAATCTAATAGAATACAATAGACAACAACTTTTAAATCAACAACTGCAGCGGAAACATCAATTCATTAGAAGAGTTAAGTAGAGAATGCAAACTACTATCTTCTATATATGAATTTAAAAGTTCATCGTCGATATTTTATCCCTGTAACATCAATCAATATATATCTGGAATCAAATATTCATCTTTGCACTATAGGCCAAAGATATTCATCAGTTGGTCATGTTCACCTCAACACCTGTTCATCTTTGCACTACGGGCCAAAGATATTCATCATAAAATCATCAATCTTTGCACTACAGGCCAAAGATATTCAGTAACATCATCATTTAGGACTGAGGATGATGAAAAATATTTTAGAGAAAATGAATCCAATGAAACAAAAGAATAAATATTAAGGATTCGTATTTCAGCTATTCCATGTCCAAAAATACCTCATAAATAATCATAGTGGAGTAAAATTCAAGAATGATCAAAACATGGATACAATCAAAGCTAGTATCCAGAATAGATATTTTGGACGAAAATAAGAAAATTTCATTTTTCGGTGAATAGTAACTCGTGAATAGTAACTCATGAATAGTAACTCATGAATAGTAACCCCGACATGAAAAGTTCTAAATTTGATAAAAAGTTCAGATCAATACTTCGGCATAATGATATTGAAGAAAATAATATCATTTAAGAATAAATAACATCCCTTACGACAATATCCCTTACTATCCCTTACTATCCCTTACCTCAAAAGAGCAGTACTCCTGACTGGAATAACGCTGAACGAACTTGCACCGTATATCAACACTCAAGATATCAAAATACTCACAAGAATACACTCGATATATAGAGAGAAACTGTAAGATCCCAACTTTTATAAATAAAGATAAATTTTCTATAAATATCATTTTTGAATATTATGGAGTTAATTTGATATAATGTTATAGTTGTGGGTAATATTTATAAATTTTGCAAAGTACGCAAGTTGTTATATAATATTTGATTGGTCAGAGAATATTCGTTTTAACAGGGAATATTCGTACAACGACACAATCATTGGTGGACCCCACAACAGAATTATTGTCGGATTGAGAAAACGACAAAGATAGTTTATTAAAAAATAACGGCGGAAGTTTTACCATTGTTACTGTTGAACTACTCGGTAGTAAAAGTACAGTAATACGTGTGGTTGCATAGTAGCACACGGTATTGATTATTAATGCTTATGTGAAAAGTCACTCAGTTTGATTCCATTATTGTCAGTTAATAATATGAATTATTTAGCGATAATGACGTTTTGTTTTATTCGTATTATTAACGTAATAAAACAGAAACATCTTTTTATATAAAACAAAATACTTTATTAAAGTTATTCTATAAATAGAATATATTATATTTTATTTAAAAGATTTTTCTTTAAATATGGACCGTCAGATTAAAGTAATCAATCTGGACCGTTCATGGATTAGTTACTATGCATTCTATTTTTCTATAAATAGCAGCTCATTCCTTCATTATTTCTTACGAATTCACTGAACTCTAGAGAGAGAAACTATAGAGAGAAACTATAGAGAGAGAGAAGAAGAGTATTCTGCTACTTAACTACTTCCTTACTTCAGCTCTTCTTTAAAACGGTAAGGGGTGTTATTCTTTCTTATTCATGAAGAGAACTGTTGTTATTCCATTTCTTATTATTCTGTTGGAATAACCTGTATACGTGGTCTACCCTATACTTGGTGACATTCTTCTATTATTCTGTTGGAACATCCTGTCTGTGTGTTTTACACCGGACCTGGTTCCGTTTTTGTTATTATTCTGTTGGAACATCCTGTCTGTGTGTTTTACACCGGACCTGGTTCCATTATTTATTATTCTGTCGAAATATCATGTCTGTGTGTTTTACACTGGACCTGGTTCCATTATTTATTATTCTGTCGGAATATCCTGTCTGTGCGTTTACGCCGGACCTGGTTCCATTATTTATTATTCTGTTAAGAATAACCTGTCTGTGCGGTCTATCGCATGCATGGTGATTTCTTTTGTTATTCCATTCTTTATTGTACTCAGTTGGTTAAGTTTTGACTTCTATACTCCATGAAATTTGTGGAATATCCTTGATAATTGCGTTTCATCTAGTATCTATTCATGAAAATATTCTCCTGATCATTCTTGAATCTTACTCCACAAAGTAGTATCATGTTGACAATTTGGACGTTGTTAATTCTTGGATAAATTAATTCTTGAACTTGTTTTATTGAATTCTTATATCATTGTCATCATCCTCATGTTTATATTACGTTGAAAGTCATCTGTGGCCTGTAGTGCATAGATGGACTTGGTATGATTATGACCAGGGATTATTCGGTGTAATCATGACCGTAATGTTACAAATGATGTGGTAAAAGTCCTCATTGGCCCGTAGTGCATTGATGGACAGTTGTTGGCATGATCATGACCATTAATGAATATACGAATATCCTTGGCCGTAGTGCAGGGGTGATTCGATGATGTGGATTATTTTATTAAGCTGAGTCTCAGCGATCACAGTGTTGGAAAATCTTTTAAATCATAAAAGATAGTAGAGTTTATTTTCTACTTGACTCTTTTAATGGATTGCTTGTTCCGCTGCAGTTAAACTTGATGTCTATTATATTTTATCAGTTTAACATTGTTGAAGGCTAATGATAATTTATTCTGCATTATCTTAGTCATAATATTTCTTACTGGGCTAGTTGAGCTCACCCTTTCTTTCACTGTTCTCTTCAGGAAATGAGAACGTAGCTGGGGCAAGTCGGGGAACGGAGTGATGGTCCGAATGATAGTATTAGTTAGTAGTCCTCACTATTCTATGTAATGGTGTGTTAATAAATGTAATGAGGACTCCTTTTGAGTATGAATACTCTCTAGAAGATAATATTTGTATTCAAACTCACAGTTTATGTTTTGTCGTATTGTACACGACAGTTGTATTAGTAAGTTGTATTTGTATTCTGTACTATGTATCTGACGACCCAAGATGGGTGATGTATACCTAATTTTGGGGGCGTCACAGTTGGTATCAGAGCTTAGGGATATGATCCCTGGCTAAGATGTGAGAATAGAACTAGGAGGGGAGAGACGGGGAATTCCTTCGCTAGTATGACCTACCTAAGTTTATTTGCATGGTATTTAATTGGTCGGTCATAATATAAGGATAAAATATGACATATCAATTAATTTTTATTTTGTGGCAGTATCTGAAAATGGCATCTGAGAATGTTGAGAATAGCAATGGAGCACAGGCGACTGTTGATTCACCACATATCAATAATCAGGATAATGTGCATCAGGAAGGTGACAATCCTCATGCAAACAACAACACTGACCAAATGATGAATGATCAAATGTTCAGAGGCTTTATGCAATTCATGCAACAACAGGTGAAAGCGGCTCCTGTCCACAACGTAGGTGGAAATACTGGAAACTCTCTGGCGGTCACCGCTAAACAGTTTAAGGAGCTGGGACCACCGGAGTTTAAGGGAGAACCCAAACCACTTGTAGCTGAAACATGGATAAAGCAGATCACCAAGATATTTGATGTCTTGGGTTGCTCCGAGGAGCAAAAGGTTCCCTTTGCCGCCTTTATGTTGCGAGGAGAGGCAGATTACTGGTGGGAATCGATAAAGCGTACTCAACCTGCCGCACTGAAGATGTCCTGGGAGAAGTTCCAAGAGCTGTTTAACGACAAATACTTTCCCGAGAGTATTCGTCACATGAAGGAGGTGGAGTTCATCAAATTGGAGCAGAATAATATGACCGTGTCGCAGTACGAGGCAAAATTTGCGGAGTTATCCCGGTTTGCGTCCCACCTGGTGGATAATGAAGAAAGAATGACGCGGATATTTTTAAGAGGTTTGAAGCCGGAGATACGTCAACATCTTGTTTCTCATAAACTGTGTTTGTATTCAGATGTTGTAAATAGGGCTCAGTTGGTGGAGCGCGATAACGAGACAACGCAACCAAAAGAGAGCAGCCGACAAAATGATAATACCAGTGAAAGCAGTCATCGAAGCGGTGACAACAAGCGTGGAGGGAATCAACAGGCCAGAAATGGTAACCACTTCGGTGGTAATCAGGGCCAAAACAATAAGAATGGGCATTTCAAGAAGAGGAGATTCAACAATGATGGAAAGACGTCAGCACCAGCACCTGTCGTTAAGGAAGGAGAACGACCACCTATCATATGTTTCAAATGCGGAGGGGAGGGGCACATCAGTCCAAACTGCGCGATGCCGTCCAAAGCATGTTATAATTGTGGAAGAGAAGGTCATTTAGCCCGATTTTGTCGTTTACCGAAGACAAATTCAGCTAGGATGGAGGCACCAAAGGCCGTCCCAGAAAAGTCAAAACCGGTTGTGCAAGGGAGAGCGTTTGTTGTGAACTCCCAGAGAGCAAGGAACCCGAATGAGGTCATCACGGGTAAGCTTATCATAAACTCTAACGAAGTCTATACTTTATTTGATACCGGTTCTACCCATTCTTTTATTTCTCCTACTTGCGCTCATCGATTAAATTTGATTCCGGAGAAATTAGACTTTGACTTAGCAGTTGAAACTCCATTGGGAGAAACCTTCATTACATCCACGGTTTATAAGTCTTGTTTGGTTCAAGTTGGTACCCACACATTACCTGTCGATCTGATTTCATTAAAAATACTTGCATTTGACGTGATTCTAGGGATTGATTGGTTAACTACTCATCATGCAAAAATTGATTGTTTTCGTAAGGTTGTTAGCTTTCATATTCCTAATCGACCTATTATGCGAATTCAAGCAACCAAACCATTAAAATCAATCGCTGTCATCTCAAGCCATAAAGCTATTCGTTTATTGAAAAACGGATGTCAAGCTTTCTTAGCTCATGTCACAGATCTAAACAAAAATACGTCAGCTTTGAATGATATTTCTGTTGTTAATAAATTTCCTGACGTATTTCCCGAAGAACTTCCTGGCCTACCCCCAGAGCGTGAAATTGAATTTTGTATCGACCTTGAACCCGGTACAAAACCCATTTCCAAAGCCCCATATCGAATGGCTCCTATTGAACTTCAGGAGTTAAAGACTCAACTGCAGGAATTGTTAGACATTGGTTTTATTCGTCCTAGTACTTCTCCTTGGGGTGCTCCTGTTCTGTTCGTGAAGAAGAAAGATGGGAGTATGCGACTTTGTATTGATTATCGGGAGTTGAATCATGTCACCATCAAAAATAGGTACCCATTGCCACGTATTGATGACCTGTTTGACCAGTTGCAAGGAGCACAATTCTTTTCAAAGATCGATCTTCGTTCTGGATATCATCAGCTGAAGGTTAGAACTGAGGATATTCCAAAGACTGCCTTCAGAACTCGGTATGGGCATTATGAATTCTTAGTTATGTCTTTTGGATTGACTAATGCTCCTGCTGCCTTCATGGATATGATGAACCGGGTATTCAAGGAATATTTGGATCACTTTGTGGTCGTCTTTATCGATGACATCCTTGTTTATTCCAAAAGCCGTGAAGATCATGAGCAACACTTGAGGCTGGTACTCCAAAAGCTTCGTGAATACAAACTTTATGCCAAGTTGAAGAAATGCGAGTTCTGGCTGGAGGAGGTAGCATTCCTTGGGCACGTAGTATCAAGTCGTGGAATATCGGTTGACCCGGCAAAGATTGAAGCTATTCAAAGCTGGGAGCAACCTAAATCAGTGACCGAAGTACGTAGCTTTCTTGGTTTAGCTGGTTATTATCGGAGATTCGTGGAAGGATTTTCTCGAATCGCTACTCCATTAACTCAGCTGACTCGAAAAGATACAAAGTTCGGTTGGAGCGAAGAATGTGAGCAGAGTTTTCAAGAACTCAAGAGGAGACTCATTTCAGCACCTGTTCTAACAATACCATCTGGCTCGGAGGGATTTGTCATCTACAGTGATGCTTCGAGCAAAGGGTTGGGATGCGTTCTCATGCAACATGGAAAAGTCATAGCCTATGCATCAAGACAACTCAAGGAATATGAGAGGAATTATCCTACTCATGATCTAGAGTTGGCAGCTGTTGTCTTTGCACTTAAAATTTGGAGGCATTACTTGTATGGGGAGAAGGTGGAGATCTTTACGGATCATAAAAGCCTCAAATATTTCTTCACTCAAAAGGAACTCAACATGCGACAACGACGTTGGCTTGAACTGTTGAAAGATTATGATCATACCATTCAATACCATCCTGGAAAAGCGAACGTGGTAGCTGACGCATTGAGTAGAAGATCATATGCAAGTACAAGTGCGATATTGTCAACACAAAGGCCCATTTTGTGTGATTTGCAAAGGATGGAGATAGAGTTAAAGACTCCAGGGACCCATGTGATGATGGCGAATATACGAGTAGAACCGACTTTAATCGATAAAGTTAAAGCTGCTCAAGCTACAGACCTGGAGCTGATGCGTATGAAGAAGAAAGTGCAAGAAGGTGCTATGCCGGAAGCAAGAATCGATGAAGAAGGAATACTTCGAGTCAACTCCAGACTTTGTGTTCCTAACAACCCTGATTTAAAGTATGAAATCATGATGGAGGCGCACAACACACCGTTTGCAATCCATCCTGGAAGTACCAAAATGTATCATGATCTTCGTCATACATTTTGGTGGAGCAATATGAAGAGAGAGATAGCGTTGTTTATCTCAAGGTGTCTAACTTGTCAACGAGTCAAAGCGGAGCATCAAGTACCAAAAGGTCCATTGCAACCACTTGAAATTCCAGAATGGAAGTGGGAGCACATTACCATGGATTTCGTTACCGGTCTTCCTAGGGTTTCTCAAGGTATTGATGCGATTTGGGTCATTGTTGATAGATTGACCAAGTCTGCTCATTTCTTACCGATACGAGAAACTTATACACTTGAACGTCTTGCTCGTATGTACATAAACGAGATTGTAAGACTGCATGGTATGCCAGTATCCATAGTTTCTGACCGAGACCCAAGATTCACTTCACGATTTTGGGTTAGTTTACAAAAAGCTATGGGCACGGAGTTACGATTTAGTTCAGCATATCATCCTCAGACGGACGGACAATCAGAGAGGACTATTCAAACTCTTGAAGATCTATTAAGACTCTGTGTCTTTGACTTCAAAGGAAGTTGGGACAAGTTCTTACCATTGGTGGAGTTTTCCTACAACAACAGTTATCAAGCAAGTATTGGCATGGCTCCATTCGAAGCATTGTATGGAAGAAAATGTCGTTCTCCAGTATGCTGGGATGAGGTGGGTGAAGCAACGTTGTTGGGACCGGAGTTGGTACGTATGACTACAGAAAAGATTCAAACGATCCGACAACGTATAAAAACCTCACAAGATCGACAAAAGAGTTATGCTGATCTTCATCGAAAGGACGTGGAATTTGATGTAGGAGATCATGTGTTCTTACGTGTTGCTCCATGGAAAGGAGTTACGAGATTTGGAAAGAGAGGAAAGCTCAATCCTCGATTCATCGGTCCATTTTTAATCCTCGATCGAGTAGGAACTGTGGCTTATAGACTCGCTTTACCGCCAAGTATGTCTCGTGTTCATAACGTTTTTCACATATCCATGTTACGCAAATATGTGGAAGACCCGAACCACATTATTGAGTTAGAACCGGACGAAATAGCGGAAGATTTGACGTATGAAGAAGTTCCTGTTCAAATCTTGGATAAGAAGGAACATATTCTACGCTCCAAGGTTATACCTCAAGTCAAAGTTTTGTGGAGAAACCACGATGTTGAGGAAATGACTTGGGAGTTAGAATCTGAAATGAAATCAAGGTATCCTTACCTCTTCGACATACCAGGTACGTACCCTAATTTCGAGGGCGAAATTTCATAAGAAGGGGAGGTTGTAAGACCCCAACTTTTATAAATAAAGATGAATTTTCTATAAATATCATTTTTGAATATTATGGAGTTAATTTGATATAATGTTATAGTTGTGGGTAATATTTATAAATTTTGCAAAGTACGCAAGTTGTTATATAATATTCGATTGGTCGGGGAATATTCGTTTTAACAGGGAATATTCGTACAACGACACAATCATTGGTGGACCCCACAACAGAATTATTGTCGGATTGAGAAAACGACAAAAATATTTTATTAAAAATAACGGCGGAAGTTTTACCATTGTTACTGTTGAACTACTCGGTAGTAAAAGTACAGTAATACGTGTGGTTGCATAGTAGCACACGGTATTGATTATTAATGCTTATGTGAGAAGTCACTCAGTTTGATTCCATTATTGTCAGTTAATAATATGAATTATTTAGCGATAATGACGTTTTGTTTTATTCGTATTATTAACGTAATAAAACAGAAACATCTTTTTATATAAAACAAAATACTTTATTAAAGTTATTCTATAAATAGAATATATTATATTTTATTTAAAAGATTTTTCTTTAAATATGGACCGTCAGATTAAAGTAATCAATCTGGACCGTTCATGGATTAGTTACTATGCATTCTATTTTTCTATAAATAGCAGCTCATTCCTTCATTATTTCTTACGAATTCACTGAACTCTAGAGAGAGAAACTATAGAGAGAAACTATAGAGAGAGAGAAGAAGAGTATTCTGCTACTTAACTACTTCCTTACTTCAGCTCTTCTTTAAAACGGTAAGGGGTGTTATTCTTTCTTATTCATGAAGAGAACTGTTGTTATTCCATTTCTTATTATTCTGTTGGAATAACCTGTATACGCGGTCTACCCTATACTTGGTGACATTCTTCTATTATTCTGTTGGAACATCCTGTCTGTGTGTTTTACACCGGACCTGGTTCCGTTTTTGTTATTATTCTGTTGGAACATCCTGTCTGTGTGTTTTACACCGGACCTGGTTCCATTATTTATTATTCTGTCGGAATATCCTGTCTGTGTGTTTTACACCGGACCTGGTTCCATTATTTATTATTCTGTCGGAATATCCTGTCTGTGCGTTTACGCCGGACCTGGTTCCATTATTTATTATTCTGTTAAGAATAACCTGTTTGTGCGGTCTATCGCATGCATGGTGATTTCTTTTGTTATTCCATTTTTATTGTACTCAGTTGGTTAAGTTTTGACTTCTATACTCCATGAAATTTGTGGAATATCCTTGATAATTGCGTTTCATCTAGTATCTATTCATGAAAATATTCTCCTGATCATTCTTGAATTTTACTCCACAAAGTAGTATCATGTTGACAATTTGGACGTTGTTAATTCTTGGATAAATTAATTCTTGAACTTGTTTTATTGAATTCTTATATCATTGTCATCATCCTCATGTTTATATTCTGTTGAAAGTCATCTGTGGCCTGTAGTGCATAGATGGACTTGGTATGATTATGACCAGGGATTATTCGGTGTAATCATGACCGTAATGTTACAAATGATGTGGTAAAAGTCCTCATTGGCCCGTAGTGCATTGATGGACAGTTGTTGGCATGATCATGACCATTAATGAATATACGAATATCCTTGGCCGTAGTGCAGGGGTGATTCGATGATGTGTATTATTTTATTAAGCTGAGTCTCAGCGATCACAGTGTTGGAAAATCTTTTAAATCATAAAAGATAGTAGAGTTTATCTTCTACTTGACTCTTTTAATGGATTGCTTGTTCCGCTGCAGTTAAACTAGATGTCTATTGTATTTTATCAGTTTAATATTGTTGAAGGCTAATGATAATTTATTCTGCATTATCTTAGTCATAATATTTCTTACTGGGCTAGTTGAGCTCACCCTTTCTTTCACTGTTCTCTTCAGGAAATGAGAACGTAGCTGGGGCAAGTCGGGGAACGGAGTGATGGTCCGAATGATAGTATTAGTTAGTAGTCCTCACTATTCTATGTAATGGTGTGTTAATAAATGTAACGAGGACTCCTTTTGAGTATGAATACTCTCTAGAAGATAATATTTGTATTCAAACTCACAGTTTATGTTTTGTCGTATTGTACACGACAGTTGTATTAGTAAATTGTATTTGTATTCTGTACTATGTATCTGACGACCCAAGATGGGTGATGTATACCTAATTTTGGGGGCGTCACAGAAACTTCAGTTTCTGGTGTGATTTTCAATTCTAACCTAAGCACCCTATTTATAGGAAAATGCTTAGAACACCAAAGTAGAAAATTTAATAAAATAATAATATAATTTTTTTAATTTCCTTAGCACACCACACCAGCTGATTTCAGCCATTAACACATTCCCACAAATGAAAAAAATGTTTTTGTTAATATAATTATTTAAAACTTCTAAAAATCAATTATTTTGGAACTTTAGAACTTCATTAATTCATAATAAATAGTCCTTTTATCAGAAAATTTGAATCTCGCGAGTTTTTATAGGAAATTCAATTCTCTACAACTTTGAAGAAGAAAGTTTTTCCAAATTCCAAATAGAAATTGACCGAAATCCACAAATGGACGATTTTACACGCTATAATAAATTTTCGGTCAAGAATTGTGTCTACCAACACACAATACATGTGTTAAACATTTAATCCAACAAAAATACTCTTCCTCCTCATTTATTCATATATCCCACATTCATTATAAAAATATCACCATTAATATATTATTAAAATAATATATTTAAATGAATTATTTTATCAGAAAAAGATAAAATATTAATTTTCAACAATTGTCACATTTAAAAATTTCTCCATCTATATCCACATAAAATCAATATTTTCTTCATCATATAAATTAATAATTAATTATTCACAAATAATATTACAGAATCACAATACCGACAACCAGGCCGTTCCCAGGAAAGAGGGGGCTTTCCAATAAGGATCTCTCCTTACTGGCGCGCAATTAGATGACCAAACCTCTCCTTAGACAGAACTTTCTAGACATTGTCAATAATGTTATCTAATAATATTATTCAGATAATATGAATTATTGTTCCGATAATAGAAAATAATGTGTAGTGACAATTATTAAAATAACAGTAATATAAAATATCAGCGCATCAATTATTGAATCAATAAAATACAATATTGAACAGTAATTACTGTAACAATTATTGAGTAGTGCCTTCTTACGTAAGAATCAATAATTGGTGCAATATCGTGTGCTACTGTGCAACAACGCGTATTACTGTGCTTTAACCACCGGGTATTCCAACAGTATTAACGGTAACAACTACGTCGTTATTTATAAACAACATGTTTTTGTCGTTTTTTTCATCCAATCGCTTTCCGTTATGGGGCCCACAAAAGACTGCGCCGTCGTACGAATATTCTCAGACAGTAAGAATATTCCACGACCAAGCGAATATTCCCCGACAACAATGAATATTTTATAACCACTTGCTTATTTAAAATATTTGCGCATTTTACCCATAACTAATCAAATCAACCCTTACTATTTCAAAATAATAAATAGAGGAAATTAAATTTCATTTATTAATAATTTGGGGTCTTACATCAATAATTAATTATTCACAAATAATATTACAGAATCACATTTATGACAACCAGGCCGTTCCCAGGAAAGAGGGGGCTTTCCAATAAGGATTTATCCTTATTGGCGCGTAATTAGCTGACCAAACATCTCCTTAGACAGAACTTTCTAGACATTGCCAATAATGTTATCTAATAATTTTATTCAAATAATATGAATTATTGATCTGATAATGGGAAATACTGTGCAGTAACAATTATTAAAATAACAATAATATAAAATATCAATGCAGCAATTATTGAATCAATAAAATAAAATATTGAACAGTAACTACTATAACAATTATTGAGTAGTGCCTTCCTCCGTAAGAATCAATAATTCAAAAATACTGTGCAATCCGTGTGCTACTGTGTAACAACGCGTATTACTGTATTTTAACCACCGGGTATTCCAACAGTGTTAACGGTAACAACTACGTCGTTAATTATAAAAACTCAATTTTTGTCGTTATCTTCATCCGACAGTTATTCGTTATGGGGCCCACAAATAGTTGCGCCGTCGTACGAATATTCCCCAACAGAAAGAATATTCCACGACCAAACGAATATTCCCCGACAACAATGATTATTTTATAACCACTTGCTTATTTTGAAAAAAATTTCATATTTCACCCATAACTTTAAACTTTTATCAATTTAACCATTTACTGAATAGTAATTATAAGAAAAATTGAATACTTTTATTTCATAAAATTCTGGGTCTTACAAATGGAGTGTAACATTTTTCAAGTACAATAACTAGTTTGTAACTTTTTTACTTCGGATACCAAATTGTAAGTCGTGTCCCAGTACAGATACCAAAAGTTGATTTATCCCGTTAAAAAAATAATTTATACGTAACAAAATTTATTTGCAAATAAAATAAGAAGGATATTGAATATAATTTTTAGTTAATTATGAAGGTATGTAAGTAAAAATATCATTCAACATCAATTCTTATTTATTTAACCGCAAATTTTTAAATGAAACGTTCATAATTTTAAAATTATAAAAAAAATAGTATTGATCATATTCATACTCATAAGAAGTAAACACACTCAATATTTTGAAGCCAACCATCACCAAATAGGCACATACACACCAATCATACAACAAAAAAACAAGCCCTTCCTTCCTATGGTTGCTAGACCAAAGACAATACCAACTCTTATAAGAGCCTCTTCGAGAAGGACTTATAAGTTGATCAAACAAACTTATAAATCATTTGTTAATATTCACTTGTTCGATAATGACTTATTTTTTTACTTATAAGTTGAGAGTTTTAAGTCAAAAAAAATAAGTAAGTATTTGTATATAAGTCATTTTAAAATAAGTTAATTTGGCCAAATATAATGTCTATTTTGCCTCTCTTTTTTATTAATATCCTTTTTAATAATCTTACATTTATTTTAACTTACAAGTCGTTATAAGTCAAACACCTTCATAACTTATTTTAACTTAATTTTTGACTTATAAGTCAACTTGATGCCGAATGTTTTTATTTATAAGTTAGAACTTATAAATCAACTTATAAGTCAATTAAAATAAGTCAGTCCGGAACAGACCAGTGTTGTCATTCCTCAATCCTCCCCTTTGTCCCACACTCTCACTACAGGTCATTGTAACTGCTAATAGACATTTTGGTTTTGGATCAACCAGGAGGAAAGGAGAAAAAAACAAGTGTGACACACATATAAACACACTTCCAAGGAGGATAAACACACTTCCAAGGAGGAGGAGAGAGAGAGAGAGAGAGAGAGAATTCTTTGAGCCACATCCCCTGGATATGCAAGATAAGGGTTCAGAAAATCAGTTTCCACACAAAAACTAATTTAAAAAAATAAAATAATATAAATTACTCCCCATGTATTCTTATAATTATTCACACTTCCCCCTGCTTTTTCTTTGCCACTTAAATCCAATCATTCGCTACTACGAACTTGTGTTTCAAACCTTATTCTCCTTTCTCTCTATCCGAGTCAAAAAGATGCAGCCAGAAGCTAGTTTCCGGATTGCAAGAATCTCAGCTCATCTCCACCCTTCAAATCTTCAGGTGTGCCCTCTTTTAATAACTAGAATATCGTCCAATTGATTGCTAGCTATAATTCTCTATGCTTTGTACAAAATATATGTTGACATGTTCATTCATTTTTCTGAGTTTTTTTGCCCCTAGTTTAGATTCTGGAAATTGGTCTTGGATGTTTCAAATTTCCTTTTAGATTAGAAGCTTCAAATGTAATTTAACTTGTAATCTAATCATTTGGGTTGCTGGGTACTTCTTAATTTACCTAAAGTTGAAATCTTTGCTATTAGATTTTGAAATTTTCATGGTTTTGATTACTGTAAGAACTCTGACTGCATTTTATGTACCTAAAGATGGGGCAGAGTTCCATTTTGGAGCAAGCTAATTGCCGAGCAAAAGGTGGTGCATCTGGATTTAAAGTTGCTATATTGGGTGCTGCTGGAGGCATTGGTCAACCCCTTGCAATGTTAATGAAGATGAATCCACTTGTTTCAGTTCTTCATCTATATGATGTCGTTAATGCCCCTGGTGTAACAGCTGATATTAGTCACATGGACACTGGCGCCGTGGTAATTTTCTTTTAATCAAAGCCCTAATTTGAACTATCCTGGGCCTTCATTAAAATGATGATTAAGATTAAAGTCCAAGAAAATTATAATTAAATTTTGAATATCTAGGTGAGAGGTTTTTTGGGGCAGCCACAGCTTGAGAGTGCTCTTGTAGGGATGGACCTTGTAATTATACCTGCCGGTGTTCCAAGAAAGCCAGGAATGACAAGAGATGACCTTTTCAAAATTAATGCTGGAATTGTGAAGACCCTTTGCGAGGGAATTGCAAAGTGCTGTCCTAATGCAATTGTCAATTTGATCAGTAACCCGGTGAACTCAACAGTTCCAATTGCAGCAGAAGTTTTCAAGAAAGCTGGCACTTATGATCCAAAGCGCCTCTTAGGGGTTACGATGCTTGATGTAGTGAGAGCCAATACTTTTGTGGTATATAACTTTTCTTGGATATCGGGCTTTTGTACTTTATATTACAAAATCTCACAACCACTTGTAGCAAACACAATTTTGATGTTCCTTAATCCATGTTTAATTTTATGCCACTATATATCTATCTCATATCCTCAAAATTTGTACAAAAATGGCCAGAAGATGGTGCAGGATTGTGGCCTCATTTGTATTAGATTAACTTCTGGCATGTAAAAAGTCACCTGGTTTATACTTCTCATGGGACTTGTGACATGTGCAAGTCCTTGGACTCTACAACTATTTTTGATGCTTTTAAGTTTATCAACACTTTCACCTAGTAAAAATAAAAAATCTCCAGACAGTCCCTACACCATATTTACTTGGGGACGTAACGGTACCACGACAAACCGTAGAGAAATTGAAGTTCACGATAACTCCTAGTTCTCTTATTTGAGCTTGCAACACGTCTAACTAAACTGTTAATTTCCATTCATTTGACTTTGACGACTAGTCTGAAAGATATTGTTTCCTAGATGGTCATATTGACGTTTTTATAATCTGTTCTGACGACACAGGCTGAAGTTTTGGGACTTGACCCAAGGGAAGTTAGCGTTCCGGTTGTAGGAGGCCATGCAGGAGTTACAATTTTACCTCTTCTTTCACAGGTCTAAATGATGCATTACCAAACCTTCATGTTTCAGATATTATAGTTTCCTCAAAAGTAATGAAGTTGCAACTTGTAATGTATTTATTAAAGTGGCCTGCTTTGCATGTTCCTCTGCAGGTTAAACCTCCCAGCTCCTTCACACCACAAGAAATTGAGAACCTGACAAAACGAATCCAGGATGGCGGTACAGAAGTTGTTCAGGTAACGCCACTTACATGCTCCTCAAGTAAAGGAGGCCTTTAAAAAGTGACTGGAGTTACCAGTAGCTAATTCTCTATAGACTGTGCAAGTCTGTGACTCTGTAGGTGACATATCACATAAGTTCAATAGTAACATGCAGTGATGTAAAACATGAAAAAGGACATCACTAAAGTCTTTCACCCTTGGCTCGAATTTTAACTGGTATGGTATCTGCTTAGATGCAAATAGCATTGTTCTTTTACTTTAGCTCATTTATTTTTACTGCTAAATTGAAAATGCCTGAAGCAGACCGGTCCGTAACGAACTACCAGAGAAAACTTCAATCCTACTACCTTACTCTATCCTGTTTAAAGATAGTTCAATTACTAGTACACAAGCTGAGTATAACCTGTTTAAATGATTGGCAGGCAAAAGCAGGGGCTGGCTCTGCAACACTCTCAATGGTTAGCCACATTTGTTCTTAATTATATTTTCTTCAACTTTTGAAGTTTGACATAGAATCATAGAATTTCCAACTTTAACTTGATGAAACTAGAAGAAATACTTGATTGTTTAGGCATATGCTGCGGTTAAATTTGCGGATGCATGCCTACGTGGCTTAAGAGGAGATGCCGGTGTTGTGGAATGTGCTTTTGTTACTTCTCAGGTACTTGCATCATTCCCCGGATTTTATTTGCAAAAACAACTTCCCCAGCCAACAAATTTTTATGCGGACTTGCTTAAATTTTGTAAATTGTTTTCTTGCAGGTGACAGAACTTTCATTCTTTGCTACCAAGGTACGACTAGGTCGTACTGGAGCTGAAGAAATATATCGACTTGGACCCCTGAATGAGTATGAGAGGTATAATATAACTACTGCTTTATAGAGAATGACATTTTGAAGTTTGATTACCAGATATTTTTTTTCTTTATTAACTATATGACTCTCAACAGGGCTGGATTGGTGGAAGCCAAAAAAGAGTTAGCAGCAAGCATTCAGAAGGGTCAATCCTTTATCACAAAATGAAAAGTGAGTGAGGGTTCTATGATTTCATTACTCTTTTTTAAGGCAGTGTCTATTTCTCGTATTTATTTATACCCAAAAAGATGAAGATAGATATATGATGCCGATCTTAATGTCAGATGCATGTTTCTTCTTCTTCCACACCATGTTTCTCCGCAGAAATTTATAAAATGTTCCTGTTTATTGCACTTGCTCATTGAAAAAAAAGAGCATTCATGCTATTATCTAATTCAAAAGTTGCTATTGATCCAAAAAATAAGAATAAATGTAGTAGTCCTTTTTACCTGATTGAATAAACTAAGTAGTTTTGTATAAAAATTATAATTAATTTTTTTAATATATAAAACTCAAAAATGAAATATAAATACAAATATTATAAATAAAGAAGTGGAATTTGAAAACTATTAAATACAATTAACAATCTATTAAATGTAATACAATTAACAATGAAATACAATTATTAAATACATTTAAATAATACAACTAATACATTTAATACAACTATTAAATATGTAATATACAATTAACGCATGATTAGACAGAGGGCTATATACTCGTCTTCTGTAGGTGGTGGGGTTTCTTTTTCAATATAACCTTCATTCACCATTTAGTTCATTAACTTGGTAATAATATATAGAATGTGAGTTAGTTCCTTCCAATATCACAATTGCATTTCACCATGCACCGTCAAAAAGTATAAATCCACCACCTGACGAGCACATGCACCACTACCTCACAAAAATCTTCATATCCACACGAACAGACCCAAAGATGGTAGAGAAAAGATAAAAACATACGGCGGACAAAAGGAAAGGAAGGGGAGGCAAAGTCTGTCAAAAGAGGGAAGATGGTAGAGTAAAGAGAGAAAGAAAAGATAAAAACATACGGGGCACCGCACCTCCTCTCTCCACCCCACCCTACCCTACCCTACCCTACCCTATTTAATATAGGGTTACTTTGTCGAAAGCTCATAAACTAGGTACAAATTTATGTTGTTAGTGGTTGGAATTTATTTATACTCAAATATAATTAATATTTTGCCATTGTAAGTCGGTTAGGTGGTTCGGTCACCTAAAAAGTATAAGGCGGAAGTGGAGGCATAAAAAAAAGAGGGCAAAAAGTACTTTTACCGCATTGTGATTGTACTGTTTTAAGCAATTAGTCACTGTATTTTTAAAATATTCAATTAGTCTACTGTACTTTTTAAAAATGTTCAATCAACCCATTCTGTCCAATTTCTTGGACGGACGTCAAATAATTACACACGTGACAGTTCAAAAGTAAAATAAAAATAAAAGAAATGACATGTAAATGCTGATGTGGCTCATCCTCTTCCTCATTCGGGTCAACCCGACCCGTGCACTGACATCAAGTATAGTCACCAAATCGATCGGAGTTCTAGACGTTGCCTTCTCCGGCGTCGGAGGAGCTCTCACCTTTAAAATAATCGCACATGTTTCATAAATCCGACCAATAGAAACCGTTGCCGCCTCGGGCAATAATCTAACTTCAACGTTCTTAGAGTTTATTTCAATTGGACCAGTACTCGCATTCACGAAAAAGCCCTGAAATCCTTCTGCTCCACTTTCATTCTCTTCATCTCCATTTTCATCAGATTCTGGACTTGGATTAAACCGAGCTACAGAACCAGGTGACATTAAAGGTTCATCATCGTTATAAACTTTTAAATCAGACCTTAGATACTGTTTCCTTCCATCATTGGCTTTAACATCTATCATTGCAGCAAAATCCCTCTTCTTTTCTTGAACTAAAGCAATTATAAAAAGAAAGGAAAAGATAAAAGGAAAAAGGAAAAAAAAATTATAAAAAAATGAATTAAAATATTTATTTTAATTTTATTATTATTTTAATTATTTTTTTACCACATAATGATTTTATTATTTTATTTTTTTGTTTGAGAATAAAAAATTATAAAGAAAATCCATTAAAAAATTATTATAAATATAAATATTTTTTTTAAAAAACATATAAATATTTTTTAAAAATTTTTTTATAAGTATTTTAAAACATGAAAGTATTTTTATTTTTATTTTTAAAATAAAATATACATATTATAAATATTATAATGTTAATTTTTATTAATATTATACATATTATAAATATTTAGGTAAAGAAAAAGAAAGAAAATAAAACATAAAAATATTTCTATTTTTAAAAATTTATAAGTATTTTAAAACATAAAAGTATTTTTATTTTTATTTTTTAAATATAACATACATATTATAAATATTATAATATTAATTTTTATTAATATTATACATATTATAAATATTTAGGTAAAGAAAACGAAAGAAAATAAAGATATTTTTAAAGCCACAGTGGGTCAATTGCATTTTTTTTAAAAATGAAGTGGCTCAATAGTATTAGGAATTTGGATGACTAGCTTGCCACGTAGGAAATAACTTTTTTTTTTTCTTCAAAAGCCACGTAGGAAAATCAGCCTAATTTTTTAACGTCCGTCTACAAAATTGGACGGAATGGCTTGATTGAATATTTTTAAAAAGTACAGTGGGCTAATTGAATATTTTAAAAGTATAATGACTAATTGTTTAAAACACTATAATCACAGTGGTGAAAAAGTGCTATTTGCCAAAAAAAGAGTTACGTTACTATCGTATAAATAAAATTATTCATATATATATATATATATTGGTATAATTTACGTGATTTGTTCTGTACGTAAACCGTATACGTAAGCGAAGCGATTTTTATGTGATACTTATCATAAAGAAAGTGTTGTAAAAGTTGGTTGGGTCATGTCATGTGGATTATGTGTCAGTGAGAGTAAGGGGATGAGGAGAGGACATGTGGATAATACGAGATCTATCAGTGAGAGTAAGTGGGTGGAAGCGCATGATTTGAGAGATACAGAGGAACAAGTGTGGATAGGAGCTAGGATGTTAAGGCTCAGCTATAAAGGCAAAAAAATAAGGGTTATTTATAGAAATATATAATAATTAGAAAATAATTATACTATTAATGTATTAATAAAATAATTATAAAAAGAGTATAATTATGATTTATATTATAAAAATAGTATAATTTATATTAATAAAGAAGTCTAAAATTAAGGAGAAATAATTGTCATAATTAATAATTTAAATTTAAATTTAAATATTTGGGATTTAACAACAAAAATAAATTTAAATTCAAATTTAAATCTTCATTTTCCTTACATGCATTTTGAAATAATAGTTAACAAATAAGTAAATAAATAAATAAAATATATGTATATGTAAATTGGGTTCTGTTTTAGTTTTTATTTTTTTAGTTCTCTCTTTCTGCCGGCTTCTCTTCTACTACTCCGCCGCTACACTGCCGCGAATCTTCGTTGTTTAAAACGCCAATGAGAAGAAGATTCGACCTATAAAAAGTTTAAAAATAAATAGATATAACTTTTATTGTTCTGAAAGTTTTTTATGACTATTTTGTTACTCATAAATACTAAAATAGTTACTTTTATATGAATGGTTGACTACCAACTGCATCACATTCAAACGAAATTAGTAACTTAATAAAACTGAATTGGTTACCTTGGTCTGAAGGTTCGGCTACCAACTGCACTATGAAAAAACTGCAGGTGTGGAAGTGAATTAGTTACCTTGGTATGAAGGTTTTGTTATCTTGGTATGAAGATTTGCTTAAGGTTTGGTTACCAACTGCACTAAGAAAAAATTAAAAGTGTTGAGGTTGATTGGTTACTTTGATATGACAGTTTGGTTAACTTGATATGAAGGTTTGGTTACCATTATCCAGTATTTGAAGGACACATTGAACACGTCAAAATGGGCTTTCTCAATCTCATTAAACAAAATAACTGCATATGGCCTCCTGCGGACAGTTTCTGTCAACTGACCTCCTTCGTCATACCCAACAATACCAACATATATACAGAACTTGAGCAAATTAGAAACACTTCGGCTTGAAGATAACATGCTTGCAGGAGAAATCCCAACCTGGTTATTTGATATAAAGAGCCTGAAGAATTTGTTTCTTGGTGGAAACAAGATGGTTTGGAAAAACAATATGAAGATAGTGCCCAAGTGTATGCTATCTCAACTGTAAGACCCCAACTTTTATGAATAAAGATGAAATTTTTATAAATATCATTTTTGAATATTATGGAGTGAATTTGATATAATGTTATAGTTGTGGGTAATATTTATAAATTTTGTAAAGTACGCAAGTTGTTATATAATATTCGATTGGTCGGGGAATATTCGTTTTAACAGATAATATTCGTACGACGGCACAATCATTGGTGGACCCCACAACAGAATTATTATCGGATTGAGAAAACAACAAAAATATCTTTTTATAAAATAACGGCGAAAGTTTTATCGTTAACTGTTGGAATACATGGTGGTAAAAATACGATAATACGCGTTGTTGCACAGTAGCATACGGTATTGCACAGTATTTTTGAATTATTGATTCTTACGTAAGAAAGCACTACTCAATAATTGTTACAGTAATTACTGTTCAATATTTTATTTTACTAGTTCAATAATTGCTACGTTAATATTTTATATTATTGTTATTTCAATAATTGTCACTGCACAGTATTTTCCATTATCAGATCAATAATTCATATTATTTGAATAATATTACTAGATAGCATTATTGACAATGTCTAGAAAGTTCTGTCAATGAGAGGTTTGGTCACCTAATTGCGCGCCATTAAGGCGAAATCCTTATTGGAAAGCCCCCTCTTTCTTGGGAACGGTCTGGTTGTCATTATTGTGATTTTGTAATATTATTTGTGAATAATTAATTATTAATTTATATGATAAGGAAATATTTATTTTATGTGGACATAAATGATGGATAGAAAAATATTTATTTTATGTGGTTATAAATGAAGGATTTAATTTTGAGGTGTTTTATCAGTATTTTGTCGGAATGGAGGTATTAAAAAATTAAAATAGTGTTCTTAAAGCTCTATTGCATGAGTTATAATTTTAATCTAATCGTTGGATCATTGTGATTTTTGGATATGTTATACATATATAAGTTGAGTATATGTCCACAAAGTTTGAACCGTTAAAAATTAACGTATGATTTGTTATGAATTTTTGAAGGTATTAAAAATCGCCTTTATGTGAATTTCGGGCATTTTTTGTTCGGAATTTGGAAAAATTTTCTTCTACAAAGTTGTAAATAATTAAATTTCCTATGAAAAGGGCATGAGATTCGAATTTTTCTGATAAAAGAGCTATTTATTATAAATTGTTGAAGTTTCAAAAATTAAAATATTTTTATTAAAAACATGGGTGGGCCCCACTTTTGTTTTTAGTGGAAAAATGTGCTGAAAATTTTGATTTCCAAATTGAGGTGCTGGTCTTGGTCTTTGAAGCATGCTTAGGATTAGTTTTTAAAAATTAATATTTTATTAATTTAGTCTCCTATGTCGTTCTAACATTTTCCTATAAATAAGCGCTTAAGTTAGAATTGAAAATCATTCCAGAATCAGAAAAAAAAATTTCTATAATCTTGAGCGTATTTCTTTCGAGTTTTAGAAAGCTTTGAGCGTAGAAAATAGTGAAAATTTTCTTCAAGAATATCCCCGCTATACCAGTTGGAATACTTTTTTTTTCAAGGTAAGGGATGTTATTTTGTTCAATATTCGCTTAAAATAATATTTTCTTCCATACTCTGTAGTATGTAAGTAATATTATTTCGTTTCAGATTTCGAATTCTATACTCGTTTGTTAAAATTTTGACTTCTATATCCCATGAAATTAGTAGAATATCATTGATATTTGCGCTTCATCCAGTATCTTTTTATGAAAATATTATTTTGAGCATTCTTGATAAGTTTTAACTTTTTCATGCCAGAGTACTATTCACGGGGTTACTATTCCCGAAGTACTATTCACGGGATACTATTCACTCGAGTACTATTCACCCGGAGTACTATTCATGATAAAAATTGATTCGTTTTCGGTCCAAATTATTTTTGGTACAATATTATTCTTAAATTTTACTCTACAAAGTAGTATCATGTTGACAATTTGGACGTTATTGATTTCTGGATAAATTAAATTATAAATATTTAAAAATTTATCCTTGAATTTGTTTTATTGAATTCTTATATCATTGTCATCATCCTCATGTTTATATTATATTGAAAGTCATCTGTGGCCTGTAGTGCATAGATGGACTTAGTATGATTATGATCAGAGATTATTCGGCATAATCATGACCGTAATGTTACAAATGATGTGGTAAAAGTCCTCATTGGTCCGTAGTGCATTGATGGACAACTGTTGGAATGATCATGACCATTGATGAATACACGATTATCCTTGGCCCGTAGTGCATGGATAATTTGTGGTCGTGATACTAAAGAATATCTTTGGCCGTAGTCTAGGGATGATTCGATGATGTGGATTATTTATTAAGCTGAGTCTCTGCGATAAAAGTGATGAAAAACTTTTTTAAATCATAGAAGATAGTAGATTTTATGCTCTACTTAACTCTTCTAATGAATAGCTTGTTCCGCTGCAGTTAAACTTGATGTTTGTTATATTTTATCAGTTTAACACTGTTGAAGGCTAACGATGAATTATTATGTATTATCTTAGTCATAATATTTCTTACTAACTAATGCAGTTGTTCTAGATGAGGAGAGAGAGAAGAAATCCTAAATTAAGGAATCCTAATTGCACTAATATTATAAATAAATATAAAATTGTATTAATTGTGTAAATATTTTATGAGTACACTATTGTTGTAATTATTTTCAAAAATGTAATAAAATATGTAATTTACCCAAAAAATAATGGTATGTGGTTTTGATGTGAGAGGCAAAAAAAATACAAAAATATTGTCTTTCTTAAATTTTATACTCCATCTATTTTACTTTGAATTACTATTTCTTTTACCGTCTTTCCAATTTTCTAATGGGCCTGAGGTTTGTTGGGGTAGAAATCGTCCTGGGCCTAAGTGGAATGTCCAACAGAAGAATAATCGGAGCAACAATCTAATATTACCCCCTCCCCTCCCCTTCCCCTTCCCCTTTCAAAATTAAAGATATATTTTTTTATTTAATTTGTGAAATCTTAAATTTTAAAATTAATATAAAGTTATTTAATTTTAATTTAAACAAATATAACAATTGTAAACTACTAATTATCATCTTTGTTGCTTCTAAAACTTGAATAAAATTATATTAATTCTAAGTTTTAAAATTTTGTAAATTAACTTTAAAAAATCAAAAATATATTTCTAATTTTGAAACGTAACTAATACATATAAGCCTCTTTACAAAGTTTTCACCTACTTTTCATTATGTTCAAGTCTAACCGCAATAAGTCGCTCTATAAAAAAAAGGTAAATTCTCTTAAATTCTTTGTTTGAAGTCTATTTGATAACATAATAACTAGCAAGCGTCTCCATTGAAAATAGTCCCTCGAACACCCTTCTCAACTTCATTTTACTAATATTACATTGCTAGATATCTTTATGTACATCAATTATCAAGATTTCAGGAAAAAACAAAAGGAAAATAAATCTTTTTATCTTTGCCAACAATTTACAAGCTGAAGGTGTATGAACAAACAATTGAATGGGGGTTGTTGACAATTGACATAGTCACGTTCTCCATGGCCATGAGAACATTAATCGGTGCCACAGAATCCTCAGGATTAACCTACCAGCGTTATTCAGGCACAACCTTGTTACCACCAATCTTAGCCAATACAATACCTCGTTTTGTCCTCCACTCGGTCAAATCAACCCCATCTCCATCACTTAACTTCTTCTCCACCCCGAAACCTATCTTCACAATCGTCTGAGCTCACACGTCTGTTAGCTTTTGAACCCGGCACAAAGGAGAACAGCTTTTCAAAACCAAGCAAGTTGGAGTTTGTCCCATTTACTGATGTGAGAGGCCACAAGGTTGCCAAACTATCTGGAGTCAAAAGGGTATGGACTTCTCCTCGCAGATTGACGTTGGAGACAGTTTCTATGGCTTTCATTTTTTATGCTGAGGATAGCTCCACCAGGCCAGGAGCTCGGGGCTTAAGCTTGAGCCTGTTGCTAGGAGAGGATGATGATGAAGTAGGGGAGCCAAGAGATGTAGGGCCAACAATGCGGAGGGAGAGAAGTGGATCCCCTTGGGTGGGGAAGCATGACAAAGGCAATCAGCCAGAGTTAGAAGACCTGAAGCAAAACCAGTTTGGGTTCTGTTTAAAGGAAGAGGCAGCTCAATAGGGTGACGCAGGCTAACTGATTGAGCACCCTTGACAGTTACCGTGGCACCCATCAGCTAAAATTACTTTCTTCAGCACACCAGCATCCACATCAACATCATGCTGTAAATTTTTAGCCAAAATCTAATTAGTAATCAGAATTAAATTGAGGAAAGCAGAAGTTCCCCATCAAAGAAATGGACTACGAAAATAAGAACAAAATGTATGGTTAACTAAATTTCTTAAATTCAGTTTTTAGGTGACCAAATTTATGCACATCCATTCAACAAGTCTGAAAGGGAGAGTTGAAAGAAAAATCAAATGCTCCGAATGTAACAATTTCCCAAAATTTACTTGTGGAGAAATTATTTTTGCCCTAAACTTACTAATTTACAATTTGTTCCAACCTTGATAAATTAAAGTTTGCCTACGATGCTATGAATAAGCTCATTGCACATATTCACGCTTCTAAAGTTGTATGATTTGAAAAACTACAAGCTTTAATTCCAAATGTGCTCCATTATGAGATAACAAGAAAAGGAAATGAAAATACTGATAGCTAGTGCCAACCAAATTTACACACTACCTCTTCCTTTCTATCTTTGTCTTTCAACGCCCAGAGATTCCTTTCCCTCTCAAAGCATTTCTCTGATGGAATGGTTTAAGTAAATGGAAATGCTCAAATCATGTTCCTTTCTTAAAACCAAACAGAGACTTAATAATCCAGGATAATGCAACCTCTGGAAACAAATAAAAAAACCTTCAAATAATAACCTTTTCAGCTCCAAAACTGATATTTAGAAAAATAACAGCAGAAT
Organism: Panax notoginseng; assembly: GCA_016801055.1. Lineage (NCBI taxonomy): Eukaryota > Viridiplantae > Streptophyta > Magnoliopsida > Apiales > Araliaceae > Panax > Panax notoginseng. The sequence continues at coordinate 10,212,446 of CM029019.1, forward strand.
AAAATAAAATATGAAGAAAAAAAATCAGTACATCAATTGCCATAACACAAAGCCAAAAACTTTTGAAACAAATAAAACATAAAACTAACCGGCAATGAGACTCTCATGTCTTTGGCATCCTGAATCCAGAGCTCCATTGGACCAGCCAACTGAAACGGATCCAAGACCTTAGACCAGTCCATTCTCATTACCAGGCTTCTTTGAATCCTCCTCTACCCGGAAAATGGGTAAATCCACATATTTCACATCCTCCATAAGCTTCAAGGGAAGAACATTGTTATCAATTTCCACATCGAATTCATAAGCCACAGATCGTCCCCACCAACGCATCCCTCAAATCAAACCCAGATTAAACCCTTAACAATTGCTTCCTTCAAATCCTAAAGCATGAGCAAGAAAAACATATATATGAACATAAACTGATAATATCTATACCGATTATGTGGTATCTCAAACAATCAAAATGCAACAACTTGCATTTACCCAAATTTGAGAAATTTTGATTACATAAAACCTGTCCTACTTAATCCAATTTAGATAGACTAAAAAAATAACATAAAATGATAAAACAAGCCCAAGCTAAAAACTTTCTATATTCCAATATGAGAAATTTGATACAAAACATCCCAAAAGTTCTCTCCTTTAATCCAAGAAAGAGACAACAGAAAACCCTCAATTTGGTTGCTAGGAAAATCAAACATATTTAAATTTTTGAATACCCATATACAATTCTAAAAATCCCGCTCCACATTCAACAACATTCAATTAGCTAGTCAGTACATTCAACACATACAAACGAATTGAATTGACACGGCCCATAAAAAAATATTTCAAAAAAATGAAGAATTGATTCAAAGATTAAATTTTTATCGATTAAACTTACAGAGACGGCTTTTGGATAAGGGCGATTGAAGTCAGGCGAGGAGATCAGAGCCGTAGATAATGAAAATTGAATTGCAAAGAGAACCAAACATGTCTTTCCAACTCGAAGAGCCATTACAAACGGAAAGATACTTGAAGTTTGATCTGAGAGGAAATTGCTGAATTTTTTTTTTCACAAAAAGGGGATAAAATGAATTTGGAAAAATCCAGATACACTAAATTTGGCGTCGCCCGGGTTCGAACCGGAGACCTTCAGTGTGTTAGACTGACGTGATAACCAACTACACCACGACACCTTTTTACTAGTTTTGAAAGCTCTCTATTGAGTTCTTTTTTCTCTATCTAATTAGATACATTGGAAAAACCAACTTAAAATTGTGTATACATGTGATAAGTAAGAATTAAGAAAAGTTTTATTTTAATTTATTTTATTTTATTGCATATACTTTCTTATTAGTAGCAATTTAATTTCGTCAAATATTTATTGATATGTATATCATTTTTTCTTAAATAATGTATATTCTTGGTAATTCTAGTTGGATTAAATTTTTTAGTAATTATAGTTGGATTAAAATTTTTCGTAATATGAAATTTCTGTTGTAGTAATATTCTTAGGAGAGAGGTAAACATTAGAATTCAATCAAGTCAAAATATCTAGATGGCCTGTATTATCTATCACCAAGTTTTTGTTTTGTCAACGTTCATTCTTGTCGTGAATTGATGACACCAGCCAGCATAACAAAAGGAATACAATCACACAAAAGTCCAAGTTTCTAGATGGCCTCCTAGACGACACATGACATTAATTACAATCATTCCACACAGTTTTGTCATCTTGTTACAGAGCTAATTTATTGTTCTTAAAAACTTGTTACAAGTCCATTGACCTTGTTGCACAAATCCTGTTATTTATTTATGTCCTTGTTTTCACACAATGATTTGTCACAATCCCCATAAATAAATAATAATAGCAGTCTCATAAGTAATCATTGGTGTTCTTTTCTTCCAAATGAAGGTTGCTTATGCTGGACTTTCTGGATTATTAGTTTAACTTATATATATACTACCACTACTTTACTATATCGGGATTCATTATACGTTTCTACATAGCGATAATTTTACTATCAGTTAGTTAGTGACTACTCTACGATCATAGAGTGACTTAACTCTACGATCATAAATTACTCTACGATCGTAAATTGTGTACATTTGAGAGTTTATATAACTATTTAGGTGTGATTTTTTAAATATTACGCGTATATTTGAAAAGTGGTGACTGCGAATTTTATCATTAAAAATTAATGTTCAAACGTTTTTTAATGTCATGCAAGTGAATTACAGATAAACTTGGAATTCTTATTTGTTGTAATCAATTACTCCATCTTAATTGGACCTTATTTGCTATAGCTCAACAGTTTGTTTCTAAATGGCTGATGAAGAACTTTCTTTTTATACTTTCATTTGATGGAAGACAGTGGGTATTTAAAATTCATAAGCTTCATTACTTTTTGTATGATTTCAACCTTTCTATAATCAAATAAGCAATTAATTAATGTGGGTGTTACCTAATACTAATAGGAGTATCTTGCATCTGTCATGATGCAGAGATGTGATATTATTTTCTCTTTATTTATTAATTTTTTGAATCCAGTGGAAAGATAGGCTATTTTGTACTTCAACTCTTTGATAGGTTATTCATATTCTTTAATTCTTGAAGAATCACAATGGTATCTTGTTAAGCCGAAAAGAATCTATGCAGAATTAGGCAATTTGCCCCTAAAATAATTAATTTTAATGCATATTTTTGCAATTCCGTTAATCAAAATTATGTGGTTTTAAGACTACGCAACCTAAAGTCCCAAACAAACCTCCCTTCTTCTCTTATGGTTATATTCTAAATGTATAATTATAATTATAATTATCTTTGGTGGGGACTAAGATCATAGCTAATTATCCCTCCAAGGTCAAAGTAAACACTCTGTCCTATAGGGCAATCTATTTAGAACAAACAACCATTCAATATTTTATTCCTAATTTTCCTCAACTGCCAATACTAATTGTCATACTCAATCACTAACAAATGTCACTTAAATAAAGCTCAACATGCCTTTCACCAAACTCACTAAGATGTGGTGAAAAAGAAAGGAATGAATTTTTTATTTCTTTCAGTTTTGATTCCAAGCCAAACCTTTTGTGTAAGTCTGTTGCTGATAATTCATGTTGGCTAATTTTCATAATATAGTGGATGCAATTTATTAACATGCTCCTGCTTATCACGGGCAGTCTATTCAGGTTCCAAACTCAACGATCACAACTAAACGCGGGGTTGAGCTCGTTGCGGGACTTAACCCAACACCTTACAACATTTAAATCTTTTCAAAGTTGCCCTCAAGACAAAAAAGTTGGAATTGTGAAAAGTTATTTCATTAATAATGTAAACCAGACTATTACAAGGTAAATGAAATTACAAAGAGACCAAAGAGATATTTCAAGAGGACTCTAAAACATTATTGACATAACACTTCACTGATACAGAGGTCTGCTTCTCCATCCACCCAAAAAAAAATACCCCTTTATCCTACCATAAAATAAATATAAAAAACAAAAGCTAAGCTAAGCCATAAGGCCATTGCTTTACAACAGGAGGGTGATTAACATAGTTAACAAGTTAACCATGAAAAAAATTGTAGAAAAAAACCCTCCTTAAAAATGAACCTTACAGAAAATAAGCTTAAAGGCAGATGGTCTGAAATGGTGGAGCACGACAGACCTCGATTACCATGAACATGGAAAAACAAATATTCAAAAACTGACTTAATTATTGAGCATCGAATTGCATAAAGATAAAGAGACAGTAGGCTTCTTGTCACATTAACTGTTTGAGAGCTGCGCGTAGACTCTTCACAAGATCCTTTGCTGCGATGGTGAGTTTTTCATCCATCTGCAAGAGTATCAGTCAGGTTTCAATCAGTTCAGGAAAATAATTTTAGTACGGAATTTTATAATCTATATGAAAGTACCTGAGCAATAATGGTTATATCAAGAGATGTCCCAAAAGTCATGCAAGTGCTATTGATGATTAAGAGCTGGAACTTCTCTATTTCAGAAATTGTTTTTTCTACGACTCCTTTCTTTTTCTCACAATGAATTCTTATTAAGACATCTTTATCAGAAAATCTTGCTTCAATTTCTGGTAGCTGTTCATCAACAGCAATGCTGGAGAAGTGTTTATCTAAGGAAGACACGTCATCATCAGTAAAGAGCTTATATTTCTTCCCAAAGACCACAGATTCTATGGACTTCTTACGAGTTTGCTCTTCAAGGGTCTTCACTCGCTCTTGGAGTTGTTTCAAGTACTTGATAGCGTCTCCAAGAACAGAAGCCTTGTCCATCTGGTCATGGAAATTAGCAAACTCAGATTTCAAAAAATTACAAGAATATTTGCAATAAACTAGATTATAGATGGCCAATAATTACTAGAAAAGTAAAAATTAGCATACTTCACAGTCTTCGTATTGTAGAAAAGTGTGAATAATCAAAGAAAGTCTATTCCACTAAGAATAGCATAAGAATGACCGAAAACATGTAAGAGCATGCCTCTAAACTGCAGCAATAGAGTGCTTCATTAGAGAGAGAGAGATAGGCCCCCTTTGTTATGAGGTTTTTGTGGAAATTATGCTTTTGGCGCATCTTAAAATTCATACAGAAGAACCCAAAACAATGGGGGTGATCTTTGCGGGATGGATTTAATGTACACAGATATAGAATTGAGCAAGACTATGAACAATATTCTGTCATTTCAGTCCAGTTAAGTGAATAATATAAATCTCAAGAAAGAAATTACTACCTTCTTTAGGCCAGGGACTATAGCAGAGAGAGCTATGAACCTCTGGCTAAGCTTTTCTCGCCTTTTTCTCTCGGCCATGATGTGATCTTTAGCTTGAGAAAGCCGAGGACTTGTGCTGATCCTCTTAGCATATTGAAAAGGTTCGAACACATAAATTTGGTTGTTGAATGAACCTTGGGAGGTCGGGTTATCCGTGGGTAAAATAGTGGTACTTTTAGAAGGCAAAACCTCCTCTTTAGGTTTTACAATGCCAAGTTTATTCGTGTAATTGGAATATGTAGCTTGTGTATCTAATATATGATCGGTTCTTTCAGAACTCCAACTGTTGGTTTTGAGCTGTTTCATCGGCCTCTCAGTGAAACTGCAGGATGCTTCTGATGATGGTTTGCTGTCATACATAGGTTGAGCAAAACTGTAGTGTAAATTCTCTCCAGATGCAGCTGCTAGAGATTGCAGGCTGAGCTCATCAAATGAATTCATTGGCCATTGGATATTGAAATAAGGATCCTCCATTCCCTACAAAATATAATGATTTTCTTTTTCTTCTTAAGACATGCGAGAAACAAATTACGTGTGCGCGCACATACAAAGGAAGAAAAAAAAAAAAAACTATTACAGGGAAATCTCGTATATGCCAAGTGAAATATGTATTTGTATTTTCGCTACCCATACATGTCTTTCAAATGATCCTCATTACTAAAAACCCTTTTGACAATGTGAATCAAAATAACAATTTGATTTAGCTGTTTAGGAGGCTAGCTTGAATAATAACAACAGATATATTAACAAATAAACTATACTCTGCAGAATAGACTTTTTACCAATTCAGTAAATCCTCTGATGTGTGAGATTTCCATAAAGCTTAGTCGAAGGCCCTGAAGAGAAGAAGGTTCACCAAAACATGTCAATAAGGCATTTTAACAAACAAGAAGTGTCCTATGTATTCATTATGCCAAAACTAAGAAAATATGTAATCACACCATAACCCAATTAGTAAACTGATCTTTTTTATCCTTTCAAGATTCAGTCACTGAAATTTGCAGAATTATAACAAATTCACCTAGAAAGTTCAAGACTTTCTCGAAAATGAATGAAAACTTACCCTTATGTATTATGCCCAGAGTTGCTCCTTTCCAATCCCTCTAGTTAGAAGCCTAAGCCTTTACCTTTGTCTCAACCTTTATAGGCTCTATCTCTCTCCTCTACATGGGTTGTTGATGTGAAATGACCAAGAATCAGATATGAACATAAAAAATGGTAAATAAATAGAAGTGGGCAGCTATCTGATCTGAAGAAAATGATAAAATTAACAATCTTTTGTGCTTCCTAATCATGGATAATTTAGACTTCTTGAGTTCTTGGACTTTGTCCACCTCCCCGGCTAGCCGTTGAAATTCAAGGCTTCCAATGGAAAAACCCCACCAAAAGTCCCAGCCTGCCATTTTTTTTGGAGCCAATACAAAACTACCCATAATGTCCCGGAAGAATGTCTCTATCAAGAAAACCTTCCTCCATATTATATATAGTGGGGAATTTGATATCTACCGACTACCATATTATTTATTACCTACCATATTATTTATTACACGTTCAATTATTTTAGATTGATTTAACATATTATAATCAATGATAATATTTTTTAATAGAATAATGCTAGAGACACAAACTATTTTACAAACATTTTATAAATTATTGATGTGACATACTCCACCTCAGCATATTGTGTGGAGCCGAAAACTATATTGAAATAATTTGTTATTAATATGTTGAGGTGGAATATACCACATCAACAGTTTGTAAAATATTTGTAAAATAGTTTGTGTCTCTAGCACTGCTCTTTTTAATATACTCCGTAATTCTTAGAGACAAGTATCAATGTATCATCAAATGATATGATACGAAAACTTGTAAATTCTAATTAAAAATAAACATGTATAAAGTAACTCCTCCACTAATCCAAATTAAGTGGGTGTTTTTCTTTTCCTTTTTTTTTTTAGTTGAGGTGTCTCAGAGTATAAGTGTTTGGTTTCTTTTGTGTTCTTAAACTTAGTTTTTGTTTTCATTTAAATAAAAATTCTGAATATGTGTTTGGACCTTATCACATCTGCCCATTAAACATTTGTACGCTTGCATTTTGTCTCAGTTCTTGGATGTTTATGAGATAATTATATTATTATCAAATGTAGATAAACAGATCTGTTCTGTTCCTTGTGGAGAACTTTCGCTTCTGTAAATTCTCTTTTTGTGCCGAGAACTGGTAATATCTATGTGTTGACACAGTTCTTTTGGGCCAAACTGTTGACTTGAAAATGATTTTCCAATTGTTGAGCTGAATGTACTGACAAACTCGTATGTATTGTTCCGGCTTTAAGTCTAATCAGAAGCTACTGCAATTCAGACAATTTCTATAGATATTGACGTTGGGTATACAAATAAATCTTCCCCTTAGATTTCCTTGTATTTTCCTGAAGTCCAGTGTGGTTTTAGTATACCAATCAACCAAGAAAGTGACTGCGCTATAACAAGTAATGACATAACTAATAATGTCAAGTGTCTTATTAAAATCTCAATATTACTACATGTCTAAAACACAATGTTACATGTCTCGAAACACCATTGAAATTGTACCATGAACTCGTTTTTCGTATTATTGGATTACTGCCAGCTGATTCCAACAACTTCTTGAAACCAACCACTGATCTATTAATGAAGTGTCCGAAGATATACCTTACACAAACAAAAGTTTTTAGTATTAGTTAGTTATATTAAACAGAGGAGATAAAACAACCCACATCAATAAAAGATAACCAGCAGCACTGAAGTATGTTCTGAATTAAACCCTCAACCCTCAACGTTTAATAAAAGGTGCTGACATTCTCGAATCATATTCGTTTGAAAAGTTCAAACAGTTCGGACTCGATTCAAAACCGTGTTCGACTCGGTAACTAAATGAGTTTCAATCAAACATTATTTTATACTCGATAAATTTTATGAACCAAATCTGAACAACTCAATATTCGGCTTATTTACACTCTTAGATGAGTTGGTGATAAGAGGTGCATTGTCAGTTCAACTTCTCACCTATATTAATTACTTCTAAGATTATCTTAAGAACTAGTCTTATATATGGTACAAAAGTTATCCTTATCTATATAAACCAAAATAAATGTACAAATTGGATCCAATTATAGCATTAGTGAAGTTGTCACACAGATAATTGTTATAGTTTTTTACTATATTAGTTATAGCAAATGTTGCATTAACCATGCAATGAAAAACTATACAAATTATTAATGCAACATTTGATATAACTAATGTAATAAAAAGTTATATCATTAATTACGGTAAGTTTGTGGCAACTTTATTATAACCGAATCAGTATAAATTTTGAGGTGGATATCTATGAGTCATGATCAAACCATCCAGAGCTCAATTAGAGAATGCTTATATATATATATATATATATATATATATATATATGAGTTCCATCCACAGCAACCCTTTTTTGACCGGTTAAAATTTCGGTTGGAGAAAGAAAAAAAATTCAACAGGCCAAAAAAGGAATTACTTGCTGTGGATGGAACCCCATATATATATATATATATATATATATATATATATATATATATATGGGAGTTAATGTATTTGACAAAGTTTGTATGTTGTTTTATCTAATTCCATAATGTACCCCAAAAAAACATCCAGCTTCTTGGTCAATAAAGTTGAGTTCAAACCAGCATAAAGAACATTGAGAGGCAAGGCAAGGAAACCAACCAAAAGCCTCAAGGTCTATGATTAACTTAATAGTGAATTCAGGCCAAGGAGTCATCATGGTATAACAAATATTGGAAATTGTCTTTCTGCTTCTGCAGTTCTGAATCCAAACTGGAAAAAGTTATGACAATTCCAGCATCTTTACGACCTAGATTCCGGGAGAGAATTAAACTTAAAGACATACAAATTCTCATGTCATAACAGATAATCAAGCCAGATGAGAATCAATAGTTGGCGATAGCTCCTGCGATGTTTCAAAATAAATAAATATATAAAATTGGGATTAATATGATGTTTCAAAAGTTCTGTTCTCGGACATATCATGAGATACTACAGTTCTTTGGTCATAACACTAAAAAAATAAAAATAAAAACCTTCTATCAAAACACAAATCATCTTCAATTCACACCATTGATCTTTATTACGGTTAAAATTGAACATCAAGCCCACACATCTAACATCGACAATGATGCAATGAAGGAAATTAAGACTCAGCTCCAAAACACTCTGCTTCTAAGCGAAAATTCCTTCTTGGAGCTGGTTGCTTGGTAATCAAGTGTCCATTTCTCAAATGTACAGTTGACAAAATCATAGTATCCACTGTGAATAGAAAGCAACCCTTTTGACACCCTTTCTTCTATCCATGGGTAACTGAGCAAGTTCAACAATGAATTGTTGATCGATTCCTAAAAAAAGGGAAAATGGCTTAAATATAGCAAGAGGAAAACTCTGGATCAAATCACTGTGTAAAAGACATCTGAAATTCCACGTTCTTTGTGAATTATCTTCTACAACCTAAATCTCATATTAACAAAAATGACTTGGACCCATTTTCTATGATGAAGGGAGCACTGGAAACAAATGCGCCTAAGAGAGAAAACATTTGTGCGTAGGCAACGTATTTTCAATAGGGTGGTTGATCTCATTTGTGGAACATATACATGGCAAAAAAAATAGGGCAATACTTAACTTGTATTAAGTACTGAATTTTCGGAGATAAATCAGTGTATGAGATGCGAATATGAATTCAAGTCACACTCGGTGCAATCCAAGGCACCCTCATTCATAGTTGAAACGATTCTAAAATCAATTTACTTTACCTTTCAACAATGCTTAAGGAGGGATAACTGAATCTCAAATCATATTTGGAAGGTCTAATTTGGAAGTTAAGACTCAAAAAGTGTGTCCTAAATATTTTCACATACACCATAAAAAATTTGAAATATTTCCTTATAGATGTTTTTTCTTAACAATTATCCATTACATTTAAAATAAGACCTCTTCTTCTCCTAGCAACACACTTGCACCAAAAGGGCAAACTTTATAGCAAAGAACTCTTAAAGCAGATGATTGTCAAAAATAGTAGGCTATATCGTTTAAGAAAAAGACATTGCACCTTCTCACAGTGTGTGCACTGCAGGTCAAAGCTAAGATTTGAAGCAGATGCCTTTGTGCTTAACTTTGCATTCTTCCCGGTAACTACCCAGCTTCTAATAAAGCTACTAGAGAGAGAATAGATAAGACAGACAAAATGTATAACTACAATTGTCTTTACACTCCCGCACGAATAGATAAGCACGCACATAAAAATTGACACAAGACTGAACAGAAAAACGAATAACATTATGGAGCCAAACCTTGAATCTGCTTCATCTGGCATACTCATTAGAGCACGAATGCCTCCACAACAGCTGTGGCCAACTACTAAAATATTCTGAACCTGCAAAAATTGCGTAAATAACTTCTGAAGAAAGGTATCTAAATTCTCAAAAAACAATGGGCGGTCCATTCGACTAATAATGATAGCCAAGAGGACAATTCGAGCATTTTTTTCAGATAAAAGAGGTCAACTAGAGTAATCATTCAGCATAAGAAATCATTCTATACCCTTATCAGCATAAGAAGTCATAAGAGGTCCTGTGTAATAATCAATAATCTTTAGGAAAGGTTCCTACAATTTATTTTCATATATTCTCATGTCGCCATCATGTGGTATCCTATATCCTTATCAGTAGCTTGTACATGCTAAGAACATAATTTGTATATTCAAATGTGTTATAAATATTTAGGTTAGTCCAAGTTATATTATCATGAATATTCAAACTTGTTTATTGGTTAACCATAGTGCTTCATCACAACAGATGAAATTTCTTTCCCCTCCAAGCTCATTCAGATTCACAGAATTACCCATCAAATGAATTTCAAACTTCTAAATGTGGAATATTGTCAACTTTCTCTACAGTTATTTTTAATAAAAGTCAAATATTCCAAGAAATTTTTAGTTACAGTAATTCCTGAATGCTAATATGTCACTGTTGTTTCATTGGATGGGCAAACCAAGTGTCTAGACACACAACTAGACAAGTTTTCTATTTCAGTCAACAGCAAGAAAAAAGAGAAGAGGCAGTAGGTCAGAAGAATAGATGCCGGAATGAACTTACTTCTAAGGTATTCACTGAAAACTCCAGAGCAGCCTTTGTTTCTGAGGGCCCATTCTGCATATGGAAAAAAAATAAAAAAGTATAGAAGCTCAGAGTACATATATATACAAATAAATTATTTCCATGAGCTACGTGTATGCTAAAAAATCAAGCACTACTTTACAATTTACATCTAAGTCCTAAGAGAAAGCAAATGCAGCATATACAAAACCTCAAACGGGGGAACCAAATTTGCCACATTGCGGACTACAAAGGCATCTCCAGGTTGAAATCCTAGGATGTTGGAGGGGCAAACCCTAGAATCTGCACAAGCAATCACAAGGAACTGTTCTTGATATCGTCAGTAAACTAAATTCCTACCATCTGAATAGCAACAATGGCTTCTGAAGGGAACTAATACAAGATAATTTCAACAGCTGTATGATACATTTTTTCTTCTAAGTTCTAAATAGTAAAATACAAAATAATAAGAACAATTATACAGTAGACGATAAGCATGGCTGGGCAACCATTATCACCTTTGGCGCTTGACTTTTGGCAAGATTTTGATAGTGTTCCAAGTTTTCCCTATTAGAAAACAATATTACACATAAATAGGAGAGAATGTTTCTTTCAATTTATGAAAAAGAATGGTCCAGAGTGATGTGCTGCTTACAAGTACTTTTGTTTTTTGAAGCTCAGAAATCGATGTTTCATTTCACTGAACAGATCATTCCCATTCTGATCCATTGTGCTCTCCTGTTTTGCATTTGCAAGTTCCTGAGTCATCCCTGGGGGGTCCTTCGAGGCCTTCAATCCCAGAGCTGGATTGCTCCTGTGAATGTAGAAGGCAGACATTGGGAGTAAATTAGTAATATTGAAGTATTGAACAATTACATCAGATTTTTGAAATTGAATAAGGCATTCTTATCCCGAGGCCAATTGAAGGTTGCCTAGATGTCTGTTCTCTTAATAATATGTATTTCCTATGCATAAATAACGACATAACTAGTTAGAAACTTGTGGTCTGTAATTAAAGAGAATGAGAAAATTTATCTGATTAGGCTATTCCATCAACAGATAAAAATATAAATAAAATAAGAGAGCCGTTTCGGATACCATTCGACGATTATTTCAATATTCTGTCAATTCCATACAAAGAAAACTGCGTAATTTTGCAATTTAATTAATTTATTTATTTTGTGTGGAAGTAAAACAAAGTTGTAGGAATTTAAAATCTGTCAAAATCAGGAACACAAACTCAATACTTGGACCACATTCTTGAACTTGAACAATCAAACTAATTAATAAAAGGGGCTCTTCAATTTATTCATAGATACTGGTAATTACTAAAAATCATGACAACAATATGATTGTCCTAGGCCTTTCTTCGAACAGTCTCGACACAATAAACATTAGCACAACTACACAAATAGCAGCTAAGACTATTGACCATTAGCTCAAGTGCCCAACATTTGAACACCATTTCCATCAAATTCTCCAGACAGTAAAATTTAGCACATAGTATTAAAAATCTAAGCAAAAAACAGGACCAACAGCTAATACCGGTAGGAAATCCGTACAATTTAAAAAATTTGAACTTTCCTAGGGGAGACAAATTCAAAAAACTGCAAGAGAAATTAAATTTTAAGAAATACCCACTTGGAATAATTCGGCAATCTCAACTGGGTCTGATCCCTTTCCAAGAAATTCAACTGGTAACCAAAGATCTGCTTAAAATATCAAAAAAATAATGAGGCATATGTACATACAATTGTGTGAGCTTTCGTGTAAAGAGATACAAAAAAAGATTACAAATGATTGTGTAGCTGAATTTCTGGGCAGTTTAGTGGAGGAATTGATTAAAGAGGAATATCGAAGGTCCACATTTCCCATTATTATATAAAGATCTAGACTTTTTTCTGTGGGGGTGTAAAATGAATGAAGAGAAAGGTAAAAACACCAACAATCTTTTGTTCTTCAACTTCATCAAGAGTGTGTGTATGTATATATATTTATGTATATATATTTATATATATATATAAAAGTTATTGGAGAGAACAAAGAACACTTGTTTCTCCCCAAGAAAGACGGAGAAACCAATGGTATCTTACAGTCACAAAATGTCAAAACTAATGATTTAGCAACTGAAGTCGGTACATTTTATTGAATATATGATTGAACTTTTAATTTTTCAAATTAATCTACTGAATTTATTTTTTTTTCAAATTAGGTAATTCCATTAAAAAAATTGACAAAGTTGACAGACGTTAATTTTTTATATATGTAGAGCTGACGTGGACGAAAAAAAGGCAAAAAAGAAAATTACATGGAAAATAAAAGACACATCATCATCCCAACTTTATAAACCCTAAAAAAATGCCTTTTCCCAAAAGGTTGCTCTATCAACCTTATTCGGAGCAATCTCATTGTATATTTCTTCAATGACCCCATTCTCTTCAATCAAATCCTCAATCTCGTTACCGTTAGCTATCAGAATCATTATCAAGAAGGGATTCTTTACCGTTTGCTATAATCTCAGTCAAATTGTCGATGGCTTGGCCAACAGACTCGAGCGACTCCTGAGCCGCCGCAGCTCCGGCTTCGAGCGAAGTGGGGAGGTCCTTAACGGCGCGAGTTGCGGCTTGGCGGATAACGGCGGTTTCTTTTTTGAGGCCGGAGCTGAATTCCTCGAGATCCCGGCGGTATGTATCGATGACGGACTCGGATTTAGAGGCTAAGGTTTTGAATAAGGTGTTGCCGAAGGTCCAGGCGTTGCTGATGGTTGGGATCGGGGTAGGGTTTGGCGCGGATTATGATTTAGGGGAGGTGGTAGGGGTAATATGGGATAGCCAAGTTACCACTGAAAACCCAATAATTTTACTGTGCAATCATACCAAACCTTTACTTTTACTAGCAAGTAAAAGTTGTGTTCTTCGGAGATTATCGAGAGGATAAGGATTCCATTGTACTTTCATTCTGTATTCTTACCAGATCTTGAACTCAAGGAATGGGCATGGTACTTGGTATCCTTTTGAGTTCTAAATATAAAAACCATGAAAGTCAACAATTTCAACAAAAGAAATAATTGATTAGAAGTGGTGCTCAACAGATAGATGATGAATTGGCCTACACAGGAAAGGACAATATAGTTTCCGTTTACTCTAGCTTTGATTTGTGTAACCTCTGTTCTGCAGGTTCCATGAGATATCGGAGTTTGATGATGCCAAAAGAAGTTGCCGCAGGCGTTTGCTTGGGCATAACGAACGTCGTCGCAAGAGTTCATATGACTTTCAGGGAGAAGGGTCAGGTTGACAAGAAGAAATTAGTAGAAGCTTGTGAAAGAGGGCAATTTCAGGGGAGGAAGAGGAAGATTTGGCTGGATGATGATATGTCTTTTATTTTCCATCTAATTTTCTTTTTTGCCTTTTTTTGTCCGCGTCAGTGCCACATAGATAAAAAATTAATATCTATTAATTTTTTTTAACGGAATGACCTAATTTGAAAAAAAAAATAGTCCAGTGAGTTAATTTGAAAAATTAAAAGTTCAATCATGTATTCAATAAAACGTGCTAACTTCGGTGGCTAAATTAGTAGTTCTGTGGTCACAAAATTGAGTCGCCAAGTCATATTTAGGCTTAAATATAATTTACGGGATAAATTAATTTTTGGTACCTGTACTGGGACACGATTTACAATTTAGTACCCAAAATGAATAAAGTTATAAACTGGTAATTGTACTCGAAAAATATTACACTCCGTTGAACACTAGGGACACGACTTACAATTTAGTATCCGAAATGAAAAAAGTAACAAACTGGTAATTGTACTCGAAAAATATTAAAATCTAGTACTTGTACTTTCTAATTTTTAAATAATCGTTAAAATTGATCCAACGGGATATACAAACATACAGAGAAAGAAGTGAAGTCGACGCGAAAAAGATCCTCGATGTTTTGTTTCATCTTTCCTTGCCTCCCACATTCGCACCATTGCTCCACAGTGGCACCGACTTGGGAATCCTGGTGTAATCCATTCATTTTTATTGCATGAACTGCAATCTTCTTCCCCCGATTTCATTTATAATTTCACTCCAAGACGATTTCATCCTTTCAATTAAACACTGAAACTCCTTTAATAAATATATGGGAACCAGTAATCAATGGGGAATCGAGACAAGAAGAATGAAAGAAGAAGAAGGACAGAAGAACAGAACCCTAATTTTTAAACAAAATAAAGATGAAACCCTTGTGACGCCCCCAAATCCAGGTTCTCTAACCACAGATTCAATGCTCACTACTTATCATTTATCATAAGCATTCTATAAACTATTGCGGAATAATAAACATACATTGTTCATTATAATAAAGTTTCATAACATAATTCCAAGGTCTTTTTTACTTAACTTAAACACACCTTTAATATTACAAAAGGTTTACATAAATAATGTCATCAGATAATATAATAATTAACATTCATATTAAACTAGTCTTGGATCTTGCACTTGCATTTGTCTTTCTTATTCAATCCTTCGGGCATGGCTGAAATAAACGTCATGATATAGCAAGGGTAAGCAACTAGTTTGCTTAGCAAGTTTAAATACAAGAAAGGTATATCATGATTAGAAAGGAATTTAGCTTTCAATGTTCAATAATAGAATCGATTGTGAAAGAACATGAATTAAGTTTCAATAATTGAATATTCGAATAATTGAATAATAGATGTTGAATGGTTTGAAATAACCATGAACATATACTAAGGTTGTCAGTAGTTAAACCGGTCCTTTTAATAAGTTTTGGTAATCAAGGGGATCAACCTTTCATACCCGGTGTATTATGCATAAACACTTAATAGTTGAGCAACAATTATTTTACAATATAATGCTTTAATAAAATTGTTTTTTTTCTTAGTCTCGAGTTCTTACCAAATCAATTGGTTAAGAACAGCTTTTATAACATATTTGATTTAACAAATTTAGATATATTCGATCTAGCTGATACAACTAGCATAGATCTATCTCACAAAAAGTTCAAGAATGAAAGAACTTTAATTAATTCATAATTCAATAATAATTGAACAGGAATTTGATTTCGCAAAATACGATTCACAATAATCGTTAAAGATGTGGAGTAATCAACAATAATTATCCACTAACATGCTTTGAAAATAATAACTCAAGTTTGAGTTAGAGAACTTGCCTGCTTGATGAGCTACAGCTAACTAACTTTAATTAAAACTCTTTGAACGACCTAGCATTGACAATGTTGTCTATTAATTAGTACTGCGTATAATTGTATGTCTATACGCTTACTTATGCTATTAACAATTAATTCAATCATAAAGTACACATAATATAATATACTATCATTAGTCCTATAAGATATTAAATAAATCTTAGGTTAATGATTTAATTAATTCATAAGGTTTTTCTTAAGTAATAAACACTTATTAGATCTTTAAACAATTTACTATAATTGTTTAATTAATGATTTATTTAAATTCTCTTCATTTATTAACTCTATCTTTATTTAATTACCATTTAATATTAGTTAAATAGTAATTAATTAATTACCTTTAATTATTATTTAATAGATAATAGCTAATTACATCTACTTATTATTTAATATTAATCAAATAATAAATAATTAAATTATTAATATTATTTGTCTTTAATTATTATTTAATTTTAATTAAATAATAATTAATTAATCATTATCCATGAATAATAAATAATTAATTTATTTACTTCATTAATCTTTAATTATTCATTACTATTTATAAATGAATAATTAATTAACATTTGTCATTATTTATTATTTAATAAATAATAAATAATTATTCACTTATCCTTTAATAACAAATAATTAATTCACTTCACAAGTCTTTAATTATTCTTTCTTGTTAATCAAAGAATAATTAATTATCACTTGTTCTTATTTATTATTTAATATTAACTAAATAATAATTTTAAAAAAATTATTTTATAAATTTATGCCAATGTAAGTAAGTACTTACATTATTATTACATAATCTTACTTAAATTTTCTTTAATCATTATTTAATATTAATTAAATAATAATTAATCAATGGTTTAACTCTATTTATTATTTAATCTTAATTAAATAATCAATAGTTAGTTTATTACCACTAACTCTACTTAATTATCACTTAAATAATAATTAAATAGTTAATTACAATTAGATTATATTTAATTAGTTTAATAATCATTTAGTGGCATTATTAATTATTAAAAAGTAAGTTTTAAATGATTTAAATGAGTTTAAACCATTAATTACTTAGTAATTACATAACTGTCCAGAAAAATTCGGAATTAAATATTTTAATATTCTTCACAATTTTAGAAAATTTTTGGTCCTAAACCCACCGCCGGAACCGGCCGAAAACTGAGTGAACCGGTCGCCGGAAAGTTACTCCGGTTAGCCGGAAACTGAACCGGCAGTTAATATATTTTTTGGAACAATTACATATTATAGTACATTTTTAAAAGTAATTACAAAAATCATACATTCATAAAATAATTACAAAAATATGACATTTTATCGTATATATTTACAATACTAATACAATTAAAAGTCCTTAATTTAAGGGATTAATATTAATGGGGCAAATGTCTGTTTTTTAAAACGCGTGATAACCGCCATCTATTATCTGTGCAAGACTCTTCCGCCCTAACTACTTCTCTCTCTCCACTCAAAACCACTCGTCGTCTTTTTCTTCTGCCGCCGCCGCAACACCACAGAGCATCGATAAAGAGTGGTGACATATGATTGTTGCCACGGATCCTTAGAAACCCGTTATTCTTTTTCACCAATAATTGAGCAATTTTTGTTTTGTTATATGGTAGATCTACAAAGTTTCTGTAATTGATGTTGAAGCTCTGAAATCTCCATTGATGGGACTGTTTGAAAAGCGTCTTGCCAGAAAGTTCTTTATCTATGTCCAGGACTATGAGGAAGATGATCCCAAATCTCATGAAGTACTGGATTTGAACAAAATAACAGCACGTGATCTTATCACGTACGTCTCCAGTCTTTTGCTATTAAATTGTCTGCCCAAAGGAACATGCAAAGGCTGTATCTTCATGTGAAGTTGAAATTTTTCTCCACTTTTGTCGCTCCTAACTAAACTGGTTTTGGTGTACATGTTGTTTATGTATTGGTTACCATTAAAACATGTTTTGGTTACTATCATATAAATATTTGGTTACTTCTTTAGTATGTTTTTGGTTACTATTAGTTTCTGATTTGGATTCTATTTTTGTTTCCTTGGGTTGGGATTTTGGTTACTATTTTTTGTTGTTTTGGTTACCATGTATTTGCTTAGTATATATGGGTTGACTAAACCGTGTTTGGTCTATATGTTGTTAATGTATTGGTTACCATTAATATATATTTTGGTTACTAACATATAACTGTTTGGTTACTTCATTAGTATATTTTTTGTTACTGTTGGCTTATGATCTGGGTACCATTCTTTTTTTGTCAATTGGAATTTTGGTTATTTTTATATGTTGTTTTGGTTCCAATGTATTTGCTTAGTATACATTGGTTGACTAAACTGGGTTTGGTATACATGTTGTTTATGTGTTGGTTACCATTAAAACATGATTTGGTTACTATTATATAACTGTTTGGTTACTATCATATAATAAATTGGTTACTATTATGCTCTTCTAGAAAATTCATTGGAAAGGTTATGGTTAAATGTACATGTGAAAGTATACATGGGTTGCCTAAACTTGGTTGGATATACAAGTTGTTTCTGTTTCGGTTACCATTAAAACATGTTCTGGTTACTTTCATATAACTATTTGGTTACTTCATTAGTATATTTTTTTGTTACTGTTGGCTTATGGTTTGGCTACTATTATTGTGTCCTCAATGTGGGATTTTAGATACTTTTATTTTTTATTCTGGTTAATATGTAATTGCTTAGTATTCATGAATTGCCTAAACTGAGTTTCATTATATGATATTTATGTTTTGGTCACCATTAATATATGTTTTGGTTAGTAACATATAACTGTTGGTTACTTCATTAGTATATTTTTTGTTACTGTTAACTTATGATTTGGATACCATTCTTTTTTCCACAATTGAGATTTTGGTTACTTTTATATGTTGTTTTGGTTACAATGTATTTGTTTGGTAAACTATTTATGATATAAATATTATTTATATCTGGTTACTAATGACTGTGTAAATCTAATTTTTTTTATTTGCAGTTATGGAATCTTTACTATGAGGAATACAATAAAAAATTCATTGGAAAAGTTATATATTGGTGTAACATGAAAGTCCCCGATATTATTACCAAAAAATTGAATCCAAGACAGTTGAAGAAGTTTAAGACATCATTAGTTTGTGGATGTATTATTTTTGTAAATAATAAATCCAAGTCATAATAAACCATGTATTTGCTTAGTATACATTGATGTATTATTTTTATAAATTCCTTCAAATATATTATACAAGGTTTATGTTATTCTATTTCTACTTCTATTTCCACAAACACATCTTACATGTTCTGGTTACTTTCATATAACTATTTGGTTACTTCTTTATTATGTTTTGGTTACTGTTACCTTATGGTTTGGCTACTATTATTGTGTCCTCAATGTGGGATTTTAGATACTTTTATTTTTTTTATTCTGGTTAATATGTAATTGTTTAGTATACATGGATTGCCTAAACTGGGTTTCATTACATGATGTTTCTGTTTTGGTTACCATTAAAATCTGTTTTGGTTACTATTATATAATTATATGTTTACTGTTTTATTATGTTACATTATGGTTACTATTATTAGTAACCAGATAATTACAAGCTTGTATCAGGACAAACATCAATTGTTAAATGTACATGTGTGAGTGTCCTATTTATCTACAAACTTGTTAGTAACCAGATAATTGTCATAAATAGTTACAAGCTTGTTAGTAACTAGATAATTATAAGCTTGTATCAAGACTGTTATAAGCTTGTAACAAGACTGTTATAAAGCTTGTATATGTTTACTTTATATTGATAAGTCATGATGGAGTCAAAAATTAAAATATTAATCAACATCAATTTTGGTTACTGTGCACCATCAAAAATGTTACCAACCATGTGGTTAATGGTTACTAACAATAAACAATTATATATTCTTGTAAATAATTAAATTTGTTGTATTGGTTACTGTCAGTCTCCATTGTCTAACAACTGAATAAACATTGTAAAGTAACCAAATCAATATTAGACAGTAACCAAATTACATAATCTTAGTAACTAGAAAATAAACCAAATTTTTACATGCAAATTTGAAGGCCTAAATGATGGAATTTGACCAAAAAACCATGCAGTTCACCAGCAAAGCTGGTGATTTTTGATCGTTGACCCGTTTTTAATGAAATTAGGCTCCGAAAACGCCAAAATCTGACACTCCAAACTTGACAAAAATTACCAAATTCTCACTGGATCAAATCTTTACATAAACTGACACGCCTGCTCTTCAACCGCATCAGTTTGTTACCACCTAAAGACTAACAGTTGTACGACGTTAAGCAATGTAGTCAATAAGTAATCATCAATATAAAACAAACCAGTATAAAACACATTAATATTATACAATAATCATAACAACATTATACAGTAACCAAATTTAGATTAGACAGTAACCACCATTTGTTTATTTAGTAACCAGAACATAAACACATTTTCATTGCATTTTATAGTAAAAAATAACCAGTATAATTTATTCGTTACCAACTAAAGGCAGACTTTTGTAAGAATGTAACCAATTTGACTAACAAGTAACCATTAATACAAAAAATATAAGTAGAAGTGTACATTAATATGCTTCAGCAACCAATAATACAGTAACCAAATTAATCACTGCAGTAATTAAGTTTGCATTAGTCAGTAACCAAGTCAGCATGAGTCATTAAATAATATTTTTACACAGTAACCAAGTCAGCATTATAATTTTATACAGTAACCAAATCAGAATTAGTCAATAACCATTATAGTGTTACACAGTAAGCAAGTCAGCATTAGTCAGTAACCAATATAATATTACATAGTAACCAATTCAGCAATAGTTAGTAACCAAGTCAGCATTAATTAGTAATATTATGTAGTAACCAATTCAGCATTAGTCAGTAACAAAGTCAGCATTAATTAGCAATATTATGCAGTAACCAAGACAACATTAGACAGTATAATGTTACACAGTAACCAATACAAAATAAGCAGTAACCAAGCCAACATTAGACAGTAACCAATTTATATAACCTTAGTAACCCTAAAATAAAACATGTTTTTAAATACATTTTGTAAGCACAACATTCAGCATTCAAACTTTGTGATAATTTTAAGTTCGAAAAACTTAAGAAAGGTAATCAATTTAGTAATTCGTAATAACCATAGGTATCTATATGCTTATAAATTTTAAACTCACATACCACAATATTTGTATCGAAGCTGATGTTGATTTTGTATTCAAAAATCACTGCAGTAATGTTTTTGGTTACTTAACTTGAAGGTGTTGTTGATTTTGTATGCTATTTTCGATCTTACAGATTCGTCGCGACAACAGGTTTCTTCTTCTCTGATTGCGAGTTGCGTCGCGACAAGATGCTTCGTCTTCTTTTGTGTCGCGACAGAAGATTTTCTCTTCTCCGATTGATTTGGCGTTGATCTGTTATTGATTTGGCGTTGATCTGTTACTGAGGTGTTATATGTCGTCTTCTCCGATCGATTTGTTGTTGCTCTATTTTTTCTGATCTTCAAGTTGCCTTTTCTTCATTAGCGTGAATATAGGATCGGTCAGTTGAAAATATGAAACTCGGTAACTGACGTGTAGGGACTTAATGACGTGTAAAGGTAATATTGTGTTGTTTTATTTTTGTAATTATGTTGTGTGTATTTTATTTTTGTAATTATTTTCTAATTGTTGTATATTAGTGTTAAGGACCTTATTTTTTTTCCTGATTTTCCAGATTTGGGGTCCTTTACTAAAACTTGAATAAAATGAAATCTACAACTCCGATTTAGGTCCAGTTGGTCTCGTTGGATTCGTATCTTCCCGAACTATAATTTTCATTTATTAAACACCAAATTTGGACATGTTTTGGTTACTGAAAATGGCCAGAAATTGGACTGTTTTGCACAGTCCTACAACAATGAGGTGTTTTTAGAAAAAAAAATCATATCTTGCTCATTTTAAAACATTTTTACATGCTTCAAAAAGGATTTTTTTCTTAACTTACATATATAACATAACAAGAAAGAAAATCATAAAAACTATTAGTAAGTTTTAAAATGAAAAATCTTCTATCACACCTTTCGATTAGGTTTTTCGGTAAAACTCATTTTCATACATTTTACCAAACTTTTCTACACAAACACATACCAATACACAAGTTAAATCCATTAAACTCTATATCTATCATTCTAGCATGCTTCTAGCCATTTAAAGCTTGAACTCCAAGTATCTAACATAAAATACACTAAGCATGCAAGATTAGGATGTTTTTTTTAACATTTGTACATAATTTCTTTTCTTTCCTTTTTGATCAACTTTTAAACACCCAAGAATGTAAGATCCAAACATGATGCACTAAAAAGAAGTAAATCAAGAGTTTTGAAAGTTCATGAGCATAGGTTCTTTATTTTTTATAAAACCAACAAAATACATGAAATTAAAGCTTGATATTTAATATTTTTACCTTGATCTTAATGCTACTTTTCTTGTCTTTCCAAAGTATGTGATAAATCTAGGTGGCATCAAGGAAATTTCTTTCCCCTCTCCTTCAAAGTTTCCCACGTCTTTCACTCTCTATCTCTTTCTTATGCTTTGCTTTTTTCTTGTTGCTAGATAACTAAGGAGTGAAAAGTTTCTTTATAAAAATATGTGGGAGTATTTATAGGCAATTAGTATATATAGATATAGCTTGTATATATCAATTAATCTTCCAATATCTTGCTTGCCTTGGTGGACAATAAATTATTAAGCTAAAAAAAATAGGGGACAATTTAGGTGGGTTCGTAAACAACCCATTGACCAACAAAATTGAAAGTTAAATGAAATGAATCATGTGCTTCTCTTGCTCCTTTGATTGCCGGATCCATACTTCATCTAGGCCAATTTTATTTATTGATTTATTTGCTAATTAATCCTCTAGAAGGTCCATACAAATTGGGCCATAGCTTGGGCCAATTAATTTCTTGTTTGGGCTCTCTAATTAAATTGTTTGGGCTATGCAAAAATAGCATGATCCAATAGATAAATTTTATCTTACCATAATTATTTAATTAGGGTTTTCATTCCACTCATTTAGGAATTTAAATAATTATTTATGTACATTTAATTTTATAACCCAATTAGACTTACTTTAATTAGGTTTAAATTAAATATTAAATTGAGATAATAAAATTGATCTCTTCAGTTAGTATAATTTTAAATACTACTATTCTTCAATACCATAACCCTTAGGTTATTTAATTTCTGTACCTAATATATAATTAGGTTATGTAACTTTTTCGTTTAATTCTCTTTATATAATTCATACATGCATATGTATTTAGAATATATATATTTATTTATCCATAAATATTTTTCACATAAATTATAACATATTTATTCACTATATGTCACAAAGTTTTCAATACCATTAATATTTAATTACCGTGTGACTTAAAATTCTTGGTTATTACATTCTCCCCCCCTTATAAGAATTCCGTCCCCGGAATTTCACATAAGGTTACTCAAAAAGATGTGGATAATTCTTCCTCATTTTTTCCTCGAGTTCCCACGTAGCTTCTTCAGCATTGTGGTTCCTCCTAAGAACCTTAACCGAACGAATAACCTTATTCCTTAGATTTTGCTCTTTCCTATCTAATATTTCTACAGGAATTTCTTCATATGACAAGTCCTTCTCAACTTGAATTGGCTCGTGTGATATCACATGCTTGTAGTCAGGCTTATATGTCCGCAACACTGACACATAAAACACATTGCGAATATGTTCCAGTTCCGGAGGTAGAGCTATCTCGTACGCCACTTCACCTATCCTTTTCAATATCTTAAATGGTCCAATAAATCTTGGACTCAGTTTACCTTTCTTTCCAAATCTAATCTTCCCTTTCTAGGGAGATACTTTCAAAAACACATAGCTTCCCACTTCGAAATCCCTTTTCTTGTGATGTAAATCTGCATATTTCTTTTGACGGTCCTGGGCTGCTACCAGTCTAGCTCTTATAACCTTAATGATCTCGACTGTCTGCTATACCAATTCTGGCCCCAACAATCTTCGTTCACCTACTTCGTCCCAACATAAGGGCGTTCTGCATTTTCTTCCATACAGGGCTTCATACGGTGGCATGCCAATGCTTGCGTGATAACTATTGTTATATGCAAACTCCACCAATGGAAGATGATCTTCCCAGCTTCCTTTGAAATCCATCACACAGGCTCTGAGCATGTCTTCTAATGTTTGAATCGTTCTTTCGCTTTGCCCATCTGTCTGTGGATGATACGCAGTACTCAACCTTAACTGTGTCCCCATTCTTTCTTGAAGACTCCTCCAAAAGTTTGACGTGAAACGCGGATCTCTATCAGACACAATTGATATTGGCACTCCATGTCTCGAAATAATTTCCTTGATATACAATTTGGCTAACTGATCCAAATTATACCTAATCCTGATCGGCAAAAAGTGCGCTGACTTTGTAAGACGATCAACAATTACCCATATCGCATCGTAACCTTTCTGTGTTGCTGGAAGTCCCACCACAAAATCCATCGTGACGTGTTCCCATTTTCATTCTGGAATCTCCAATGGCTGCAATAACCCGCTGGGTCGTTGATGCTCTGCCTTGACTCTCTGGCACGTTAGACATCTGCTGACGCATTCTGTAACTTCTCTCTTTATGTTCGACCACCAATAATGTTGACGCAAATCTTGATACATCTTCGTGCTTCTCGGGTGTATCGAATATCTCGTACTATGAGCTTCTTGCAAAATCTCTTCTCTTAACTCTGGAACTGCAGGTACCCATACTCGTCCTTCAAATCTTAGCAATCCAATGCCATCAATCTTATACTTCAACTCTTCGCCTTCAGCTAATCGCTTCTTGATATTACCACACTCTTCATCATTTTCTTGTGATTCTTTCACCTTGTCCAATAAAGTTGGGCTTGCTTCTATTTCTATTACTCTATCCGAATCCTTCGGATTTTTCACCTCCAACTCTATTTTCTCCATTTCTCTTACTAATTCTTCCTATTCTGTCAATACAAATAATTTTTCCCGGCTCTTCCTGCTTAAAGCATCTGCCATTACATTAGCCTTTCCCGGATGGTATAGAATATCACAATCATAGTCCTTGATCAATTCTAACCATCTCCTCTGCCTCATATTTAACTCCTTCTGTGTAAAGATATACTTCAGACTCTTGTGATCTGTGTATATCTCACACTTTTCTCTGTAGAGATAATGTCTCCAAATATTAAGGGCAAACACTACCGCAGCCAATTCTAGATCATGGGTAGGGTATCCCTTCTCATAGTCCTTTAACTGTCGTGACGCGTACGCAATGACTTTACCATTCTGCATCAATACGCATCCTAATCCTTTGTGTGACGCGTCACTATACACTGTAAAACTTCCTGTACTATCTGGTAAAGATAACACAGGTGCTTCACTTAGTCGCTTTTTCAATTCCTGAAAACTCTGTTCACACTTTTCCGTCCACACATACTTAACAGTCTTCCTCATTAAATTAGTCAATGGTGTCGCTATCTTTGAGAAATCTTGAATAAACCTCCGGTAATATCCTGCCAATCCTAAGAAACTTCTGACCTCAGTCGGCGTTTTCGATTGTCCCCAATTTTTCACCGCTTCTACCTTAGCTGGATCAATAGAAATTCTCTCGTTGTCAATAACATGTCCCAAAAATTGAACCCTCTTCAACCAGAACTCACACTTTGAATATTTTGCATATAGCTTCTCCCTTCTTAATGTGTCCAACACAATCTTTAGATGTTCAGCATGCTCCTCTTCAGTTTTTGAATACACCAGAATGTCGTCAATGAACACAACCACAAATCTATCCAAATACGGTTTAAATACTCTGTTCATCAAGTCCATAAAAGCAGCTGGTGCGTTTGTCAGTCCAAACGACATCACTAGGAACTCATAATGGCCGTAACGAGTTCTAAATGTCGTCTTTGGTACATCCTCCGTCCTCACTTTTAACTGATGGTAACCAGTCCTTAAGTCAATCTTCGAAAAACATCTCGCTCCTTTAAGTTGATCAAACAGATCGTCTATTCTCGGTAATGGATATTTGTTCTTGATTGTCACCTTATTCAACTCTCTATAATCCATACACAACCTCATCGAACCATCCTTCTTCTTTATAAACAACACCGGTGCTCCCCACGGAGATGCACTAGGTTGGATGTACTTCTTATCCAACAACTCTTGTAGCTGGATCATCAACTCTTTCATTTCTACCGGAGCCATTCAATACAACGCTTTCGATATCGGCGCTGTCCCCGGTACTAAATTAATCACAAACTCTATTTCTCTGTCTGGAGGAAGTCCCGAAAGTTCTTCTGGAAAGACATCCCCAAACTCATTAACTATAAGTATCTGCCCCATGTCCGAATTCACAACCCGTGTATCCACTACATGAGTCAAATAACCTACACATCCTTTTTGTAACATCCTCCTGGCCTGCATCATCGTCAGACAACTTGTTTGCCTTGGCGACTTGCTACCATAAAATATAACCTTAGACTTATCTGGTGTCTTAAGGCGTATACTCTTTTTCTGGCAATCTATAATTGCCTCATGGTTAAACAAC
The DNA here is from genome assembly GCA_016801055.1 of Panax notoginseng. NCBI lineage: Eukaryota > Viridiplantae > Streptophyta > Magnoliopsida > Apiales > Araliaceae > Panax > Panax notoginseng. The sequence goes on from CM029019.1 coordinate 10,239,241, forward strand.
CAATCTATCCCTAAGATAACATCAAATTCTCCTAAGCGTATCGGAATCAAATTCACGCTTAGCTTATGTCCCTTTATTTCCACACAACAATTTCTATGGATAAACACTACAGGGATCACTTCTTTGTTGGCAACTTCTATAATCATTGGGTTCTTTAACTTTTCACAGGGTAAATTTAATCTTTTTGCAAATTCATCAGACACAAATGAACAGGTAGCTCCCGAATCAAATAATACATATGCATTTATATTATTGATCAGAACAATACCTGACACAACCTTCTTTGATGCAACTGTGTCTTGCACAGTCATGTTGAATGTTCGGGCTGTCGGCTTGCTCTGTTGCGTTGGCCCACTAATTGTTAACTTTGTGTTGCTACTTCTGTTTCCACTTCCTCCATCTGAATTCTTCTTCAATGGACAATCCTTGAATCGATGTCCCGATCCTCCATAAGAAAAACAACCTCCTTTCTTCGGCTTAGGACAATTTGGTGCCATATGTCCTTCTTGCCCATAATTATAACATACATTTTTCCCTTTCATACACTCTCCCGAGTGATTCTTTCCACACTTTGCACACGCTGGTTTCTTCTGTTGTGTATTCCCTTGTTGCACTCCTGAATCGTTGCCACTGTTGTTCCACTTGCGTTTCTTGCTATTACCACCACCACTGTTGGCACCCTGATTTCCACCTTCAATCTTCTTCTTGTTCTTTTCCCTGTTGTACTTGGACACCGCTTCACTACCACCTTCTGCAATGATAGCCTTTTCCAACAACGTTGAAAACATATTAATCTGTAAAACTGCCACCTTGCTGTATATCCACGGTTTCAATCCATTCTCAAACCTGCGCGCCTTTTTTGCCTCCGTGTCCACCTGATGTGGTGTAAATTTTGCTAGCTCATTGAATTTGGCGGCATACTCTGAAACGGTCATGTTTTCTTACTTCAATTCAAGAAATTTTACTTCCATCCTAGCTTGCATACTCGGCGAGAAATAGTTCTCAAAGAACAACTCCTTAAATCTTGTCCAAGTTACTACTTCTGTTCTGGCTCTAGCCTGGTTCGACTCCCACCAGTAATTAGCTTCACCTTTTCATCAAGTATGTAGCAAAGACTGTCTTTTATTCCTCTGCTACCCTGGCGATAACAAAAGCTTTTTCCATCTCCTTAATCCACGTCTGAGCTTCTGTAGGGTATGTGGTTCCCTTAAATTCTGGCGGTCCGACTGCTTTAAAGTCTTTGAAATTCGCCAATCTATTATCTGGTTGATTTCTAGCTACTGGTGCTCTATTTTGCATAGCTTGAGCTAACATGTCTACAAAGTTTTGCATTGGGTCTGCTTGACCTCCTTCATTATTTTCATTTTCAGTTTCTGTTCTATCAGTTACATTTCTCTGTGTTCTCGGTATTCCTCGTCCTCTCCATCTTGGTGGCATTTTCTGTTTAGACAATACCTTAAATTATACTTTGAGTTTTATTATATGCCATAACTTATTAGTATTTAAATAATAACACATAATTTTAAATCGAACAATAATATAATCGAAATGTTGGATTGCAATTCAGCTTACTGAATTAATTCTCAAAACTTAATCAAACATATGATTTTAATATTTTATAAAAATGGTGAGGACTACTAAAATAACTTCCTAGAACCTTCATTCCATACCCCGACTAGTACTCGCTACTTTCTCGCCTCCTGAGAAGAAAAATGGAACAAAAAGAAAAAGGGTGAGCTCAACTAGCGCAGTAAAGAATATTATGACTAAGATAACATAAAATAAATTATCGTTAGTCTTCAACAGGGAAAAATCTAATAGAATACAATAGACAACAAATTTTAAATCAATATTCGCAGCGAAAATAATAATTCATTAGAAGAGTTAAGTAGAGAATAAAATCTACTATCTTTTATATATGAATTTAAAAGTCACTCGTCAATATTTTATCCCTGTAACATCAATCAATATATATCTGGAATCAAATATTCATCTTTGCACTATAAGCCAAAGATATTCATCAGTTAGTCATGTTCATCTAAACACCTGTTCATCTTTGCACTACGGGCCAAAGATATTCATTAGAAAATCATTCATCTTTGCACTACAGGTCAAAGATATTCATTTGTGTCATCATTTAGGACTGAGGATGATGAAAAATATTTTAAAGAAAACGAATCCAGTGAAACAAAAGAACAAATATTAAAGATTCGTATTTCAGCTATTCTATGTCCAAAAATACCTCATAATAATCATAGTGGAGTAAAATTCAAGAATGATCAAAGCATAGATACAATCAAAACTAGTATCCATAATAGATATTTTGGACAAAAAGAAGAAAATTTCATTTTTCGGTGAATAGTGCCGTATTCGTGAATAGTGCCGTATACGTGAATAGTAACCCCAAAACAAAAAGTTCCAAATTTGATAAAAAGTTCAGATCAATACTTTCGCATAATGATATTGAAGAAAATAATATCATTTAAGAAGAAATAACATCCCTTACCTCGTAAAGACAGTACTTCTAGTTGAAACACCGGATATAGGCTATGACTTGAACTTGCACCGTATAGCAACACTCAAAATATTAAAATACTCACAAGAATACGCTCACTAATATAGAGAGAAAGAGAGAAAACTTCAGTTTCTGGTGTGATTTTTAATTCTAACCTAAGCACCCTATTTAAAGAAAATTGCTTAAAATACCAAAGCAGAAAATTTAATATAATATTAATATTATTTTTCTAAATCTCCCTACGCACACTAATTAAGTCCAACATCAGCCACACATGTAGCCCACCTCTCAAAAAACGTTTTTCTCACATAAATTATTTAAAAACTCCAAAAAATCAAAATTAATTAATCCGAAATTTCAATAATTCATAATAAATAGCATTTTTATCAGAAAAATTCAAATCTCATGTCTTTTTCATAGGAAATTTCATTATCTACAACTTTGCAGAAGAAAGTTTTTCCAAATTCTAAACAGAAATTGACCGAAATCCATAAACGGACGATTCTACAGGCTACAATCAAATTTCAGTCAAGAAATGGCCCCACAGACATGTTTAACATGTTTTAAACATCTTTTACAAAAAAAATACTATTCCTCCTCATATACTCATATATCCCACATTTATTATAAAAATATCATCATTATTATATTATAATAATATAATAAAATATTATTTTATTAGAAAAGATAAAATATCAATTTTTAACAATTGTCACTTTAAAAATTTTCTCCATCTATATCCACATAAAATGAATATCTTCCTCATCATATAATATTATCTAATAATATTATTCAGATAATGTGACGACCCCAAAATAGGTCCATTCCACCCAACCCATTCTGAGTCGTCAAATACATGGTACAGAAAACAACTACAACTTTATTACAACAATTGTCGTGCAAAATACAACAACACATATGCTGTGAGTTTGGATACAAATATATACCAAATGTGACTCATGTTCCAACCGTGGACATCACCTCACAATAACACCTTACATAAAGGTATAGTCAAAAACTGTTTTAGAAATTAGAATCTTTGGAAAGTGCTCAAGGAAACCTTCGTACATGGGAGGCCACGCGTCTAGGTTATGATAGATATCATATGGCCACAGAATTATCCTTGGTTGACCCAATAGACCCCAAAGAAAAATGAGAAGATTACTATCATATTCTTCCCAATGGTGAGTCTTCTCTTGACTTATCATTATCTCCACTGTCTCTAATTGAGAATTATACTTCAAACAAACACCAAGATTATATAGGTAGTGCCCATAGATATACTCAGCAAGTGGATGAGCACAACCCTGTCCTATGATGACACGAGGTTGTATGTCATTAGACATCTTGTATGATACGTTGGGTTCGCCTCACCCTATTTTCTTCACCAAATATAACTACTAAATGATGACCACCGTTCTATTCCCTTGTTACCCCCGATCGACCCAGCTACACTCTTATTACCTGAAAGGAATTGTGAAGCAAAAGGGTGAGCACAACTAGCTCAGTAAAGAATATCATGACTAAAGATAATTAAATTATCAATAGCCTTCATCAATAATAAATCAGAGATTTAGAACATATGGTAAATGATAAAAATTTCAACCATAGTTGCAGCGGAACGAGCAATCCATTAGAAGAGTCAAATAGACTATAAAGTCTATTATCTTCTCCATGTTAAAAATTCACCAACAATGTTTTATCCATGTAACATCACTCAACAGTTCCTTTCCACAATCATATGAATAACTCATAATCATAATTGTGACTATAAATTTTTCTTCGCACCCAGGACGAAGAATATTTTCATCACCTGTCTTTACCTGAAACATCAAAGATCATGGTTATACCAAATCACAATTCCTGTTCATAATCATACTAATAAATCCATCTTTGTACTACGGCCAAAGATATTCAACAACAGTTCATCTTTACACTACAGGCCAAAGATATTCATCAACATACCATCTTTGAACTACAGGCCAAAGATATTCAACAACAGTTCATCTTTGCACTACGGGCCAAAGATATTCATCAACAATTCATATTTGTACTACAGGCCAAATATATTCATATCTCAAAGAAATATATAATCATTTCAGAATTTATATAAACAATAATTATAACCATGTTGATCAATTCACCTTTGCACTTAAGCTTAAGATATTCAATTATAAATTCAATGGTCATGATCATACCAGTCACAATTCAACTTTGCACTACAGGCCAAAGAGAACCCTAGTCATGATCATACCAATAATCTACCCATCTTTACACTTTAGTAAAAGAGAATTTCAACATCAAGGTTATAAAAATGTTATATATGATGATAAAAATAATATGATCAACATATAGTTTTAATCTCAAGAGTAATATTCGTAACTCATGAATAGTAACCCCGACACAAAAGATAGAAATTCTACAATAAAATTCATACCAATATTTTGGTATAATGATATTGAAAGAATAACATTACTTAAATTTATAAACAATTTATTTTAATTGTTTACACTTTACTAATTAATGCATTTAATCATCATAAAATGCCAACTCTTACAATTTCATCATCAATAACCAAAACCCTCATAAAAAATCTGCATATACCTCATATAGGATTCTCAAGCCATAAAATCCTATTTTCCAATTTTCTTTCTTCACAAAACATATTTAATTCATTTACTCATAACTAGACCATTTTCATGAAAAATACTAAATCAGTTCCAAAAATATTTCTTTTCTGGGATTTAGCATAATATAGTCCCATAGTGAACATATATTTTTCTCAGAATTTTTAAAAGTCATTTACTATTTTTCATATGGCCAAAATAGCCGAATATTTAGATATTTATCAAAAATTGTACTTTTGTCTAAAAATTCTGAAATTTACAGAGTATACTTCTATCATATACATGTACTCCCAATAAAAATTTCATCAATTTTGGAGTTAACCACAAGGAATTATAAGCTGTTACTTTTAAAATAGTCTTTTCTCATAAAATTCATAACTCTCAATCTATACATCCAAAAATCACCATTTTTGGACACAATCAAGAAAACTCATCAAAATATCATTTCAAATTTTTCCAGAATTTTTGAAGATCAGAAAAATTACGAAACTGAAAATCATAACAACCCTTAAAATCCATTACTATCCCTTACTATCCCTTACTATCCCTTACCTCAAAAGAGGAGTACTTCTGACTGGATATCGGATATGATACTGAAGAAAACTTGCACTGATGAATAGCAACTCACCAAGTATCTAAAAACTCACAAAATATGCTTCATAATATAGAGAGAGAAAGAGAGAAAACTTATGTTTCTGGTGTGATTTTCAATTCTAACTTAGCCCTCTATTTATAGGAAAATTTTGGTAGGTTTGACCTGCAACCTGATGGCTTTACCTGCTACTATTTCCACCCACCACATTTGAAATATAATTCAGCACATTTTTTTCACCAACCACAAGTGGGGCCCACTAATTCTAGAATTTTCCACCAAAAATGATTTATAACCTGATTTCCGAATCAGCCACCTCTTAAAATTCATAACAAATCATACGTTCATTTTTAACGGTTCAAAATTTATGGACATATACTCAACTTATATATGTATAACATATCCAAAAATTACCACGATCCAACGGTCGGATTAAAAATTATAACCCCCGTAAAATATCTCAAAAACCCTAATTTTAATACCTCCATTCCGACAAAAATACGGATAAAAATCTCAACATTAACTCCTTCATTTTTTAACCACAAAAATATATCCCTCATTTATATCCACATAAAATAAATATTTTCTTATCATATGAATCAATAATTAATTATTCACAAATAATATTACAGAATCACATTTATGACAACCAGGCCGTTCCCAGGAAAGAGGGGGCTTTCCAATAAGAATTTCTCCTTACTGGCGCGCAATTAGATGACCAAACCTCTCCTTAGACAGAACTTTCTAGACATTGACAATAATGTCATCTAATAATATTATTCAAATAATATAAATTATTGATCTGATAAAGGAAAATACTGTGCAGCAACAATTATTGAAACAACAATAATATAAAATATCAACGCAACAATTATTAAATCAATAAAATAAAATATTGAACAGTAATTACTGTAACAATTATTGAGTAGTGCCTTCTTACGTAAGAATCAATAATTTCAAAAATACTATGCAATACCGTGTGCTACTGTGCAATAACGCGTATTACTGTATTTTAACCACCGGGTATTCCAACAGTGTTAACAGTAACAACTACGTCGTTATTTGTAAAAACTCAAATTTATCGTTTTCTTCACCCGACAGTTATTCGTTATGGGGCCCACAAATAGCTGCGCCGTCGTACGAATATTCTCCGACAGAAAGAATATTCCACGACCAAACGAATATTCCCCGACAACAATGATTATTTTATAACCACTTGCTTATTTTGAAAAAAAATTCATATTTCACCCATAACTTTAAACTTTTATCAATTTAACCATTTACTGAATAGTAATTATAAGAAAAATTACATACTTTTATTTCATAAAATTCGGGGTCTTACAGATAATATGAATTATTGCTCCGATAATAGAAAATACTGTGTAGTGACAATTATTGAAACAACAGTAATATAAAATATCAACGTAGCAATTATTAAATCAATAAAATAAAATACTGAACAATAATTACTGTAACAATTATTGAGTAGTGTCTTCTTACGTAAGAATCAATAATTGGTACAATACCGTGTGCTACTGTGCAACAACGTGTATTATTGTGTTTTAACCACCGGGTATTCTAACAGTATTAACGGTAACAACTACGCAGTTATTTATAAACAACTTATACTTGTCATTTTCTTCATCCAATCGCTTTCCGTTATGGGACCCACACAAGGTTGCGCCGTCGTACGAATATTCCCCGACAGCAAGAATATTCCACGACCAAACTGTGAAACCCCATATTTTATGAATAAAGATTTAATTTTTTTCAAAATATTTTTTTAATATTATGGTGTGAATTTGAGAAAATGTTATGGGTAGTATTTATAAATTTTACAAAGTATGCAAGTTGTTGTATTATATTCGATTGGTCGGGGAATATTATTTTTGTCGAGAAATATTCGTACGAAGACATAATTATTGGTGGACCCCACAACAGAATTATTGTCGGATTGAGAAAACGATAAAAATATTTTATAAAAATAACGACGGAAGTTTTACCGTTAATACTGTTGAACTACTCGGTAGTAAAAGTACAGTAATACGTGTGGTTGCATTGTAAGACCCCGAATTTTATGAAATAGAAGTCTTTGGCCTGTAGTGCAAAGATGAATTGTTAACTGGTATGCTCATGACCATTGAATTTATAATTGAATATCTTTAGCTTAAGTGTAAAGATGAATTGATTAACATGGTTATAATTACTGTTTATATAAATTCTGAAATGATTATATATTTCTTTGAGATATTAATATATTTGGTATGTAGTGCAAATATGAACTGTTGAGGAATATATTTGGTCTGTAGTGCAAAGATGAATTGTTGATGAATATCTTTGGCCTGTAGTGAAAAGATGATCTGTGGTTGAATATCTTTAGCCTGTAGTGCAAAGATGACCTGTTGATGAATATCTTTGGCCTGTAGTGCAAAGATGGTCTGTTGATGAATATCTTTGGCCCGTAGTGCAAAGATGAAATTATTAGTATGATTATGAACAGGAACTGTGATTTGGTATAACCATGTTCTTTGATGTTTCAGGTAAAGACAAGTGATGAAAATATTCTTCGTCCTGGGTGCGAAGAAAAATTTAGAATCACAATTATGATTATGAGTTATTCATATGTTTGTGGAAAGGAACTGTTGAGTGATGTTACATGGATAAAATATTGTTGGTAGATTTTTAACATGGAGAAGATAATAGACTTTGTAGTCTATTTGACTCTTCTAATGGATTGCTCGTTCCGCTACAACTATGGTTAAAATTTTTATCATCAACCATATGTTCTAAATCTCTGATTTATTACTGATGAAGACTATTGATAATTTATTTATATTTAGTCATGATATTCTTTACTGGGCTAGTTGTGCTCACCCTTCTGTTTCACAATTTCTTTCAGGTAATAAGAGTGTAGCTGGGTCGAGTGGGGGTAACAGGGGAATAGAACGGTGGTCATCATTTAGTAGTTATATTTGGTGAATCATCTAGGGTGAAGCGAACCTAACGTTGGAAGGGTGTTTTGCCACTGTCATACAAGATGTCTAATGACATACAACCTCGTGTCATCATAAGACAGGGTTGTGCACATCCACTTGCTGAGTATATCTGCGAGCACTACCTATATAATCTTAGTGTTTGTTTGAAGTATAATTCTCAATTAGAGATAGTGTAGATAATGATAAGTCAAGAGAAGACTCACCATTGGAAATAATATGATAGTAATATTCTTGTTTTTCTTTGAGGTCTATTGGGTCAACCAAGGATAATTCTATGACCATATGATATCTATCATAACCTAGATGCATGGCCTCCTATGTACGAAGGTTTTCTTGAGCACTTCCAAAAGATTCTAGTTTCTAAAATAATTTTTGACTGTACCTTTATGTAAGGTACCTTTGTAAGGTGCTGACACATGATGGTGTCCAATGTCACATTTGGTATATATTTGTATCCAAACTCACGGTATATGTGTTGTTATATTTTGCACGATAATTGTTATAATAAAGTTGTAGTTATTTTCTGTACCATGTATTTGGCGACTCAGAATGGGTTGGATGGAATAGACCTATTTTAGGGACGTCACAGGTGGTATCAGAGCCATAAGTAAAGAGCCCCGAGCCTCTATCTGGTGACATCCTGTTGATGGGGAATGCACCGAAGCCAGACTCTCCGTAGGGGATGCCGTTCTGCGGTGGCAAACTGATAGGTATCAATGTAAGGTGCTGAAATAGGTTGGTGTCCAGAGTTACATTTTGGTATCAGAGCTTAGGGATATGGTCTCTGGCGGAGATCGGGGAATATAACTAGGAGGGGAGAGATGAGTAAATCCTTTGCTAGTGTGTCCTACCTAAGCTTATTTGTTGGTCAGTCATAATATCGGGATATTATGTGATATATTAATTTGTTAAATTAACCCTTGTTTTGAAGCTGTATTCTAGAATGATATTTGAAATACAGGAGATGAGCAATGGAGAAATTATGATGATAGGGAAGATGGAATCTGAAATGAAAGGAAGGTATTCTCAACTCTTTGAAATACCAGGTACATAAATTTCGAGGACGAAATTTCATAAGGAGGTGAGATTGTAAGACCCCGAATTTTATGAAATAAAAGTATTCAATTTTTCTTATAATTACTATTCAGTAAATTGTTAAATTGATAAATATTAAAGTTAAGGGTGATATATGAATTTTTTTTCAAAATACACAAGTGGTTATAAAATATTCATTGTTGTCGGAGAATATTCATTTGGTCGTGGAATATTCTTTTTGTCGGGGAATATTCGTACGACGGCGCAGCCATTTGTGAGCCCCATAACAGAATAACTGTCGGATGAAGAAAACGACAAATTTGAGTTTTTACAAATAACGACGTAGTTGTTACCGTTAACACTGTTGGAATACCCGGTGGTTAAAATACAGTAATACGCGTGGTTACACAGTAGCACACGGATTGCACAGTATTTTAGAATTATTGATTCTTACGAAGGAAGGCACTACTCAATAATTGTTACAGTAGTTACTGTTCAATATTTTATTTTATTGATTCAATAATTGCTGCGTTGATATTTTATATTATTGTTGTTTCAATAATTGTTACTGCACAATATTTTTCATTATCAGATCAATAATTCATATTATTTAAATAATATTATTAGATAGCATTATTGGCAATGTCTAGAAAGTTCTGTCTAAGGAGAGGTTTGGTCATCTAATTGCGCGCTAGTAAGGAGAAATCCTTATTGGAAAGCCCCCTCTTTCCTGAGAACGGCCTGGTTGTCATAAATGTGATTCTGTAATATTATTTGTGAATAATTAATTATTGATTTATATGATAAGGAAATATTTATTTTATGTGAATATAAATGAGGGATATATTTTTGTGGTTAAAAATGAAGGAGTTAATGTTGAGGTGTTTTATCAGTATTTTTGTCGGAATGGAGGTATTAAAAATCAAATTAGGGTTTTTGAGTTATTTTGCGGGGGTTATAATTTTTAATCCGACCGTTGGATCGTAGTAATTTTTGGATATGTTATACATATATAAGTTGAGTATATGTCCACAAATTTTGAACCGTTAAAAATAAACGAATGATTTGTTACGAATTTTACGAGATGACTGGTTCAGAAATTGTTGAATTTTTGGAGTTTATCATTTTGGTGGAAAATTCTAGAATTGGTGGGCCCCACTCTTGGTTGGTGAAGAAATGTGCTGAGATTTTTATTCAAATGTGGTGGGTGGGAATAGTAGCAGGTAAAGCCATCAGGTTGCAGGTTAAGTCTGCTTCGGCGTGCTAACATTTTCCTATAAATAGAGGGCTAAGTTGAATTGAAAATCACACCAGAAATATATATTTTGTGAGTATTTAGATACTTTAAGAGTTTCTATTCATCAGTGCAAATTTTCTTCAGCCTTATACCGATCAGAAGTACTGCTCTTTTGAGGTAAGGGATAGTAAGGGATTGTAAGGGATACTAAGGAATATTAAGGGATGTTATATTCTTTATAATGATGTTATTCTTTCAATATCATTAGACTGAAATATTGGTATGGATTTTATTGTGGAATTTCTACCTTTTTGAGTCGGGATTACTATTTACGTATACGGCACTATTCACGTATACGACACTATTCATGTATATGGCACTATTTACGTATATGACATTATTTACGTATACGGTACTATATACGAATACGGAGTAATATTCACGAGTTACTATTCACGGTACTATTCACGACAAAAATTAGTTTCTTTTTCTGACCAAATTATCATTGATTTATGATTGTTGCTCTTGAAAATAAATGCAGTTGTTGATCATATTATTTTTATTATTATATATAACATTTTTATAACCCTGATGTTGAATTTTTCTTTCACTTGAGTGTAAAGATAGGTAAATTATTGGTATGATCGTGACTGAGGAATGTCTTTGGCCTGTAGTGCAAAGATGAATTGTTAACTGGTATGATCATGACCATTGAATTTATAATTGAATATCTTTAGCTTAAGTGTAAAGATGAATTGATTAATATGGTTATAATTATTGTTTATATAAATTCTGAAATGATTATATATTTCTTTGAGATATTAATATATTTGACATGTAGTGCAAATACGAACTGTTGATGAATATATTTGGTATGTAGTGCAAATATGAACTGTTGAGGAATATATTTGGTCTGTAGTGCAAAGATGAATTGTTGATGAATATCTTTGGCCTGTAGTGAAAAGATGATCTGTGGTTGAATATCTTTAGCCTGTAGTGCAAAGATGACCTGTTGATGAATATCTTTGGCCTGTAGTGCAAAGATGGTCTGTTGATGAATATCTTTGGCCCGTAGTATAAAGATGAAATTATTAGTATGATTATGAACAGGAACTGTGATTTGGTATAACCATGATCTTTGATGTTTTAGGTAAAGACATGTGATGAAAATATTCTTCGTCCTGGGTGCGAAGAAAAATTTAGAATCACAATTATGATTATGAGTTATTCATATGATTGTGGAAAGGAACTGTTGAGTGATGTTACATGGATAAAACATTGTTGGTGGATTTTTGACATGGAGAAGATAATAGACTTTGTAGTCTATTTGACTCTTCTAATGGATTGCTCGTTCTGCTGCAACTATGGTTAAAATTTTTATCATCTACCATATGTTCTAAATCTCTGATTTATTACTGATGAAGACTATTGATAATTTATTTATCTTTAGTCATGATATTCTTTACTGGGCTAGTTGTGCTCACCCTTCTGTTTCAAAATTCCTTTCAGGTAATAAGAGTGTAGCTGGGTCGAGCGGGGGTAACAGGGGAATAGAACGGTGGTCATCATTTAGTAGTTATATTTGGTGAATCATCTAGGGTGAAGCGAACCCAACGTTGAAAGGGTGTTTTGCCACTGCCATACAAGATGTCTAATGACATACAACCTCGTGTCAACATAAGACAGGGTTGTGCACATCCACTTTGTGACATCCCCAAAATAGGTCCATTCCATCCAACCCATTCTGAGTCGTCAAATACATGGTACAGAAAACAACTACAACTTTATTACAACAATTGTCGTGCAAAATACAACAACACATATGCTGTGAGTTTGGATACAAATATATACCAAATGTGACATTGGACACCATCATGTATCAGAACCTCACAAAGGTACCTTACATAAAGGTACAGTCAAAAACTGTTTTAGAAATTAGAATCTTTGGGAAGTGCTCAAGGAAACCTTCGTACATGGGAGGCCACGCGTCTAGGTTATGATAGATATCATATGGCCACAGAATTATCCTTGGTTGACCCAATAGACCCCAAAAAAAAACGAGAAGATTACTATCATATTCTTCCCAATGGTGAGTCTTCTCTTGACATATCATTATCTCTACTGTCTCTAATTGAGAATTATACTTCAAACAAACACCAAGATTATATAGGTAGTGCCCATAGATATACTCAGCAAGTGGATGAGCACAACCCTGTCTTATGATGACACGAGGTTGTATGTCATTAGACATCTTGTATGATAATGACAAAACACCCTTCCAACGTTGGGTACACCTTACCCTATTAGATTCACCAAATAAAACTACTAAATGAACTTTTCTATACTGCTTCGGGAGAACATCCACAGCTAGAGACCACCGTTCTATTTCCCCGTTACCCTCGCTCGACCCAGCTACACTCTTATTACCTGAAAGGAATTGTGAAGCAAAAGGGTGAGCACAACTAGCTCAGTAAAGAATATCATGACTAAAGATAAATAAATTATCAATAGTCTTCATCAATAATAAATCAGAGATTTAGAACATATGGTAGATGATAAAAAATTTCAACCATAGTTGCAGCGGAACATGCAATCCATTAGAAGAGTCAAATAGACTATAAAGTCTATTATCTTCTCCATGTTAAAAATCCACCAACAATGTTTTATCCCTGTAACATCAATCAACAGTTCTGGTCCACAATCATATAAATAACTCATAATCATAATTATGATTCTAAATTCCTCTTCTCATCCAGGACAAAGATAATTTTTATCACTTGTCTTTACCTGAAACATCAAAGATCATGGTTATACCAAATCACAATTCTTGTTCATAATCATACTAATAATTTCATCTTTGTACTACGGGCCAAAGATATTCGTCAACAGTTTATCTTTGCACTACTGGCCAAAGATATTCAACAACAGTTCATCTTTGCACTACAGGCCAAAGATATTCAACAACATATCATCTTTGCACTACAGGCCAAAGATATTCATCAACAGTTCATATTTGCACTACAGGCCAAATATATTCATCAACAGTTCATATTTGCACTACATGCCAAATATATTAATATCTCAAAGAATTATAATCATTTTAGAATTTATATAAACAATAATTATAACCATGTTGATCAATTCACCTTTGCACTTAAGCTTAAGATATTCAATTATAAATTCAATGGTCATGATCATACCAGTCACAATTCAACTTTGCACTACAGGCCAAAGAGAACCCTAGTCATGATCATACCAATAATCTACCCATCTTTACACTCAAGTGAAAGAGAATTTCAACATCAGGGTTATAAAAATGTTATATATGATGATAAAAATAATATGATCAACATATAGTTTTAATCTCAAGAGTAATATTCGTAACTCATGAATAGTAACCCCGACACAAAAGATAGAAATTCTATAATAAAATTCATACCAATATTTCGGTATAATGATATTGAAAGAATAACATTACTTAAATTTATAAACAATTTATTTTAATTGTTTACACTTTACTAATTAATGCATTTAATCATCATAAAATGCCAACTCTTATAATTTCATCATCAATAACCAAAACTCTCATCAAAAATCTGCATATACCTCATATAGGATTCTCAAGCCATAAAATCCTATTTTCCAATTTTCTTTCTTCACAAAACATATTTAATTCATTTACTCATAACTAGACCATTTTCATGAAAAATACCAAATCAGTTCCAAAAATATTTCTTTTCTGGGATTTAGCATAATATAGTCCCATAGTGAACATATATTTTTCTCAGAATTTTTAAAAGTCATTTACTATTTTTCATATGGCCAAAACCAGCGAATATTTAGACATTTATCAAAAATTATACTTTTGTCCAAAAATTTTGAAATTTACAGAGTATACTTCTATCATACACATGTACTCCCAATAAAAATTTTATCAATTTTGGAGTTAACCACAAGGAATTATAAGCGGTTACTTTTAAAATAGTCTTTTCTCATAAAATTCATAACTCTCAATCTATACATCCAAAAATCACCATTTTTGGACACAATCAAGAAAACTCATCAAAATATCATTTCAAATTTTTCCAGAATTTTTGAAGATCAGAAAAATTACGAAACTGAAAATCATAACAACCCTTAAAATCCATTACTATCCCTTACAATCCCTTACTATCCCTTACCTCAAAAGAGCAGTACTTCTGACTAGATATCGGATATGATGCTGAAGGAAACTTGCACTGATGAATAGCAACTCACCAAGTATCTAAAAACTCACAAAATATGCTTCATAATATAGAGAGAGAAAGAGAGAAAGCTTATGTTTCTGGTGTGATTTTCAATTCTAACTTAGCCCTCTATTTATAGGAAAATTTTGGTAGGTTTGACCTGCAACCTGATGGCTTTACCTGCTACTATTCCCACCCACCACATTTGAAATATAATTCAGCACATTTCTTCACCAACCACAAGTGGGGCCCACCAATTCTAGAATTTTCCACCAAAATGATAAACTCCAAAAATTCAACAATTTCTGAACCAGTCATCTCGTAAAATTCATAACAAATCATACGTTCATTTTTAACGGTTCAAAATTTGTGGGCATATACTCAACTTATATATGTATAACATATCCAAAAATTACCACGATCCAACGGTCGGATTAAAAATTATAACCCCCGCAAAATATCTCAAAAACCCTTATTTTTAATACCTCCATTCCGACAAAAATACGGATAAAAACCTCAACATTAACACCTTCATTTTTAACCACAAAAATATATCCCTCGTTTATATCCACATAAAATAAATATTTCTTTATCATATGAATCAATAATTAATTATTCACAAATAATATTACAGAATCACATTTATGACAACCAGGCCGTTCCCAGGAAAGAGGGGGCTTTCCAATAAGGATTTCTCCTTACTGGCGCGCAATTAGATGACCAAACCTCTCCTTAGACAGAACTTTCTAAACATTGTCAATAATGCTATCTAATAATATTATTTAAATAATATGAATTACTGATCTGATAATGGAAAATACTGTGCAGCAACAATTATTAAAACAACAATAATATAAAATATCAATGCAGCAATTATTGAATCAATAATAAAATATTGAACAGTAATTACTGTAACAATTATTGAGTAGTGCCTTCTTACGTAAGAATCAATAATTTCAAAAATACTATGCAATACCGTGTGCTACTGTGTAATAACGCGTATTACTGTATTTTATCCACCGGGTATTCCAACAGTGTTAACGGTAACAACTACGCCGTTATTTGTAAAAACTAAAATTTATCGTTTTCTTCACCCGACAGTTATTCGTTATGGGGCCCACAAATAGCTGCGCCGTCGTACGAATATTCCCCGACAGAAAGAATATTCCACGACCAAACGAATATTCCCCGACAACAATGAATATTTTATAACCACTTGCGTAGTTTGAAAAAATTTCATATATCACCCTTAACTTTAACTTTTATCAATTTAACTATTTACTGAATAGTAACTATAAAAAAAATTGAATACTTTTATTTCATAAAATTCGGGGTCTTACAATCTCCCCTCCTTATGAAATTTCGTCCTCGAAATTTACGTACCTGGTATTTCAAAGAGTTGAGAATACCTTCCTTTCATTTCACATTCCATCTTCTCTGTCATCATAATTTCTCCATTGCTCATCTCCTGTATTTCAAATATCATTCTAGAATACAGCTTCAAAACAAGGGTTAATTTAACAAATTAACATATCACATAACATCCCGATATTATGACTGACCAACAAATAAGGTTAGGAAGGACACACTAGCGAAGGATTTACTCACCTCTCCCCTCCTAGTTCTATTCCCCGATCTCCGCCAGAGATCATATCCCTAAGCTCTGATACCACCTATGACTCTCATGGTGCTTCAACCACAGCACCTCACAGTGGTACCTATCAGTTTGCCACCGCAGAACGGCGTCCCCTACGGAGAGTCTGGCTTCGGTGCATCCCCCATCAACAGGAAGTCACCAGCGAGAGGCTCGGGGCTCTTTACTTATAGCTCTGATACCACCTGTGACATCCCCAAAATAGGTCCATTCCATCCAACCCATTCTGAGTCGTCAAATACATGGTACAGAAAACAACTACAACTTTATTACAACAATTGTCGTGCAAAATACAACAACACATATGCTGTGAGTTTGGATACAAATATATACCAAATGTGACATTGGACACCATCATGTATTAGAACCTCACAAAGGTACCTTACATAAAGGTACAGTCAAAAACTGTTTTAGAAATTAGAATCTTTGGGAAGTGCTCAAGGAAACCTTCGTACATGGGAGGCCACGCGTCTAGGTTATGATAGATATCATATGGCCACAGAATTATCCTTGGTTGACCCAATAGACCCCAAAAAAAAACGAGAAGATTACTATCATATTCTTCCCAATGGTGAGTCTTCTCTTGACATATCATTATCTCTACTGTCTCTAATTGAGAATTATACTTCAAACAAACACCAAGATTATATAGGTAGTGCCCATAGATATACTCAGCAAGTGGATGAGCACAACCCTGTCTTATGATGACACGAGGTTGTATGTCATTAGACATCTTGTATGATAATGACAAAACACCCTTCCAACGTTGGGTACACCTTACCCTATTAGATTCACCAAATAAAACTACTAAATGAACTTTTCTATACTGCTTCGGGAGAACATCCACAGCTAGAGACCACCGTTCTATTTCCCCGTTACCCTCGCTCGACCCAGCTACACTCTTATTACCTGAAAGGAATTGTGAAGCAAAAGGGTGAGCACAACTAGCTCAGTAAAGAATATCATGACTAAAGATAAATAAATTATCAATAGTCTTCATCAATAATAAATCAGAGATTTAGAACATATGGTAGATGATAAAAAATTTCAACCATAGTTGCAGCGGAACATGCAATCCATTAGAAGAGTCAAATAGACTATAAAGTCTATTATCTTCTCCATGTTAAAAATCCACCAACAATGTTTTATCCTGTAACATCAATCAACAGTTCTGGTCCACAATCATATAAATAACTCATAATCATAATTATGATTCTAAATTCCTCTTCTCATCCAGGACAAAGATAATTTTTATCACTTGTCTTTACCTGAAACATCAAAGATCATGGTTATACCAAATCACAATTCTTGTTCATAATCATACTAATAATTTCATCTTTGTACTACGGGCCAAAGATATTCGTCAACAGTTTATCTTTGCACTACTGGCCAAAGATATTCAACAACAGTTCATCTTTGCACTACAGGCCAAAGATATTCAACAACATATCATCTTTGCACTACAGGCCAAAGATATTCATCAACAGTTCATATTTGCACTACAGGCCAAATATATTCATCAACAGTTCATATTTGCACTACATGCCAAATATATTAATATCTCAAAGAATTATAATCATTTTAGAATTTATATAAACAATAATTATAACCATGTTGATCAATTCACCTTTGCACTTAAGCTTAAGATATTCAATTATAAATTTAATGGTCATGATCATACCAGTCACAATTCAACTTTGCACTACAGGCCAAAGAGAACCCTAGTCATGATCATACCAATAATCTACCCATCTTTACACTCAAGTGAAAGAGAATTTCAACATCAGGGTTATAAAAATGTTATATATGATGATAAAAATAATATGATCAACATATAGTTTTAATCTCAAGAGTAATATTCGTAACTCATGAATAGTAACCCCGACACAAAAGATAGAAATTCTATAATAAAATTCATACCAATATTTCGGTATAATGATATTGAAAGAATAACATTACTTAAATTTATAAACAATTTATTTTAATTGTTTACACTTTACTAATTAATGCATTTAATCATCATAAAATGCCAACTCTTATAATTTCATCATCAATAACCAAAACTCTCATCAAAAATCTGCATATACCTCATATAGGATTCTCAAGCCATAAAATCCTATTTTCCAATTTTCTTTCTTCACAAAACATATTTAATTCATTTACTCATAACTAGACCATTTTCATGAAAAATACCAAATCAGTTCCAAAAATATTTCTTTTCTGGGATTTAGCATAATATAGTCCCATAGTGAACATATATTTTTCTCAGAATTTTTAAAAGTCATTTACTATTTTTCATATGGCCAAAACCACCGAATATTTAGATATTTATCAAAAATTATACTTTTGTCCAAAAATTCTGAAATTTACAGAGTATACTTCTATCATACACATGTACTCCCAATAAAAATTTCATCAATTTTGGAGTTAACCACAAGGAATTATAAGCGGTTACTTTTAAAATAGTATTTTCTCATAAAATTCATAACTCTCAATCTATACATCCAAAAATCACCATTTTTGGACACAATCAAGAAAACTCATCAAAATATCATTT
Organism: Panax notoginseng; assembly: GCA_016801055.1. Lineage (NCBI taxonomy): Eukaryota > Viridiplantae > Streptophyta > Magnoliopsida > Apiales > Araliaceae > Panax > Panax notoginseng. The sequence continues at coordinate 10,258,680 of CM029019.1, forward strand.
TGAATTTTTCCAGAATTTTTGAAGATCAGAAAAATTACGAAACTGAAAATCATAACAACCCTTAAAATCCATTACTATCCCTTACAATCCCTTACTATCCCTTACCTCAAAAGAGCAGTACTTCTGACTGGATATCGGATATGATGCTGAAGGAAACTTGCACTGATGAATAACAACTCACCAAGTATCTAAAAACTCACAAAATATGCTTCATAATATAGAGAGAGAAAGAGAGAAAGCTTATGTTTCTGGTGTGATTTTCAATTCTAACTTAGCCCTCTATTTATAGGAAAATTTTGGTAGGTTTGACCTGCAACCTGATGGCTTTACCTGCTACTATTCCCACCCACCACATTTGAAATATAATTCAGCACATTTCTTCACCAACCACAAGTGGGGCCCACCAATTCTAGAATTTTCCACCAAAATGATAAACTCCAAAAATTCAACAATTTCTGAACCAGTCATCTCGTAAAATTCATAACAAATCATACGTTCATTTTTAACGGTTCAAAATTTGTGGGCATATACTCAACTTATATATGTATAACATATCCAAAAATTACCACGATCCAACGGTCGGATTAAAAATTATAACCCCCGCAAAATATCTCAAAAACCCTTATTTTTAATACCTCCATTCCGACAAAAATACGGATAAAAACCTCAGCATAACACCTTCATTTTTAACCACAAAAATATATCCCTCGTTTATATCCACATAAAATAAATATTTCTTTATCATATGAATCAATAATTAATTATTCACAAATAATATTACAGAATCACATTTATGACAACCAGGCCGTTCCCAGGAAAGAGGGGGCTTTCCAATAAGGATTTCTCCTTACTGGCGCGCAATTAGATGACCAAACCTCTCCTTAGACAGAACTTTCTAAACATTGTCAATAATGTTATCTAATAATATTATTTAAATAATATGAATTACTGATCTGATAATGGAAAATACTGTGCAACAACAATTATTGAAACAACAATAATATAAAATATCAATGCAGCAATTATTGAATCAATAATAAAATATTGAACAGTAATTACTGTAACAATTATTGAGTAGTGCCTTCTTACGTAAGAATCAATAATTTCAAAAATACTATGCAATACCGTGTGCTACTGTGTAATAACGCGTATTACTGTATTTTATCCACCGGGTATTCCAACAGTGTTAACGGTAACAACTACGTCGTTATTTGTAAAAACTAAAATTTATCGTTTTCTTCACCCGACAGTTATTCGTTATGGGGCCCACAAATAGCTGCGCCGTCGTACGAATATTCCCCGACAGAAAGAATATTCCACGACCAAACGAATATTCCCCGACAACAATGAATATTTTATAACCACTTGCGTAGTTTGAAAAAAATTCATATATCACCCTTAACTTTAACTTTTATCAATTTAACTATTTACTGAATAGTAACTATAAAAAAAATTGAATACTTTTATTTCATAAAATTCGGGGTCTTACACACTTGTTGAGTATATCTACGAGCACTACCTATATAATCTTGGTGTTTGTTTGAAGTATAATTCTCAATTTGAGACAGTGGAGATAATGATAAGTCAAGAGAAGACTCACCATTGGGAAGAGTATGATAATAATCTTCTTATTTTTCTTTGAGGTCTATTGGGTCAACCAAGGATAATTCTGTGGCCATATGATATCTATCATAACCTAGATGCATGGCCTCCCATGTACGAAGGTTTCCTTGAGCACTTCTCAAAGATTCTAGTTTCTAAAATAGTTTTTAACTGTACCTTTATGTAAGGTACCTTTGTGAGGTGCTGACACATGATGGTGTCCAATGTCACATTTGGTATATATTTGTATCCAAACTCACGGCATATGTGTTGTTGTATTTTGTACGACAATTGTTGTAATAAAGTTATAATTATTTTCTGTACCATGTATTTGGCGACTCAGAATGGGTTGGATGGAATAGACCTATTTTGGGGACGTCACAGGTGGTATCAGAGGCATAAGTAAAGAGCCCCGAGCCTCTATCTGGTGACATCCTGTTGATGGGGAATGCACCGAAGCCAGACTCTCCGTAGGGGACGCCGTTCTACGGTGGCAAACTGATAGGTATCAATGTAAGGTGCTGACATAGGTTGGTGTCCAGAGTTACATTTTGGTATCAGAGCTTAGGGATATGGTCTCTGGCGGAGATCGGGGAATATAACTAGGAGGGGAGAGATGAGTAAATCCTTTGCTAGTGTGTCCTACCTAAGCTTATTTGTTGGTCAGTCATAATATTGGAATATTATGTGATATGTTAATTTGTTAAATTAACCCTTGTTTTGAAGCTGTATTCTAGAATGATATTTGAAATACAGGAGATGAGCAATAGAGAAATTATGATGATAGGGAAGATGGAATCTGAAATGAAAGGAATGTATTCTCAACTCTTTGAAATACCAGGTACGTAAATTTCGAGGACGAAATTTCATAAGGAGGGGAGATTGTAAGACCCCGAATTTTATGAAATAAAAGTATTCAATTTTTCTTATAATTACTATTCAGTAAATTGTTAAATTGATAAATGTTAAAGTTAAGGGTGATATATGAATTTTTTTTCAAAATACACAAGTGGTTATAAAATATTCATTGTTTTCGGGGAATATTCGTTTGGTCGTGAAATATTCTTTCTGTCGGGGAATATTCGTACGACGGCGCAGCCATTTGTGAGTCCCATAACAGAATAACTGTCGGATGAAGAAAACGATAAATTTGAGTTTTTACAAATAACGGCGTAGTTGTTACCGTTAACACTGTTGGAATACCCGGTGGTTAAAATACAGTAATACGCGTGGTTACACAGTAGCACGCGGATTGTACAGTATTTTAGAATTATTGATTCTTACGAAGGAAGGCACTACTCAATAATTATTACAGTAGTTACTGTTCAATATTTTATTTTATTGATTCAATAATTGCTGCGTTGATATTTTATATTATTGTTGTTTCAATAATTGTTACTGCACGGTATTTTCTATTATCAGATCAATAATTCATATTATTTAAATAATATTATTTGATAGCATTATTGGTAATGTCTAGAAAGTTCTGTCTAAGGAGAGTTTTGGTCATCTAATTGCGCTCTAGTAAGGAGAAATCCTTATTGGAAAGCCCCCTCTTTCCTGGGAACTGCCTGGTTGTCATAAATGTGATTCTGTAATATTATTTGTGAATAATTAATTATTGATTTATATGATAAGGAAATATTTATTTTATGTGAATATAAATGAGGGATATATTTTTGTGGTTAAAAATGAAGGAGTTAATGTTGAGGTGTTTTATCAGTATTTTTGTCGGAATGGAGGTATTAAAAATCAAATTATGATTTTTGAGTTATTTTGCGGGGGTTATAATTTTTAATCTTTTTTATGGAAATATTCTTCTGAGCATTCTTGAATTTTACTCTACAAAGCAGTATCATGTTGACAATTTGGACGTTATCAGTTCCTAGATAAATTAATTCTTGAATTTGTTTTATTGAATTCTTATATCATTGTCATCATCCTCATGTTTATATTATGTTGAAAGTCATCTGTGGCCTGTAGTGCATAGATGGACTTGGTATGATTATGACCAGGGATTATTCGGTATAATCATAACCGTAATATTATAAATGATGTGAAAAAAATCCTCATTGGCTCGTAGTGCATTGATGGACAGTTTTTGGTATGATTATGGCTATGGATTCTCTTTGGCCGTAGTGCAGAGATGAATTATTTTATGGCATGATCAGGACCGTTGATAAAAATATGATTATCTTTAGCCGTAGTGCATGGATAATTCGTGGTCGTGATACTAAATAATATCCTTGACCGTAGTGCAGGGATGATTCGATGATGTGGATTATTTATTAAGCTGAGCCTCAGCGATAAAAGTCATGAAAAACTTTTTAAATCATAAAAGGTAGTAGATTTTATTCTCTATTTGACTCTTTTAATGGATTGCTTGATCCGCTGCAGTTAAACTTGATGTCTATTGTATTTTATCAGTTTAATATTATTGAGGACTAATGATAATTTATTCTGCATTATCTTAGTCATAATATTTCTTACTGGGCTAGTTGAACTCACCCTTTCTTTCACTGTTCTCTTCAGGAAATGAGAATATAGTTGGGACGAGTCGGGAAACGGAGTGATGGACCAGATGATAGCATTAGTAGTCCTCACTATTCTATGTAATAGTGTGATAATTATTGTAATGAGGACTCATTTTGAGTATGGATACTCTCTAGAAGACAATATTTGTATTCAAACTCACAGTTTATGTTTTGTCGTATTGTACACGACAGTTGTATTATTAAGTTGTATTTGAATTTTGTACCATGTATCTGGCGACTCAAGATGGGTGGTGTATACCTAATTTTGGGGGCGCCAAACAAACGAATATTCTCCGATAAAAATGAATATTTTATAATCACTTACTTATTAAAAATATTTGCGCATTTTACCCATAACTAACCACATTAATCAAATCAACCCTTACTATTTCAAAATAATAAATAAAGAAAAATAAATTTTATTTATAATAAGTTGGGGTCTTACACAAGAGCTCTATTAAACCGTTCGATCATCGGATAACCAAAAAAATAGAAAACTATGTCTTCTTTTTTTCTTTTTCTTTTTCTTTTTCAACATGTCCTATTTAAGTTGTCAATTTATCTAACATGTTTCATAATTTTCATATTTTAAAATGCACATTTATCCCACTGTGGTTGTAATGTTTTAAGAAATTAGTCAATATGCTTTTAAAATATTCAATTAGCCCACTGTACTTTTTAAAAATGTTCAATCAAGCAATTTCGTCCAATTCAATAATTCTTTCCTCTCCAATTTTTTAACGTCAATAGATCAGAGCATTGAAAAGTTGTATTGATTTTCAAGTGTTATGTTAAAGGTAAGTTCTCTTATCTCATAATCAAATCAACTATTATGAAAATTTGTAAACTTTCATATATATATTTCTTCCTTTTCGTAAGTTGTAAATTTTTTAATTTAATCCTAAATATAACATCTTTTTCTGCTTAAATATGTAAGTTATTTGTTAAGTAATATATTTATATAGTGAGATTTCAAGAACTTTGAAAAGTAATAATCATCTAATTCTAAAAAAGCAATCGAACAGGTGCTGCAGCTGCACTACCTTCTCTTCTCTGTCCAAATAACATTGGATTAGTTAATTTTCTTTTTCGGCTATATTAAGATTATTTAAAGCACATTAATTTAAAAGTTACTCAATCAAAATATTTTTATTTATAAGCATTAAAATGTGCTATACCTATACATACCTGTTTCTGTGCCCTGTGGTGGTGTGGTGATCATGTAGTAATTCACTACAGATGGTCAGTCACATTGAAATGTGCTATTATTAAGTAATTATAATTGGTAGGACTCATGCTTATATAAATGTAGAAATTAAACTTAACGCTTTTTCCCTCCTACTTACCTTCTCAATAGTAAAAATATTTTATTAAATTATTCCATCAAAATATTTATTAGCGCTGTAGAAACATACCAAATATTCATTGAAAGAAATTTCAAAGAATTCGCTTACTAGTTTAGAATCATGAAATTACACTATAAAAGATGCTAAATGCACTTATAACTGGTGAGACACATCATTTGTATTTTATTTTTTAAAGTCACGTAGAAAAATTGACTCAATTTTTTAACGTCCGTGAATAAAATTGGATGGAATTGCTTGATTGAACATTTTTAAAAAGTATAGTGGGCTAATTGAATGTTTTAAAAGCACAGTGGGGTAAATGTACTTTTTTCCTCCAGTTTTTTAGACAGAATTGTTTGATTAAACATTTTTAAAAAGTACAGTGAGCTAATTAAATATTGGCTTAAATATGATTTACTACCCTAAATTATATGCCATATTCCACTTCGGTGATCCACCTTTCAATTTTGTCAATTAGATAATTAAACTATTAATTTTTTTCAACTTCATTCAATTGGGTCTGCCACGTCAGAAATTGTTGATGTGGCATTTTAGTAGGCTGAATGAGTGTTTATGTGTAAAAAGAATATATATTTTTAATGAGATCAAAGGACAAAAAGGTAAAATAACAAATAAAACAGCTAAAAATTACACAAATAATATAATAATTAGTTATATATAAAAATAAAAATAAAACTAAGTTTTTTTGTAATAAAAATAAATATAAAACGCAGTTTTTTTTGTAATAATAAAAAAATGCAAATTTTTTGTAATAAAAAAAACACAGTTTTTTTGTAATAATAATAATAAAATGCAATTTTTTTTAATAAAAATAAAAATAAAAATAAAACACAGTTTTTTTGTAATAAAAAAAACGCAATTTTTTTGTAATAATAAAATAAAACACAGTTTTTTTTTATTTTTATTAAAAAAACTGCGTTTTTTTTATTATTACAAAAAAATTACGTTTTATTTTTATTAAAAAAAGTGCATTTTTTTATTAATACAAAAAATTTGCGTTTTTTTTATTATTATAAAAAAATTGCGTTTTTTTATTTTTATTACAAAAAAACTGCGTTTTATTTTTATTACAAAAAAACTGCATTTTTTTTATTATTACAAAAAAACTGGATTTTTTTATTTATTTTTATTTCAAAAAATTGAGTTTTATTTTTATATATAACTAGTTATTATATTATTTGTGTAATTTTTAGTTATTTTATTTGTTATTTTACTTTTTTATCTTTTGATCTAATTAAAAATATATATTCTTTTTATATATAAGCACTTATTTAGCCTACTAGATGTCATGTCAATAATTTTTAACATCGCAGACCAATTGAATGAAATCGAAAAAACACTACAACCAATGAGATAAATGTGATTTTTTCCATTTTCATATTTTAAAATTTTATACGAGCACTTGACCTTCTTTGGGAAGGAAGGAAACGGCGCCGTGTCAAGCACCTAAGGAAATCAGAAGGAAACACTAGACCCTAACCAACAAATAAAGTGATACAGAAGGAAGAGCTATCAAAAGCAAAGCTTCATTTTTCTGCATCAATGGCCGAAGATAGGTCAATAGCCAAAACCTTCCCAGTTAAACCAAAGTTAAAACCCACTTTGAATGAAACCACACCAACTCCAGAATCCAAATACTGGAAATCTTTCAAATCCCCCAAAGAAACTCCAATTCAAACCCTAATCTCATCTATCACTTCTCTCTCCTTCTCGCCAACTTCTCCTCACCACTTCGCCGCCACTCACTCTGCAACCGTCTCCATTTTCTCGTCTGAAAGCCTAACACCCAAAGCCACCATCTCCACCTTCAAAGATACAGCCACATCGGCCTCTTTCCGCTCGGACGGACGCCTACTCGCGGCCGGATCCCACTCCGGTCTGGTTCAAGTCTTCGACGCCAAGTCCCGGTTACTCCTCAGGAAACTCCGTGGTCACTCCCGCCCCGTTCATGCAGTTAAATACCCTCGCCTCGATAAGCTTCACCTCCTCTCCGGCTCCGACGATGCCGTTGTCAAGTACTGGGACGTGGCTTCGGAGACTCCGATTCATAATCTCGTCGGGCATAAAGATTACGTTCGTAGCAGCGATTTTTCACCTGCTAGTGAAGATATGTTTGTTACGGGTTCGTATGATCATACAGTTAGGGTTTGGGACGTTAGGGTTTCAAAAGGTAGTTCTGTAATTGACTTTAATCATGGTAAACCGGTTGAGGATGTAATTTACTTGCCATCTGGGGGGTTAATTGCCACTGCGGGGGGCAATTGTGTGAAAATTTGGGATGTCATTGGAGGTGGGAAGTTATTGCATTCAATGGAGAGTCATAACAAGACCGTGACTTCAATTTGTGTTGGGAAAATTGGGAGAGAGAGTGGAGAAGAAGCTCAGCAGTATAGGATTTTAAGTGTGGGTTTAGATGGCTATATGAAAGTTTATGATTATGCCAAGTTTAAGGTTACTCATTCAATGAGATTCCCTGCTGCCCTATTATCGGTAGCATTTTCTCCAGACTGTTCTACGAGGGTGATTGGTGCTTCAAATGGAGTTTTGTATGCAGGAAAGAGGGAAATGAAAGAAGATATAGGGGCCGAAATGGGGGATATTGTGGATGTGGAGGTGCATAGGAAGAGGGAGTTGAGGCCTTCGCATTTTAGGTACTTCCATCGAGGGCAAAATGAGAAGCCTTCAGACGGGGATTTTTTGATTATGAGGCCAAAGAAGGTGAAACTGGCAGAGCACGACAAGTTGTTGAAGAAGTTTAGGCATAAGGAAGCTTTGATATCTGCGTTGAAGGGGAAGAATCCTGAAAATGTGGTGGCTGTTATGGAGGAATTGGTAGCAAGAAGGAAGCTGTTGACGTGTGCTACAAATTTGGAGACAGAGGAGGAGCTTGGTCTGTTGTTGGGATTTTTGCAGAGGCAGACGACAATGCCTAGATATGCAGGCTTGTTGATGGGTCTAGCTAAGAAAGTTATTGAGATGCGAGCTGAAGACGTAAGAGCTTCAGATGAACTGAAGGGTCATATTAGAAACCTAAAGCGGTCGGTTGAGGAGGAGATAAGAATACAACAAGCAATGCAAGAGATTCAGGGTATAATTTTTCCTTTATTGAGGATTGCTGGAAGATGATAAACCGTAGCAGTAGTTTGATCAACTGTTGGGTACTTCTTAGGAGTATCTTTTAGTTGAGAAGTTTTGCAATTTTATTCATTAGATTTAGAACTATCCTTATTGTATTGTTATGTTTTGATGCTTCAATGAAATTGTAGGGGGAAAATAGTGCCTTATCCTCGGTGTACCTATCTATTTACTTAATTTTTATGGATTTCTTTGGTTGTGTTGTACTTTGATCTTGATGTATGAAAATGTCATGAAGGACGATTTTTATTTTTTACATACATAAATGCACACAAACTATGATTATAATTGAATCTAGGTGAAGTTGAGTTAACAACTTAACATACAATCTACTGGACTGTGGTAGCTTAAAAGTGGGATTGGGAAGCGCATACCTCTTTCAATTTAAAAATGTCGGATCACGTGATGCTTAGTTATACACTTTTACATTATCCTTGGATTGGCTATATTGTTCTCTTGGCAGGCTTCTATTCATGCTAATTATATTCGACTCATATGGTCCTTCGCGGTTATATATTCCTTAAATTTGTTGCTCGCAGCGGAACTGCTAGAAATAAACGAGACTTATTTTGAATAAAGTTGCGGTGTTCTTCTTGCCTTTATTGAAGTTTTTTTTTATAACTCAACTTTTTCTAAGCAGCAATCGTTTTCCTTGTATACTTGGGTTGATTTCTGAAACTTGACTTGACATCTCTCCAGTAGTGCAGAACATTACGAGTATAATTACAAAGAAGAATTCTTGCACTAGTTTGCATTTGTTATATCGTGATTCTCTGTTAGTCCCCCACCAAGAATTTTCAAATTACTTTTGTAGATATGAATTTTAAGTTGGTACAAGATCAGAAGCAGGCACTTCCTCGGTCATCAGGTTTTTTCCAGGCTTCTCTCGTACTTTGTGCAATGTTTGATTTTGTCAAGTTAAGCACTTCAGTTCATGGAAATTGCACTTTTCAGGTGATGAAAATGATTCTTCAGAAGTTTATCTGGGAAGAATGTTGCAAATACTGAGAGAGTTTTCAGCGGATCAAATACTTGGTATATATGTCATTGATGATGTTTGGGAGTACATGACTGCCATGAAGGTATGTTGGTTTAACTCCTTGAATATCTGGGCTGCTACTCATGTTGGCTGGCTGAATGTTATGGAAACCGATCTCAAATCAATTTTAAAAGTGCAATGTGGAGATGTGATGTTGAATTTGTTATTTATATATCTACCTAATTGGATTTTGTTGGGCAATCTCAACCGACCAAACTTGATTTAATGTATTCTATGACATTCTAGTGCCAGTCATAACTAAAGTATATTTTTCAAGTAAAAATTATCATTATTAGGCGAGTGATTTCATATTTTCCTATATCTGTTTCCATCACAAATGACATTATTTTTTCATTCTGCTGATAAAGTCATTGCCTAGTGTTGGTTCTCGTTAATGAAGGGTGTTGGGACTGTGTAGACTGATTATAGATCTACACATGGTATTTGTACAAGCACTCAAAGTTTCTAACTATATCCGTTTTCTTACGCTTATGACCTTAATTTTTATCCCAAAAACAAATATTTTCACTCAGAGTTGTAAATGTGTTTTCAAAATTCTTATTTTTTACTTTTTAGGTATAAAAAAGTTGGTTCGAGTTATAAATATAAATGGATCTTTGCAAAGGAACTAGATAGATACAGTGAGTGCAAGAAATGGTGCTTCACTACTCTAATACTTAATTCTACCTTGGACCAATCTATTTGACCAATTGTCATACTGTTCAACCCGTCGTTCATTTTTCAAATTGATTTTGTTGTTAGACAGGAGGTGGCACTTCCTCAACCATATTCATTAAGTAATTGTTGCATCCCAATCAAACTTAATGTTAAGTTCTTTACAATGGGGATATTTTTGCTTACCGAGTATGTACCACTTTCATCATCATAATTTGGCTAATGATTAAAATCAACTATTAGCGTTAGTGAATTTCCTACGATCTTTAATGGGGTAGCTGTAAGTTCAAGTGTTTGATTGGATGGGTGAGTATGTCTTACTTATCATTTTAAAGTGAAACTAAAAGCTTCCTTACAGGATTAGAAACGTATCATCTCTATTCTCCTGGATGAGAACCCATCAATTGAGCTTACTGATGAGGATACAACAAATTTGACTCTACTCCTTTGTGCATCAGTCAAAAAGTCAGTGGGAGAAAGGATAGTTCCTGCTACGGATAGCCGAAAACAGTACTACAATAAAGCCCAAAGAGTAAGTTACTCGTTTATTATTACACTTTCAACACTTCATCTAAGATTACTCTTGAAATGCAATATATACTAGTTGTATATTTGTTGCACCTTTTTCTGCATTCTTTAGTGGGCTTTAATTTCACTCCTGGGATAAAATGATACTGAAGGGATATTTTTATGTTAGATTCCTTTTGCTGGACTTGCATTTCGTTTATCCTGGTCAATTTAAGTGTCTAAGGTAACTACTGGTGCATTACACTGGTTTTTAGATTGGTTCCATGTTCCAACCAAGTACCAAAATGACTTGGGTTGATTCTCAATTTCTTGTACCCAGATGAAAACAATCTAGTCAAAAACTTGGATCTGCCAAAGGAAAGTATGGTTGACGCAGAGTCGGTTTTCACTTTTCAGTTTGGGTTGCTCTGAAGAAGTTAAAATCATGGTTGACCTAGTCTACTTAGCAGTTTTTTTTGCTTTTGTTAAAAGAGGTTGAAGACAATTTGAAGGATAAAAAGAAGAGAAGAACGATATTAGTAGTATTGTTTGACCTATCACCTAGAAATAAATTGCATTAAAGAATTCAGAGTCATGATTTATATATGCTGAACAAAGTTGAGGGGTAGGCTAGAGCGCTAAGGTGCTAGAAAGGGTATACAAATATTTTAATCATGTTATGCTCTACAATTTTTTGCTGCAACAAAAAAAAGAGCATATCCATAATAATGTTGAAAGACTTTCACAAATGATTTATATAAACACTTTTTTTGACAAGTACAATTGATTTATATAAACAAGTGAATAATTCCAACCAGATAAATCTTTGTTATGTGTGTGGAACGGTCGAACTGTTGGTTGACTCCTTACTTAGATTATCTGGCTGATGTCTTGTGTCATCCGAAGTCGAGTATGTTTTTTGGGAGGTTCATGAAAGAATTTGTGGCGATCATATGAGAGCAAAGGCATTGGCGTACAAAGTGCTTTGACAGGGTTACTATTGGCCAACAATTTTCAAAGAAGCAAGAGACTATGTAAATAAGTGTCCCAAATGTCATCCTATTACTCATCAACCGCTCGAAGAGTTGTTTTTTTATTTTATTCTCGATTCCCTTTGTTTCTGAACAACTTATAAATTTACAACGATATTATGATCATCAATCATCTATTTTTCAAATATCACTTTCAGTCTTACACATTTATTAATTCCCAAACAACATAATTTGGCCGGTACGAGGTGTCACTTTTGCACTTAGGAGCTCATGGTTTGATAAATAACATTTTTTTTGGATAAAAGAAGATTAATTAAAGATGAAAAAGTGGTTACATGGTTTACGGAGTTATATTTTTTCGGATTCCATATATCGGATGAATATGTAATTTTATTTCCATTTTTTCCCAAATTTTTAAAGGTATAATAGTTGAAATTATTTAGTATTTATTTAAAAACTATGTGGGGAGAAGCTTGGAAACGGGTTAAATACACTTTTCTCCACTTTACTTGACCTCGATTTACAAATGCATCACTGGACTGAATTTTTTTACGGTCAACTCATTAAACTATACGTTATTTATAAAAAGTGATAAAATCGTTTGTCTCCGTTAACCATTTAACAAAAAATTGGCGTGACAATACGTGGCATAATATTACATAATACTTGGCAATATAATTGACGTGGCAATATATAACAAAGATGACGTGTATTAAAAATAATAATTTAGAAATCTTTTAAACAAATTAAACAATTTATTACATAATTTTTTTTTACACAAATCAAACAATTTAAACAAACTGAATAAATTAAACAAATTCAAATATAATTCATCATCTTCTTCGCCACAAATCCAAATCCAAAATAATTCGAAATAAAAAATATGAACCTCATCAAAATCAAAGCTACTAAGTTTTAAATCTCTCTCTAAATTTGCAGCTCAAATTCAAACATAAAAATGGTGATGGGTAAAACGGAAATCAAATTGTTTTGATTTGCTCCGATCTAGTTCAGATCTGACTGTAGGCAACAAGACGTTGATGATTTTGCAGGCACGATGACGATGATTTGCTAGTACAACAACAATAACCATCAGCTATACCCAATTAGTTCAAAGAAATAAGGATGAGAGAGAATACCCAATCTGCCATACTCAATCAACTATGAAAAGTATGATTTAAGGGAAGAGGATGAGAGAGAAAGAGAGAGGAAATAGGTCTCACTTAAAATTTTCTCTCTCCCTTATTGATCAATGTTCCCATCCGCCATCTCTAATGGTGAAGATGATGATGTACAGTGATAAGAGATTAAGAATTTAAGATGATGCTAATTTGTTAAATTTGTTCTTTTGTATAAATAAGTTTGTTTAAGTAATTTATTTTAATATGTTTAAGTTATTTATTTAACATATATTTTTTAAGTACTGTATTTTGAAATTTTATTTTGGTTTAATCTAGATTTAGATAATTTTAGTATCAAAATATTATAAGTTTTCTACCTTGGAAGACTATATAGACAAGTGTGTAAAAATTTAATCTCTCTCACATGTGCAAGTCACATACCAAGTCTCTGTTAAATGTCAACGCATTTAACAGATTTTGTAACGATTTGATAAATATTTGTAGTTCACTGATTCGATTGTAAAAAAATTCAATTCAGTAATGCATTTGTAAACCGAGGTTGAGTAGGGTGGAGAAAAGTGTATTTAACCCGCTTGGAAACACAACTTAATGAGCAAACCATTTTCAAATATGATATATATTTGGCGATTGTTAAAGAATTCAGATTGCCTCACCGAGATACTAACATGATGAAGGAAGCTTCAGTGATCACTTATGCAATAACAGAATCTGAAAGCGTTTCATGAGAAGATTCACTTCTTCCGATTAATGTCATGGGCAGTAATTTGTGTACTAGCCCATTCAGTTTGTTGTCTACCACCTTTAGCATATTTTTGTTAATGAATCTATAATATTATTTAAGCGCCTTGGAGTGGAAGGGACAGAGGGGACTTTACATGATTCCACAAGAATCTCCTTCAGAGAACAGAACATCTAGGTTTCTGTCAAAAACCTAGTTCTTTTTTTATCTTGGTTGGGTTGGTGGGTTAAAGAAGAAAAGCTGACAATGGGTTTGAGGAGTTACTTGGCTCTCAACTCTTAATATTTTTCCTGTCAGTCATTTACCTCTGGTTTTGAGAAAGTGTTAAGAACCTTTACAGGATGACATTTTTTGGGATATGTAAAACGGGAACCATCAAGTTATCAATTGCTAACACATCAAAAAATAAATAAAAAAATAGCCCCCTCCCCAAAAAAGAAAAAAAGAAGAAAAAACACTATCAAGTTTCTTTAATAGGTTAAGCAGTTAGAGAATGGGATAGCAATTTATATTATGTTTTAGCACTACTCATGTGTGACCTTTGGTTGCATGTGGACAAACAACTATATATCCTAGCAACTCTGGTTCCCAACTATGTATGTTAGGATTTGACTGCGATCAAGATTAATGTAGAAAGACAACAACTTATCAAAAAGACTTTTGTTGAAGTCTACTAGTCATTGGGATAAGTCCTGATTAGTTGATTTACAAAATCCATTTTATATAGATAATGGTTCTTTAATGGGGTCTGATAGCTCGAGTAACCAAACTATTACTTTAGAACTCGTGGTCATTATACCTAAATTAAAATGCATCTAACCTGTGAAGAGTGTCAGGTTAAATTCTTCCCGAAATGAAACCAAGATGCATAACTATGTCTATCATCTTTATTTAGATTTGATGTTATATATTATTTATCGAATTATGCCTGAAGCAAGTTTTAAACTTATTCATATGCTTTGTTCCCAGGAAATGATTGAAAACAATAGGAGAGATATAACAGTCTACATGATGAAGAACTACCCGCTGCTCTTGCGTAAATACATGGTTGACAATGCAAAAATACCTTCACTAGTTGAGATCATAGTTCATATGAATATCGAGCTTTATTCTTTGAAGAGACAGGATCAGGTAGGTTACAGAATTTCTCAACAATAAGGTTATTAAATAAGGTTATGAACCAGTCACCGAAGGAGTGATTTTTTCTCCTATTTCCAGAACTTCAAAACTGTTCTGCAGCTCATGAAAGAGGCATTTTTTAAACATGGTGAGAAGGATGCTCTCAGATCTTGTGTGAAGGCTATCAACTTTTGTTCTGCTCAAAGTCGGGGAGAGCTAAAAGATTTTTCCCAAAATAAATTGAAGGAACTTGAGGATGAGCTGATTGCTAATCTTAAATCTGCAATAAAAGAAGTTTCGGTATAGTTCTATATGGCTGATTACCCCAACCCCACTCCGCCCCCCATTTTTGGCCAAATGAATATAGCTGACATGTCTTACTTTGTAGGACGGTGATGATGAGTACTCGCTTCTTGTAAATTTGAAAAGACTGTACGAGCTTCAGTTGTCGAAGTCTGTACCAATTGAAAGTGTATATGAAGATATTGTAAATATTCTTCAAAATTTCAGAAACAGGGACGATGAGGTTTGTAAACAGAAGATTTTCGTTATTCCTTTCTCCTTTGTTTTTTTGCTTTTGTGTGCTTGCTTATTTAATTTTTTTCCTTCCTTTATGTGCTTGCTTAATGCTTGTGCTCTTTCAGGTTGTCAGTTTTTTTCTTCTCAATATGTATTTGCATGTTGCGTGGTGTCTGCACTCAATTATAAACAACGAGACCGTCCCTGAGGCATCTATCTCTTCCCTTTTGGATAAACGAAAAACCTTGTTTGTGCAAGTCGTGCACTTTCTGCAACCCTCATCCGGCATTCATGAAGAGGGTAATTGTGGAAATCTTCTAGCATGTCGAGTAAGCATTTTTTTGACGCTTTTTATGAATTTCAGTCATGTCTATATGTTTTGAAGCTTTTTGCTGAACTAACTTTTTCATGACTAATGATTTTGGTCTAATAAAAAATTTCTTTTTCCCAAGGTATGTACTATACTTGCAGAATCATGGTGTTTGTTCAGGAAGACAAACTTTAATTCAACAAAGTTGGAGAGTCTAGGATATTGTCCTATTGTTTCTGTTATTCAAAGATTCTGGGGACTATGCGAGAAACATCTTAATATTTCAGGTGACCTAAGTTTCTCAATTTTGCATTGTACTAAATTTGTGTAGAAGTTTATATCATGAGATCATCTGCTGCCGGTGTTTGTAAACTGCATAAATCATCTTAAGGGAATAATATGTTGCGCTGAATGAAGTGTGTTATCAACCTGGCAGATAATTGCTATCAAAAGATTTAATCCCTTGTGTTTATTATTTTGGACTCATTTTCATGCCCATCTTGGAATTTGGTGGTAATCTTTTTGTGCATCAATAGATGAGACTGAAGACGAAGATTTAACAAAGAGTATGTTGAGGAGACAAATGGGGATGCGGTCATGATTGCTGCTGCTAAGTTGGTTGCTATTGATGCAGTTCCTAAGGTTATCATTATGTTTCTTATTTTCTGTACATGGATTTTTTGACTCTTAAAAAGTATCAGGTAGACAACAACCCATTGAGAATCCTTCATAGGGTATAATTGAACTTATGACTTGAGAATATATTGTTTGGGGTACAGGAGTGTAACAGGAGTTCTTGAGTTGTTTCCATTTAAATTTTTTTTGGTCGAACATAGAAACATGGTTGCCATTCTTTTGTGCTTTAATGTGTCTTAAAAACATGCTTATAAACAAATTTTTTTTGGTTAATGTCAATTTTGACTGCAGGAGTATCATGGTCCAGAAATTATTTCTCACTTTGTGATGCATGGAACAAGTGTGGCCGAGATTGTTAGGCATATGATAGTTGTTCTAAAGAAAAAGGATGATGATGTCTCTTATATATTTCTAGAAGCATTGAAAAGGGTGAGTAAACTTTGTGGAGGAAAATAAAGTTCATTTTAATTTAGTTTCCTATAATGCATCAAATTGTAAGCAATGACGACTTTTATGTGCTCCATTACATACACGTAGATGGTGAACGAGTAAAACTGGGGAAAATAAAATAAAATTTGTAGTCCTTTACATTTTTTAGTTTCAGCAATGTCTTTCTCCTGTGTAGATGGTAATAGATTTATGTATTTATTGGCATGAGTTAGATAGTTGTCCCTCCTTTTTTCCTTTTGTTTTCATTTTCACTTTTGAACATGTATGCATTTATGTTCATATTTGTGTGTTTGTAATTTTTTATTAATTTTCTAGCATTCTATCTTTCTATGTATTTTATTAATTGTATTTGTTTCTTATTTATTTATTTCCTTTCTTGTCTTTCTATTTTTTTGTTGTCAAATCTGCCTACCGCAATTAGTGGGGGGTGAAAGACGTCAGTGAGTTGAGTTACATGCTAATATTGATGATATATTTCATCCTGCCTTGGTTTGACTAGGCCTATCGGCGACAATTGGTGGTACTCTCCAATAATAATTATGAAGAAGACTTGTCAGTCAAATCATTTCAGGAGTGCAAAGATCTGGCTGCTCGGCTTTCTGGAACTTTTGTTGGTGCTGCTCGAAGCAAACTTAGAGCAGACATTTTGAAAATTGTGAAGGATGGTATTGAGTTTGCCTTTTTGGATTCTCCAAAACAGTTGTCATTCTTGGATGGTGTTGTTCTTCACTTTGTATCCAAACTTCCTACACTTGATATACTGGACATGTTAGCAGTGGCGAAGCTATGGGCAAAATGTGGGGTCAATTGGCCCCACTCAATTTTTGACCCTTACTCAATTTTTGATTTCACTCAATTTTTTTTTAATTAAAGATACCCAAACGGCCAACCCTCAGTCCTAAATTACATACATCAATATTTATTCAACACTTCAACCACAAAACAGAGAGAGAAGGGACAAAGTCAAATTGCAAAAGGCAAAAACTAAATCGTGAACCATCAAAGCCTTTCGCGAGTGGTCAGAGTGGGTACTGGTGACTGGCGAGGTGTAGAGACTGGAGTGCAACTCTATTCTACTGTGACTCTCTTACAGCCTTGTGCCCTCGCAGGTAACAGAAATTATTCTCTCTTCAATTTCTCCAACTTCAGTTTTGTTTTCAGAAATCAATTGTAATTTTCCCCTTTTGTTAGTATTATTAAATTGGATATTTGGATGCATTTGTCTAACCCAAATGTATAAAGTATTAAAAAAAATGGTCCGGGTGTGCTGCCCCCGAACCCCGCCAAATTTTTTATAACTTTCTAATGATTTTGACCCCACTGTTAAAACTTTCTGACTTCGCCACTGCACGTAAGATGTTCCCTTTTAACTATGTTATAATAGAAGTTCTATAATTGCTCTTCCAAAAAGGCGAGGGTTAATGATATAAAATTGTTTTTGCAAGTAGTCTGAAGGATGTCAAAAAACAAACAGAAAATGTGGACACAGATGAAGATCCCAGTGGTTGGCGCCCCTACTACAGTTTTGTAGACGGCCTGAATGAGAAGTATGTCAAAAATGAAGGTGTACAAGGAACTGTCATACTGCAATACCAATATTTTCATTTCTTTATGGGGCTAAAGTTGGTATTTCGTGGAATAATCCTTTTCTGCTGATACCATTGCTTATCTTAAATACTCACTAATCCACGGTAAAAAAATTGACGAAAGGATGATTAGAGATCATAATAGCCATGAGTTGGGAGCATATATTGAATTCATGATCTTCTGCGTTTTCCCAATCATGGTTTTTCTACTACGTAGGGGAATCCTATATTCCTCTTCATATTCTTCTGATTCCATAGGAAAGGAAATACTTTTCCCTCTTTTGTATCAGAGGCAACATATTTTTCTTGTTAAAGTAAATAATGATCAGCTTTATATTGGTAGGAGATCACCATTTTTTCTTTAGTTGTTTTTTACCAACTTTCCTGCATTTTGCAACGATGAGAGAATAACCTATAGGGTCACACACAAAGAACGTTATTAAAAGAGAATTAATTTAAATTGTATGGATTTAAATATATCAATATGATTGATAGTATTTAAATCACGAATTTAAATTAAAAGGATGTTTTGTATATGTATATATATTAATTAAGTAATACTTAATTAAGATATAATATATATATATATAAATTTAGATTTTATTTTAATTAGATTAGGGTTTTGATTAATTCCGATTTATTGCTATATATATGATATATCAGCGTCTTTGGAAAGTTAATAAAAAAAAAATTTCTAGCCGCTCTTAGAGAGAAACTAGAGAAAACAGTTTCGAAAATTCTCATCCTTGGTGGCTAGTCAGTGGCGAAGCTATGGGCAAAATGTGGGGTCAATTGACCCCACTCATTTTTTGAAATACTCCACTCAATTTTTGACCCTTACTCAATTTTTGACCCCACTCAATTTTTTTTTTAATTAGAGAAACCCAAACGGTCAAGCCTCAGTTCTAAATCACATACATCAATATCTGTTTAACACTTCAACCACAAAACAGAGAGAGAAGGGGCAAAGCCAAATTGCAAAAGGCAAAAACTAAATCCTGAACCATCAAAGCCTTACGCGAGTGGTCAAAGTGGGTACTGGTGACTGGCGAGGTGTAGAGACTGGAGTGCGACTCTATTCTACTGTGACTCTCTTACAGCCTTGTGCCCTCGCAGGTAACAGAAATTATTCTCTCTTTAATTTTTCCAACTTCAGTTTTGTTTTCAGAAATCAATTGTAATTTTTCCCTTTAGTTAGTATTATTAAATTGGATATTTGGATGCATTTGTATAACCCCCACCAAATTTTTTATAACTTACTAATGATTTTGACCCCACTGTTAAAACTTTCTGGCTTCGCCACTGTGGCTAGTACTGCGATTCCTTATTCTGCAGATCGTAGGACGATTCGTGGAGCGTTCGTGTGGATACTGTAGAGACGCAGTTCGTTTGAATTGCGTTGGAGATTTGACCGCATCGTTTAATCGCTTTCTTAATCGGTATAATTTCTTACCACTGAATTAACTGTTTTTCGCATGGATCCTGTTTAGGGTTTCGAATTTGGTTTAAATTGTTCTATTTCCGCTATGCGTTTCTGTGTCGAAACCCTACAGTTAGAACAGGTGCCGAAATGAGTCTCTTCTTAATCTCTTTGAAAATTTTCTCGCATTTCTCGCTCCATACGAATTTTATATCTTTTCGAGTCAGCTGAGTTAACGGAGTAGAGATTCGAGAAAATCCTTCCACGAATCTCCGATAATAACCAGCTAAGCCCAAAAAGCTACGTACTTCGGTCACCGACTTCGCTTGCTCCCAGGTTTGTATTGCTTCAATCTTCGTCAGGTCAACAGATACTCCATGTTTTGACACCACGTGTCCAAGGAATGCTACTTCTTTAAGTCAGAACTCGCATTTTTTCAGCTTGACATATAGCTTGTAGTCACGAAATATGTGAAGCACCAGCTTCAAATAGTGCTCATGATCTTCACAGCTTTTGGAATAGATGAGGATGTCATCAATAAAGACAACAACGAACTGATCCAAATATTCCTTGAATACACGGTTCATCATATCTATAAAAGCAGCATGAGCATTAGTCAATTCAAAAGACATGACTAAGAATTCATAATGCCCGTACCGAGTTCTGAAGGCAGTCTTTGAAATATCCTCAGTTTTAATCTTCAGCTGATGATATCCAGAACGAAGATCGATCTTTGAAAAGAATTGTGCTCCTTACAACTGGTCAAATAGGTCATCAATGCGAGGTAGCGGATACCTATTGTAAGACCCCGAATTTTATGAAATAAAAGTATTCAATTTTTCTTATAATTACTATTCAGTAAATGGTTAAATTGATAAATGTTAAAGTTAAGGGTGATATATGAAATTTTTTCGAAATACACAAGTGGTTATAAAATATTCATTGTTGTCGGGGAATATTCGCTTGGTCGTGGAATATTCTTACTGTCGGAGAATATTCGTACGACGGCGCAGTCTTGTGTGGGCCCCATAACGGAAAGCGATTGGATGAAGAAAATGATAAAAAAATGAATTGTTTATAAATAACGGCGTAGTTGTTACCGTTAACACTGTTGGAATACCCGGTGGTTAAAACACAGTAATACGCGTTGTTGCACAGTAGCACACGGTATTGCACCAATTATTGATTTTTACGTAAGAATGCATTACTCAATAATTGTTACAGTAATTACTCTTCAGTATTTTATTTTATTGATTCAATAATTGTTGCGTTGATATTTTATATTACTGCTGTTTTAATAATTGTCACTACACAGTATTTTTTATTATCGGAGCAATAATTCATATTATCTGAATAATATTATTAGATAACATTATTGGCAATGTCTAGAAAGTTCTGTCTAAGGAGAGGTTTGGTCATCTAATTGCGCGCCAGTAAGGAAGAGATCCTTATTGGAAAGCCCCCTCTTTCCTGGGAACGGCCTGGTTGCCAGTACTGTGATTCTGTAATATTATTTGTGTATAATTAATTATTGATTTATATTATGAGAAAAATATTGATTTTATGTGGATATAGATGGAACGAAAATTTTTAATGTGACAATTGTTGAAAATTAATATTTTATCTTTCTCTGATAAAATAATTCATTTAAATATATTATTTTAATAATATATTGATGGTGATATTTTTACAATGAATGTGGAATATATGAGTATATGAGGAGGAAGAGTATTTTTATGGCATTAAATGATTAACACATGTTTTGTGTGTTGGTGGACACAATTCTTGATCGAAAATTTATTATTGACTGTAAAATCGTCCGTTTGTGGATTTCGGTCAATTTCTGTTTGGAATTTGGAAAAACTTTCTTCTACAAAGTTGTAGAGAATTGAATTTTCTATAAAAACTCGCGAGATTTGAATTTTCTGATAAAAGGGCTATTTATTATGAATTATTGAAGTTCTGAAGTTCCGAAATAATTGATTTTTGGATGTTTTAATTATTTTTGTTTAGAAAAACGTTTTTTTTGTATTTTGTGGACATCATTAACATGTGTTATGGCTGAATTCAGATGGTCAAGGTGGGCTAAGGAAAATTTGTTAAATATATTATTATTATATTAAATTTTCTGCTTTGGCGTTCTAAGCATTTTCCTATAAATAGGGTGCTTAGGTTAGAATTGAAAATCACACCAGAAACTGAAGTTTTCTCTCTATTTCTCTCTCTATATTATCGAGTGTATTCTTGTGAGTTTTTTTGATATCTTGAGTGTTGATATACGGTGCAAGTTCGTTCAGCGTTATTCCAGTCAGAAGTACTGCTCTTTTGAGGTAAGGGATAGTAAGGGATGTTATTTCTTCTTAAATGATATTATTTTCTTCAATATCATTATGTCGAAGTATTGATCTGAACTTTTTATCAAATTTGGAACTTTTCATGTCGGGATTACTATTCACGAGTTACTATTCATAAGTTACTATTCACGAATTACTATTCATGAGTTACTATTCACGAGTTATTATTCACGAGTTACTATTCACGAGTTACTATTCACGGGTACTATTCACTGCAAAATTAGTTTTTTTTTCTAACCAAATTATAGTTGATTTGTGAATATTATTCTGGAGATTAAAACTATGTATTGATTATATTGATTTTATTATCATATATAACATTTTTATAACCCTGATGTTGAAATTCTCTTTCACTGGAGTGTAAAGATGGGTAGATTATTGGTATGATCATGACTAGGGTTCTCTTTGTCCAGTAGTGAAAAATTGAATTGTGACTGGTATGATCATGACCATTGAATTTATAATTGAATATCTTTAGCTTAAGTGCGAAGGTGAAATAATCAACATAGTTATAATTATTGGTTATATAAATTCTGAAATGATTATATATTTCTTTGAGATAATAATATATTTGGCCTGTAGTGCAAATATGAACTATTGAGAAATATCTTTGGCCTGTAGTGCAAAGATGAGTTGTTGATGAATATCTTTGGCCCGTAGTGCAAAGATGACTTGTTGTTGAATATCTTTGGCATGTAGTGTAAAGATGAACTGTTGATGAATATCTTTGGACCGTGATGCAAAGATGAATTTATTAGTATGATTATGAACAGGAACTGTGATTTGGTATAACCATGATATTTGATGTTTCAGGTAAAGACAGGTGATGAAAATTATCTTCGTCTTGGATGCGAAATTTAGAATCACAATTATGATTATGAATTATTCATATGATTGTGGAAATGAACTATTGATTGATGTTACAGGGATAAAACATTGTTGGTGGACTTTTAACGTGGAAAATATAATAGACTTTATAGTCTATTTGACTTTTCTAATGGATTGCTCGTTCCGCTGCAACTATGGTTGAAAAGTTTTATCATCTACCATATGTTCTAAATCTCTGATTTATTACTGTTGAAGACTATTGATAATTTATCTTTAGTCATGATATTCTTTACTGAGCTAGTTGTGCTCACCCTTTTGCTTCACAATTCCTTTCAGGTAATAAAAGTGTAGCTGAGTCGAGCGAGGGGTAACAGAAAAATTGAACGGTGGTCTCTAGCTGTGGAGGTTCTCCCGAAACAGTATAGAAAAGTTCATTTAGTAGTTATATTTGGTGAATCATCTAGGGTGAAGCGAACCCAACGTTGGAAGGGTGTTTTGCCACTATCATACCAGATGTCTAATGACATACAACCTCGTGTCATCATAAGACAGGGTTGTGCTCATCCACTTGCTGAGTATATTTACGAGCACTACCTATATAATCTTGGTGTTTGTTTGAAGTATAATTCTCAATTAGAGACAGTGGAGATAATGATAAGTCAAGAGAAGACTCACCATTGGGAAGAATATGATAGTAATCTTCTCGTTTTTCTTTGGGGTATATTGGGTCAACCAAGGATAATTCTGTGGCCATATGATATCTATCACAACCCAGAAGCATGGCCTCCCATGTACAAAGGTTTCTTTGAGCACTTCCCAAAGATTCTAGTTTCTAAAACAGTTTTTGACTATACCTTTATGTAAGGTACCACTGTGAGGTGCTATGGTTGGAAGCACCATGAATGTTACAGTTGGTATCAGAGCCATAAGTAAAGAGCCCCGAGCCTCTCGCTGGTGACTTCCTGTTGATGGGGGATGCACCGAAGCTAGACTCTCCGTAGGGGACGCCGTTCTGCGGTGGCAAGCTGATAGGTACCTTTGTGAGGTGCTGACACATGATGGTGTCCAATGTTACATTTGGTATCAGAGCTTAGGGATATGATCTCTGGCGGAGATCGGAGAATAGGACTAGGAGGAGAGAGACGAGTAAATCCTTCGCTAGTGTGTCCTACCTAAGCTTATTTGTTGGTCAGTCATAATATCGGGATATTATGTGATATGCTAATTTGTTCAATTAACCTTTGTTTTGAAGCTGTATTCTAGAATGATATCTGAAATACAGGAGATGAGCAATGAAGAAATTATGATGACAGGAAAGATGGAATCTGAAATGAAAGAAAGGTATTCTCAACTCTTTGAAATACCAGGTACGTAAATTTCGAGGACGAAATTTCATAAGGAGGGGAGATTGTAAGACCCCGAATTTTATGAAATAAAAGTATTCAATTTTTCTTATAATTACTATTCAGTAAATGGTTAAATTGATAAATGTTAAAGTTAAGGGTGATATATGAAATTTTTTCGAAATACACAAGTGGTTATAAAATATTCATTGTTGTCGGGGAATATTCGCTTGGTCGTGGAATATTCTTACTGTCGGAGAATATTCGTACGACGGCGCAGTCTTGTGTGGGCCCCATAACGGAAAGCGATTGGATGAAGAAAATGATAAAAAAATGAATTGTTTATAAATAACGGCGTAGTTGTTACCGTTAACACTGTTGGAATAACCGGTGGTTAAAACACAGTAATACGCGTTGTTACACAGTAGCACACGGTATTGCACCAATTATTGATTTTTACGTAAGAATGCATTACTCAATAATTGTTACAGTAATTACTCTTCAGTATTTTATTTTATTGATTCAATAATTGTTGCGTTGATATTTTATATTACTGCTGTTTTAATAATTGTCACTACACAGTATTTTTTATTATCG
Source organism: Panax notoginseng (assembly GCA_016801055.1). Lineage (NCBI taxonomy): Eukaryota > Viridiplantae > Streptophyta > Magnoliopsida > Apiales > Araliaceae > Panax > Panax notoginseng. Next base: position 10,283,574 of record CM029019.1, read on the forward strand.
GAGCAATAATTCATATTATCTGAATAATATTATTAGATAACATTATTGGCAATGTCTAGAAAGTTCTGTCTAAGGAGAGGTTTGGTCATCTAATTCGCGCCAGTAAGGAAGAGATCCTTATTGGAAAGCCCCCTCTTTCCTGGGAACGGCCTGGTTGCCAGTACTGTGATTCTGTAATATTATTTATGTATAATTAATTATTGATTTATATTATGAGAAAAATATTGATTTTATGTGGATATAGATGGAAAGAAAATTTTTAATGTGACAATTGTTGAAAATTAATATTTTATCTTTCTCTGATAAAATAATTCATTTAAATATATTATTTTAATAATATATTGATGGTGATATTTTTACAATGAATGTGAAATATATGAGTATATGAGGAGGAAGAGTATTTTTGTGGCATTAAATGATTAACACATGTTTTGTGTGTTGGTGGACACAATTCTTGATCGAAAATTTATTATTGACTGTAAAATCGTCCGTTTGTGGATTTCGGTCAATTTCTGTTTGGAATTTAGAAAAACTTTCTTCTACAAAGTTGTAGAGAATTGAATTTCCTATAAAAACTCGAGAGATTTGAATTTTCTGATAAAAGGGCTATTTATTATGAATTATTGAAGTCTGAAGTTCCGAAATAATTGATTTTTGGATGTTTTAATTATTTTTGTTTAGAAAAACGTTTTTTTTGTATTTTGTGGACATCATTAACATGTGTTATGGCTGAATTCAGATGGTCAAGGTGGGCTAAGGAAAATTTGTTAAATATATTATTATTATATTAAATTTTCTGCTTTGGCGTTCTAAGCATTTTCCTATAAATAGGGTGCTTAGGTTAGAATTGAAAATCACACCAGAAACTGAAGTTTTCTCTCTATTTCTCTCTCTATATTATCGAGTGTATTCTTGTGAGTTTTTTTGATATCTTGAGTGTTGATATACGGTGCAAGTTCGTTCAGCGTTATTCCAGTCAGAAGTACTGCTCTTTTGAGGTAAGGGATAGTAAGGGATGTTATTTCTTCTTAAATGATATTATTTTCTTCAATATCATTATGTCAAAGTATTGATCTGAACTTTTTATCAAATTTGGAACTTTTCATGTCGGGATTACTATTCACGAGTTACTATTCATAAGTTACTATTCACGAATTACTATTCATGAGTTACTATTCACGAGTTATTATTCACGAGTTACTATTCACGAGTTACTATTCACGGGTACTATTCACTGCAAAATTAGTTTTTTTTTCTAACCAAATTATAGTTGATTTGTGAATATTATTCTGGAGATTAAAACTATGTATTGATTATATTGATTTTATTATCATATATAACATTTTTATAACCCTGATGTTGAAATTCTCTTTCACTGGAGTGTAAAGATGGGTAGATTATTGGTATGATCATGACTAGGGTTCTCTTTGTCCAGTAGTGAAAAATTGAATTGTGACTGGTATGATCATGACCATTGAATTTATAATTGAATATCTTTAGCTTAAGTGCGAAGGTGAAATAATCAACATAGTTATAATTATTGGTTATATAAATTCTGAAATGATTATATATTTCTTTGAGATAATAATATATTTGGCCTGTAGTGCAAATATGAACTATTGAGAAATATCTTTGGCCTGTAGTGCAAAGATGAGTTGTTGATGAATATCTTTGGCCCGTAGTGCAAAGATGACTTGTTGTTGAATATCTTTGGCATGTAGTGTAAAGATGAACTGTTGATGAATATCTTTGGACCGTGATGCAAAGATGAATTTATTAGTATGATTATGAACAGGAACTGTGATTTGGTATAACCATGATATTTGATGTTTCAGGTAAAGACAGGTGATGAAAATTATCTTCGTCTTGGATGCGAAATTTAGAATCACAATTATGATTATGAATTATTCATATGATTGTGGAAATGAACTATTGATTGATGTTACAGGGATAAAACATTGTTGGTGGACTTTTAACGTGGAGAATATAATAGACTTTATAGTCTATTTGACTTTTCTAATGGATTGCTCGTTCCGCTGCAACTATGGTTGAAAAGTTTTATCATCTACCATATGTTCTAAATCTCTGATTTATTACTGTTGAAGACTATTGATAATTTATCTTTAGTCATGATATTCTTTACTGAGCTAGTTGTGCTCACCCTTTTGCTTCACAATTCCTTTCAGGTAATAAAAGTGTAGCTGAGTCGAGCGAGGGGTAACAGAAAAATTGAACGGTGGTCTCTAACTGTGGAGGTTCTCCCGAAACAGTATAGAAAAGTTCATTTAGTAGTTATATTTGGTGAATCATCTAGGGTGAAGCGAACCCAACGTTGGAAGGGTGTTTTGCCACTATCATACCAGATGTCTAATGACATACAACCTCGTGTCATCATAAGACAGGGTTGTGCTCATCCACTTACTGAGTATATTTACGAGCACTACCTATATAATCTTGGTGTTTGTTTGAAGTATAATTCTCAATTAGAGACAGTGGAGATAATGATAAGTCAAGAGAAGACTCACCATTGGGAAGAATATGATAGTAATCTTCTCGTTTTTCTTTGGGGTATATTGGGTCAACCAAGGATAATTCTGTGGCCATATGATATCTATCACAACCCAGAAGCATGGCCTCCCATGTACAAAGGTTTGCTTGAGCACTTCCCAAAGATTCTAGTTTCTAAAACAGTTTTTGACTATACCTTTATGTAAGGTGTCATTGTGAAGTGCTATCCAAGGTTGGGACATGAGTCACAGTTGGTATATATTTGTATCCAAACTCACAGCATATGTGTTGTTGTATTTTGCACGACAATTGTTGTAATAAAGTTGTAGTTGTTATCTGTACCATGTTTTTGGCGACTCAAAATGGGTTGGATGGAATGGACCTATTTTGGGGGCGTTACACCTATTCTTGATGGTGACAAGGTTCAATTCTCGGTAGTCAATACAAAGTCGCATACTCCTGTCTTTCTTCTTTACGAATAAAAAGGAGCACTCCAAGTAGATGTACTAGGATTAATTAAACCGATGTCTAACAATTCATGTAGTTGGACTTTTAACTCCTGAAGTTCAATAGGAGCCATTCGATATGGGATTTTAGAAATGAGTTTTGTACCCGGTTCAAGATCAATAAAGAATTCAACTTCACGTTTTGGTGGTAGACCAGGAAGTTTTTCAAGAAATACGTCAGGAAATTCACTAACAACAGAAATATTATTTAAATCTAACGTATTTTTGTTCAAGTCCATAACATGGGCTAAGAAAGCGTGACATCCATTTTTTAATAAACGAATAACTTTATGGCTTGATATGACAGTGACTGATATTAGTTGTTTAGTTGCTTGAATTCGTATAACAGGTTGGTTAGGAATACAAAAACTCACAACCTTACGAAAACAATCAATTTTGGCATGATGAGTGGTTAACCAATCAATCCCTAAAATCATATCAAAAGCAAGTATCTTTAAAGAGATAAGATCCACAGGTAATGTGATGGTGCCAACTTGGATTAAGCAAGATTTATAAACAGTGGATGTAATGAAGGTTTCTCCTAACGGAGTCTCCACTGATAAATCAAAATCTAATTTCTCCGAAGTCAAGTTTAAACGTTGAGCACAAGCAGGAGAGATAAAAGAATGGGTAGAACCGGTATCTAGCAAGGTATAAACTTCGCAAGAGTTCAAGATTAGCTTACCCGTGATCACCTCGTTCGGGTTTTTCGCGTTTTGGCCAGTCACGACAAACGCCCTCCTTTGAACCACCGACTTTGTTTTGTCCGTAGTTGTGACGCCCCCAAAATAGGTATACATCACCCATCTTGAGTCGCCAAATACATGGTACAAAATTTAAATACAACTTAATTATACAACAGTCGTGTAAAATACAACAAAACATAATCTAAGAGTTTTAATAAGAATATTTTCATCTAGACAATATCCACACTCAATGGAGTACTCATTACATTTATTGTCACACTATTTAACAGAATAGTGAGGACTACTAATGCTATCATCTGAACCGTCACTCCGTTCCCCGACTAGTCCCAGCTACGTTCTCATTTCCTGAAGAGAACAGTGAAAGAAATGGTGAGCTCAACTAGCCCAGTAAGAAATATTATGACTAAGATAATGCAGAATAAATTATCATTAGCCTTCAACAGTGTTAAACTGATAAAATATAATAAACATCAAGTTTAACTGCAACGGAACAAGTAATCCATTAGAAGAGTCAAGTAAAGAATAAAATCTACTTTCTTTTATGATTTAAAAGGTTTTTCATCACTTTTATCGCTGAGACTCAGCTTAATAAATAAACCACATCATCCCTGTACTACGGCCAATGATATTCATTAGTATCACGACCACAAATTATCCATGCACTACGGGCCAAGGATATTCGTGTATTCATCAATGGTCATGATCATGCCAACAACTGTCCATCAATGCACTACGGCCAATGAGGACTTTTACCACATCATTTGTAACATTACGGTCATGATTATACCGAATAATTCATGGTCATAATCATACCAAGTCCATCTATGCACTACAGGTCACAGATAACTTTCAACATATTATAAACATGAGGATGATGACGATGATATAAGAATTCAATAAAACAAGTTCAAGGATAAATTTGTAAAGATTTATAATTTAATTTATCCAGAAATCAATAACGTCCAAATTGTCAACATGATACTGCTTTGTGGAGTAAAATTCAAGAATGCTCAGAAGAATATTTCTATGAAAAGATGCTGGATGAAGCGCAAATATCAAGGATATTTCACTAATTTCATGGAGTATAGAAGTCAAAACTTTAATCAACTGAGTATAATAGAATATATGAAACCGCAAATGAATTTTTACTGCCATGCGGTAATCCACGTAGACAGATTATTCCAACAAAATAATAAAGAATGGAACCAGGTCATGCGTAATCCGTACAGACAGGATATTTCAACAGAATAATACAGAATGGAACCAGGTAATGCGTAATCCGTACAGACAGGATGTTCCAACAGAATAATAAAGAATGGAACCAGGTTATGCGTAATTGTGACACCCCCAAATCCCGGTACTTTATTACCTCAAGGTTTGGTGTTCACGCAATCAAAATATTCATATCTAACTACACAATCATAATAAATTGAATAATAAAAACCTGTCCATACAGGGTTACTTTAATAAAACATTATCTCCCAGGTTCTCTAACCTTTAATACAAACATTCAAGTGCGGAAATTAAATTATTACATCACATCATTATCAAGAGTCTATCATCATAACGATAAAGTAAAATTACAAGTCTTCATCACTTGTACATTTTTTCCTTTCCTTTGCTAGTTGTAGGTTTATCTACCTTCTCAACCGTAGCTGCAATAAATGTATAAATATGCAAGAGTGAGCAAACAAAGCTCACTTGAAATAAGAATAAATATCTTTACAACGTTTGCCAAATAATAGGCTCAATAGAACTGAATGATAAGCTCTATTAATATTACAACCTTTGCCAACTAATAGGCTCAATAAAACTGAATGATATGTTCTATTAACATTCTTAAACATACTACTGAGGGTCAAATGACCATGAACCATGTCCACAGTTATAAGTAATCTTTAAACTTTAACTTTAACAGTCATATGACTATAAGGACTCCACGTACTTAGGGGGATCAATCATTCGTACAATGTATTGTGCACAACCATTTCAACGCTAAGCGTAAACCCCTAAACATAGGGTTGTTCATCTCAGTATTTAGAGTACAAGTCCGCACCAAAGAAAGTTTGATTTGGATAAGCATTCAAGGGTAATTGAAGTTTAATGATCATCAACTAGGGAACTAGTTGAATCAACAATGATTGATAATACAATAGTTGTTTAATAACAACATAGTTTAGAACATTTGAGAATCACAAATGAATTGATTCTATATATCAAACTCATGCTTGAAATAGCTATAGAGCATAAGCATTCCATAAATGAATAAAATTGTTAACCTTTGCTTGAACAGTAACATAAGTTAAGGTTCAAGTCTTGTAACATTAGAATGATATTCCTGAACGTACATGTAACTGATAGCAAGCTGGAAACTAAAAACCTGCCCAACAATGTATTAACTCATGCAAGGAATTAAAACAGTTCAATAATAGAGACGAGAGTTCAAAAACTATGTTCATTATATAATAATAGAATTTAAGAAACTTGTTTAACTGTAAACAAGTTAGAATGAATCAATATAATAATAAAACTAACTCAGCGAAAGTGTAGAGTCAGAAAGCTTGCATAAACATAACAAACTAACTCAATGAAAGTATGGAGTTAGAAGACTTGCTCAATGTAAAAAGAAAGTTTAGAAACTTGCCTCGAGCGCAGGCTACAATATTAAACTCACGTTCACCTACACATTGGTTTAGAATCACGTTGTCTATTAGATATGCTAACATACCACAACATATATATTTCTAGCTAAGGTTATCATCTTAGCACAAGTCTTATGCTACTATAAATATTTCAGAATTCCCAAGTGTTAGTCATCACAACACTTAACTAACGTTTATTGTATAAACTACGCTATCACATAATGCGTTTTATACGGTCGTAACACCGAAATGTGAAAAATATTATGAATGTTTTCCAATTCTGGAGGTAGAGCTACCTCATAAGCCACTTCCCTCACTCTTCGTAGTATCTCAAAAGGTCCAATAAACCTTGGGCTGAGCTTTTCTTTCTTGCCAAAATGAATTTTTCCCTTCCAAGGAGAAACTTTTAGGAAAACGAAATTTCCTACTTCAAATTCGCAATTCTGTTTATGTTGATCATCATACTTTTTCTTTCTGTCTTGGGCTGTTACCAATCTTGTCCTGATGAGTTTGACAACATCAGCAGTTTGTTGTACCATTTTTGGTCCTAACAGTTGGCGTTCACCGACTTCATCTCAGCACAGTGGAGATCTGCACTTTTTGACGTACAATGCCTTGTAAGGCGGCATGCCGATGCTAGCGTGGTAACTGTTGTTATAAGAAAATTCTACCAACGGTAAATGTTCGTCCTAGCTTCCTTTGAAATCTATTATGCATGCTCTCAGCATATCTTCCAACGTTTAATTTGGATTGTTCGTTCGCTTTGCCCGTCGGTTTGCGGATGGAGCAATTGTCAATTTTTTATGTTATGGTGATGTTAGTAGTTTTCCTTAGGGGAAAGTTGCGTTTGAAATGACAAAGTATTCTTTGTCAAATGCTTTGAAGGGGCATTTAAAGAAAAGAAGGAATGGTGGTTCAACATATAATTTTTACAAGGATCATTATACTAAATTGTATAAGTTGAATGGTCTTCCATATGTATTTCAAGTGTTTATATTTGAAACCATTCCAACCTTCAAAAATTGTGGTATATGCAATGACGAGCATCCGTCGGATGTCCGTTTATGTTGATGGAAGGAGCTAGTGAAGCCCCCTTCAAATGACAAGTTGAATGATCTAGTATTTTGTTCTGGACAGGTATGCAGTTTACTACTAAGAATGCAATTGGTTACCTTTAGTTAATTATTTGGTTACTGATTATTTTTGTGAAGTTTACTATTAACATAGCAGTTAGTTACCTTTATATACTAATTTGGTTACTGATTATATTATGTGCATGTTAACAATAAAAATGTTGTTGGTTATTAGAATATACGCATTTGGCTACTGATTATATTACATTCAGTTTACTAATAACAATTTTGTTGGTTACTGGAATATACAAATTTTGGTTACCTTTATACATTTAGTTGGTTACTGATTTATATATATTTGGTTACCAGTATATATGTTTTTGGTTACTGATTATGTTTTATGATTCTTTATTTTATCTTTTTGTTATTGTAATTGTATAATGTTTGTCAGATGTTATACTAAAGTGTACTTATTATTTTTCAGTTGAGGATAAAAAGTTTGACTCCCACGGCTGAGGAGAAGGAACAACTTGATTTGTGCGGGTTTCACTTTTTTAATGGGAAGGATGCTGACAAGAAGGTTGAAAAAAGGTGAAGGGTGACAACATTGGATTTGATATATCGAACATTAAAGATGCAATTGATACACGGTTACAGACGTTGGAGAAAAAAGTTTATGAAATTAAGAAAGATGTTGTAAAATTGCGGGCTGATATTAAGGATGAGATGCAGATTTTACACGTTCAACTATGTAGAGACTTTAGGTTAATTATTAGAGATGAGTTATGTGGGATCAAAGATGTTGGGGACAAAGAAGTTTATAGTGATTCTGATGATGATTCTGAATCTGATGAGGGTGGTGATGATGATGATGAAGCCAATGAAGCCGATGAAGTTGATGAAGCTGATGATGTTGTTGATGAGGATGCTGATGTTTTTACAGGTAATTATAATGATGATGATGAGGTTGGCGATGATGGGTTGAAAGCTGATGAGAAGAATGATGAATTTGAAAATGAAGTTGTTAAGGAGTGTGAAGATGATGTTATGGTTGAAGATCGTCATGTTGTTCAGGATGTTGTTGATGGTTCAAAAATAAATAAGAATAATGATGGTGATGATGTGTCGGATTTTGTTGAGAAGAAGGATGGGAATGAATTTGAGTATGGTAATGAAGTTGAACGTGATGTTACGGTTGAAGAACATCATGAAATAATAACTAATGATGATCAAGAAAATGTCAAGGTTAGACATTTTTGTTTATTTTGTTATGTGTTATATGTCTTTTTTTTAATGATTAATTGGTTGTTTTGTATTTTGCACAGATTGGCAAGATTGATGGCATGTCAACTTTTGACATATTAAGCCAATGCACTGGGAAAGAAATTGTTGTGTATGTTGCTGCTGAGGTTAGTGTTATAATGAGTATAATGTTTCATAGTAACCAAGACTGCATTAGACAGTAACTAATGTGACGCCCCCAAAATAGGTCCAATCCATCCAATCCATTCTGAGTCGCCAAATACATGGTACAGAAAATAACTACAACTTTATTATTACAATTGTCGTGCAAAATACGACAACACATACTGTGAGTTTAAATACAAATATTATCTTCTAGACAATATCCACACTCAAATAAGTCCTCATTACAATTATTCAAACACTATTTTACAGAAATAGTGAGGACTGCTAAAACATCTTTCTAGAACCATCACTCCATACCCCGACTAGATCCTGCTATGTTCTCACCTCCTGAGAAGAAAAATGGAACAAAAAGGAAAAGGGTGAGCTCAACTAGCCCAGTAAAGAATATTATGACTAAGATAATATACAACAAATTATCATTAGTATTCAACAGGAAAAAATCTGATAGAATATAATCGACAACAAGTTTTAGATCAACAACTGCAGCGGAAACAACAAACCATTAGAAGAGTCAAGTAGAGAAAGAATTCTACTATGTTCTAAGATTTAAAAGTCCATCATCAATATTTTATCCCTGTAACATCAATTAATAATCATCTTTATCCAAATATTCATCTTTGCACTACAGGCCAAAGATATTCATTTGTATCACCTGTCAGTCATGTTCATCTCAACATCTGTTCATCTTTGCACTACAGGCCAAAGATATTCATCAAGTAATCATACATCTTTGCACTACAGGCCAAAGATATTCAGTAATATCATCATTTAGGACTGAGGATGATGAAAAATATCTTAAAGAGAACGAATCCAATGAGACAGAAGGACAAATATTAGGGATTCGTATAACAGCTTATCCAAGATCAATAATACTTCATAATAATCAATTGTGAAGCAGAATTCAAAAATAAAGATCAAAACATGGATACAATCAAAGATAGTAACCACAATAGACATCTTGGACAACAAGGGAAAATTTTATTTTTCGGTGAATAGTGCCGTATTCGTGAATAGTACCGTATACGTGAATAGTGCCGTATACGTGAATAGTAACCCCGACACAAAAAGTTCCAAATTTGATAAAAACTCATATCAATATTTCAGCATAATGATATTGAAGAAAATAATATCATTTAAGAAGAAAATAATATCCCTTACCTCAAGATATCAGTACTTCTGGTCGGAATACCGGTATAAGGCTGAAAGAAACTTGCTCTGATGAATAGAAACTCTCAAAGTATCTAAATACTCACAAAATACACTCAATAATCTAGAGAGAGAAAGAGAGAAAACTTGTTTCTGGTGTGATTTTCAATTCTAACTTAGCCCTCTATTTATAGGAAAATTTTAGTAGGTTTGACCTGCAACCTGATGGCTTTACCTGCTACTATTCCCACCCACCACATTTGAAATATAATTCAGCACATTTCTTCACCAACCACAAGTGGGGCCCACCAATTCTAGAATTTTCCATCAAAATGATAAACTCCGAAAATTCAACAATTTCTGAACCAGTCATCTCGTAAAATTCATAATAAATCATACGTTCATTTTTAACGGTTCAAAATTTGTGGACATATACTCAACTTATATATGTATAACATATCCAAAAATTATCACGATCCAACGGTCGGATTAAAAATTATAACACCCGCAATATTTCTCAAAAACCCTGATTTGATTTTTAATACCTCCATTCCGATAAAAATACTGATAAAACACCTCAACATTAACTCCTTCATTTTTAACCACAAAAATATATCCCTCATTTATATCCACATAAAATAAATATTTCCTTATCATATGAATCAATAATTAATTATTCACAAATAATATTACAGAATCACATTTATGACAACCAGGCCGTTCCCAGGAAAGAGGGGGCTTTCCAATAAGGATTTCTCCTTACTGGCGCGCAATTAGATGACCAAACCTCTCCTTAGACAGAACTTTCTAGACATTGCCAATAATGTTATCTAATAATATTATTCAAATAATATGAATTATTGATCTGATAATGGAAAATACTGTGCAGCAACAATTATTGAAACAACAATAATATAAAATATCAATGCAACAATTATTGAATCAATAAAATAAAATATTGAACAATAACTACTGTAACAATTATTGAGTAGTGCCTTCTTACGTAAGAATCAATAATTGGTGCAATACCGTGTGCTACTGTATTTTAACCACCGGGTATTCCAACAGTATTAACGGTAACAACTACGCCGTTATTTATAAACAACTTATACTTGTCGTTTTCTTCATCCAATCGCTTTCCGTTATGGGGCCCACACAAGGCTGCGCCGTCGTACGAATATTCCCCGACAGCAAGAATATTCCACGACCAAACGAATATTCCCCGACAAAATGAATATTTTATAACCACTTGCTTATTTTGCAAAATTTGCACATTTCACCCATAACCAAAGTATTATATCAAATTAACCCCTTATTATTCACAATAATATTTAGAGAAAATTTGATTTTATTCATTAATAAGTTGGGGTCTTACAACCTCCCCTCCTTATGAAATTTCGTCCTCGAAATTGACGTACGTACCTGATGTTTCAAAAAGGTGAGGATACCTCGCTTTCATTTCTGATTCCAACTCCCAGGTCATTTCTTCAATAGCATGGTTTCTCCACAAAACCTTAACTTGTGGTATAACCTTCGTGCGTAGGACATGCTCTTTCCTATCCAAGATCTTAACAGGTACCTCCTCGTACGTTAAATCTTCAGCTATCTCGTCTGGTTCTAACTCAATAATGTGGTTCGGGTCTTTAACATATTTACGAAGCATAGATATGTGAAAAACATTATGAACACGAGACATGCTTGGAGGTAATGCGAGTCTATATGCCACATTTCCTATTCGCTCAAGAATCTCAAATGGACCAACAAATCTTGGATTGAGCTTTCCTCTCTTCCCAAATCTTGTAACTCCCTTCCATGGTGCAACACGTAATAATACATGATCCCCAATATTAAATTCCACGTCCTTCCGATGAAGATCCGCATAACTCTTTTGTCGATCCTGTGCCGTTTGTATACGTTGTCGAATCGTTTGGATCTTCTCTGTAGTAATGCGTACCAACTCTGGTCCCAACAATGTTGCTTCACCCACCTCGTCCCAGCATACTGGAGAACGACATTTTCTTCCATACAACGCCTCGAATGGAGCCACACCTATGCTCGCCTGATAACTGTTGTTGTAGGAGAATTCCACCAATGGTAGGTACTTATCCCAACTCCCTTTGAGATCTAGGACACAAAGTCTTAATAGATCTTCAAGAGTTTGAATAGTCCTCTCTGATTGTCCGTCCGTTTGAGGATGGTATGCTGAACTGAATCGTAAATCCGTGCCCATAGCTTTCTGCAAGCTAACCCAAAATCGTGAAGTGAATCTTGGGTCACGATCCGAAACTATGGATACTGGCATGCCATGCAATCTCAATCTCACAATCTCGTTCACGTACATACTAGCAAGACGTTCAAGGGAATAAGTCTCACGTATCGGCAAGAAATGAGCGGACTTGGTTAATCTATCAACAATAACCCAAATCGCATCTATGCCTTGAGAAACCTTGGGAAGACCCGTAACAAAATCCATAGTAATGTGTTCCCACTTCCATTTCGGGATCTCAAGTGGTTGCAATGGACCCTTTGGCACTTGATGCTCCGCCTTTACACGTTGACAAGTTAAACACCTCGAGATAAACTCCGCGATCTCTCTTTTCATATTGCTCCACCAAAATGTATGTCGAAGATCGTGATACATTTTGGTACTCCCAGGATGGATTGCAAACGGTGTGTTGTGTGCCTCCATCATTATTCTATGCTTCAAGTCAAAATCGTTAGGAACACAAAGTCTGGAGTTGACTCGAAGTATTCCTTCTTCATCGATTCTTGCTTCTGGAATAGCACCTTCTTGCACTTTCTTCTTCATACGCATCAGCTCCATGTCCGTAGCTTGAGCAGCTTTAACTTTATCGATTAAAGTCGGTTCTACTCGTATATTTGATATCATCATGTGGGTACTTGGAGCCTTCATCTCTATCTCCATCCTTTGTAAGTCATACAAAATGGGCCTTTGTGTTAACAATATTGCACTCGTACCCGCATATGATCTTCTACTCAATGCGTCAGCTACTACGTTTGCTTTTCCAGGATGATATTGGATGGTATGATCGTAATCTTTCAACAGCTCGAGCCAACGTCGCTGCCGCATGTTGAGTTCCTTTTGGGTGAAGAAATATTTGAGGCTTTTATGATCTGTATAGATCTCCACTTTCTCCCCATACAGGTAGTGTCTCCAGATCTTCAACGCAAAAACGACTGCTGCCAACTCCAAATCATGAGTAGGATAATTCCTCTCATATTCTTTGAGTTGTCGCGAGGCATAGGCTATGACTTTCCCATGTTGCATGAGAACACATCCTAACCCTTTGCCTGAAGCATCGCTGTAGATAACAAATCCATCCGAACCAGATGGTATTGTCAGAACAGGTGCCGAAATGAGTCTCCTCTTGAGTTCTTGAAAACTCTTCTCACATTCCTCACTCCATACGAATTTTGTATCTTTCCGAGTCAGCTGAGTTAACGGAGTAGCGATTCGAGAAAATCCTTTCACAAATCTCCGATAATAACCAGCTAAGCCCAGAAAGCTACGTACTTCGATTACTGACTTAGGTTGCTCTCAACTGTGACTCATATCCCAATCTTGGATAGTACGTCACAATGACACCTATCAGTTTACTACCGCACGAATATGGCGTCCCCTACGGAGAGTTTGGCTTCAGTGCATTCCGCAAAGGAAGTCACCAGATATAGGCTCGGGTACAAACTTCTACAGTTAGGTTTTTAACTCCTGAAGTTCAATAGGAGCCATTCGATATGAGATTTTAGTAGTGGGTTTTGTACCGGATTCAAATATGATACAAAATTCAATATCACGCTCTGGAGGTAGGCCAAGAAATTCTTCAAGAAATACGTCAGGAAATTCTCTAACAACAGAATCTGACGTATTTTTATTCAAATCCATAACATGGGCTAAGAAAGCTTGACATCCATTTTTTAATAAACGAATAGCTTTGTGGCTTGATATGACAGTGACTGATTTTAGTGGTTTAGTAGTTTGAATTCGTATGACAGGTTGATTAGGAATATGAAAACTAACAACCTTACGAAAATAATCAATTTTAGCATGATGAGTGGTTAACCAATCAATTCCTAAAATCACATCAAAAGCAAGTATCTTTAAAGAGATAAGATCAATAGGTAATGTGATAGTGCCAACTTGGATCATGCAAGATTTATAAACTGTAGATGTAACGAAGGTTTCACCCAACGGAGTTTCAACAGATAAGTTAAAGTCCAATTTCTCCGGAGTCAAGTTTAAACGTTGAGCACAAGCAGGAGAGATAAAAGAATGGGTAGAACCGGTATCTAGTAAAGTATAAACTTCGCAAGAATTCAAGATTAGCTTACCCGTGATCACCTCGTTCGGGTTTCTCGCGTTTTGGCCAGTAACGACAAACGCCCTTCCAGGAACCGCTGATTTCGACTTATCCGGGACAGCTTTTGGAGTCACCATCCCCGCTGAACTTGGTTTTGCTACAGAACACTCTCGAGCTATATGACCCTCCTTTCCACAGTTATAACATACCTTGGATTGTTGTGGGCAGTTTGGGCTGATATGTCCCTCTTTTCCACATTTGTAACATACGACCGGTGGTCGTTCTCCTCCCCTAGAAACAGTTGATGTTTGTGCTGACGTCTTCACATTATCATTGTTGTACCTTCTCTTCTTGAAATCTCCTCCCGACTCACTCCTTCTATTATCACGACCACGATTACCACCAGAGTGGTTACCGCTTTTGTCCGAATGTTTTCCTCCCTGCTGGTTTTCATTGCTTCGATGACTGCCGCCACCGGTATGACCCTGGTTGTGGTCCCTCGGTTGCACATACTCATTATCTCGCTCTAATAATTGAGCCCTGTTTACAACATCTGAATATAAAGAAAATTTATGAGAGATAAGATATTGTCGAATCTCGGGTTTTAGACCTCTCAGAAACATCCTTGTCATTCGTTCCTCATTTTCGACCAAATGAGGTGCAAACCTGGATAACTCTGCAAACTTCGCCTCGTACTGGGACACCGTCATGTTGTTTTGTTCCAGTCTGATAAACTCTACCTCCTTCATATGACGAATACTTTCAGGAAAGTACTTGTCATTGAACAGTTTTTGAAATGTTTCCCAGGACATGTTGAGTGCGTCAGGCTGGGTACGCTTCACAGACTCCCACCAGTAGTCTGCCTCACCGCGGAACATAAAGGTGGCGAATGGAACCTTCTGTTCCTCCGTGCATCCCAAGACATCGAATATCTTGGTAATTTGCTTGACCCACGTTTCCGCCATGATCGGATCCGGCTTTCCCTTAAATTCTGGTGGTCCCAATTCTTTGAACTGCTTAGCTGTGACAAACCGCGCGTTATCATTTCCACCCGTATTCTGCACACGAGTCTCCCTCGTCTGATTTTGCATGAACTGCAAAAAGCTCCTAAACATTCCATCATTCATCGTTTGCTCGGTAACGTTGTTTACAGGAGGAATATTGCCTTCCTGTTGCACGTTCCCCTGGGTGGTGATCAAAGGTGTCTCCACGGTCTGATTTACTCCATTATTAACGTTCTCAGCTGCCATTCTTAAATACTGCCATAAAACAAGGGTTAATAGTCATGTCATATATTATCCCTATACTCTGACCGACCAAATAAACACCAAATAAACTTAGTCAAGTCATACTAGCGAAGGAATTCCCCGTCTCTCCCCTCCTAGTTCTTGTCTCACATCTCAGCCAGGGATCATATCCCTAAGCTCTGATACCAACTGTGACGCCCCCAAAATAGGTATACAACACCCATTCTGAGTCGCCAAATACATGGTACAAAAAAAACTACAACTTCAATAATACAATTGTCGTGCAAAATACGACAACACATACTGTGAGTTTAAATACAAATATTGTCTTCTAGACAATATCCACACTCAAATAAGTCCTCATTACAATTATCCAAACACTATTTTACAGAAATAGTGAGGACTGCTAAAACATCTTTCTAGAACCATCACTCCATACCCCGACTAGATCCTGCTATGTTCTCACCTCCTGAGAAGAAAAATGGAACAAAAAGGAAAAGGGTGAGCTCAACTAGCCCAGTAAAGAATATTATGACTAAGATAATATACAACAAATTATCGTTAGTCTTCAACAGGGAAAAATCTGATAGAATATAATCGACAACAAGTTTTAGATCAACAACTGCAGCGGAAACAACAAACCATTAGAAGAGTCAAGTAGAGAAAGAATTCTACTATCTTCTAAGATTTAAAAGTCCATCATCAATATTTTATCCCTGTAACATCAATTAATAATCATCTTTATCCAAATATTCATCTTTGCACTACAGGCCAAAGATATTCATTTGTATCACCTGTCAGTCATGTTCATCTCAACACCTGTTCATCTTTGCACTACAGGCCAAAGATATTCATCAAGTAATCATACATCTTTGCACTACAGGCCAAAGATATTCAGTAATATCATCATTTAGGACTGAGGATGATGAAAAATATCTTAAAGAGAACGAATCCAATGAGACAGAAGGACAAATATTAGGGATTCGTATAACAGTTTATCCAAGATCAATAATACTTCATAATAATCAATTGTGAAGCAGAATTCAAAAATAAAGATCAAAACATGGATACAATCAAAGATAGTAACCATAATAGACATCTTGGACAAAAAGGGAAAATTTTATTTTTCGGTGAATAGTGCCGTATTCGTGAATAGTACCGTATACGTGAATAGTGCCGTATACGTGAATAGTAACCCCGACACAAAAAGTTCCAAATTTGATAAAAACTCATATCAATATTTCAGCATAATGATATTGAAGAAAATAATATCATTTAAGAAGAAAATAATATCCCTTACCTCAAGATATCAGTACTTCTGGTCGGAATACCGGTATAAGGCTGAAAGAAACTTGCTCTGATGAATAGAAACTCTCAAAGTATCTAAATACTCACAAAATACACTCAATAATCTAGAGAGAGAAAGAGAGAAAACTTGTTTCTGGTGTGATTTTCAATTCTAACTTAGCCCTCTATTTATAGGAAAATTTTAGTAGGTTTGACCTGCAACCTGATGGCTTTACCTGCTACTATTCCCACCCACCACATTTGAAATATAATTCAGCACATTTCTTCACCAACCACAAGTGGGGCCCACCAATTCTAGAATTTTCCATCAAAATGATAAACTCCGAAAATTCAACAATTTCTGAACCAGTCATCTCGTAAAATTCATAATAAATCATACGTTCATTTTTAACGGTTCAAAATTTGTGGACATATACTCAACTTATATATGTATAACATATCCAAAAATTACCACGATCCAACGATCGGATTAAAAATTATAACACCCGCAATATTTCTCAAAAACCCTGATTTGATTTTTAATACCTCCATTCCGATAAAAATACTGATAAAACACCTCAACATTAACTCCTTCATTTTTAACCACAAAAATATATCCCTCATTTATATCCACATAAAATAAATATTTCTTTATCATATGAATCAATAATTAATTATTCACAAATAATATTACAGAATCACATTTATGACAACCAGGCCGTTCCCAGGAAAGAGGGGGCTTTCCAATAAGGATTTCTCCTTACTGGCGCGCAATTAGATGACCAAACCTCTCCTTAGACAGAACTTTCTAGACATTGCCAATAATGTTATCTAATAATATTATTCAAATAATATGAATTATTGATCTGATAATGGAAAATACTGTGCAGCAACAATTATTGAAACAACAATAATATAAAATATCAATGCAACAATTATTGAATCAATAAAATAAAATATTAAACAATAACTACTGTAACAATTATTGAGTAGTGCCTTCTTACGTAAGAATCAATAATTGGTGCAATACCGTGTGCTACTGTATTTTAACCACCGGGTATTCCAACAGTATTAACGGTAACAACTACGCCGTTATTTATAAACAACTTATACTTGTCGTTTTCTTCATCCAATCGCTTTCCGTTATGGGGCCCACACAAGGCTGCGCCATCGTACGAATATTCCCCGACAGCAAGAATATTCCACGACCAAACGAATATTCCCCGACAAAATGAATATTTTATAACCACCTGCTTATTTTGTAAAATTTGCACATTTCACCCATAACCAAAGTATTATATCAAATTAGCCCCTTATTATTCACAATAATATTTAGAGAAAATTTGATTTTATTCATTAATAAGTTGGGGTCTTACAACTAATACAACATTAGACAGTATAATGTTACACAGTAACCAAGACATCATTAGACAGTAACTAGCAGTTGCAGGAAGGTAACCAATGTATTTGATGAGTAACCATTAGTATTAAAAAATCAGTAAAACTCATTTAAAAATTATAAAGTAATCAGCTAAACATTATTCAGCAAACAAATATATAATAAACAGTAACCAATTTATATCTATATAGTATTATGGATTGTTTACTATTATTATTTGGGTTGGTTACTATTATAATGTGTGTTGGTTACCATTATATAACTGTTTGGTTACTTCTATATTTTGTGAATTTGTTTGATGCCTTAAACTTGTGCCACCAAAAATAGACTAAACTATTTATTTATTCAGGTTGTGTTTTGGTGTATAACTCTGGATATTTAATCATGTTTTAGAGCTTATTGTCAAGATTACTAGTGTGCTATTCAAGTGTTGGTTATTGCTTTATTTTGTTTTGGTTTATATTATGATATGTTCACTTTAATATGTCTATTATTGTTCAATTTATATCTACTTATAACTGTTTGTTATTGCATATATTAGTTAACTGCATGTGTTTATATGAAAATCTAATTGTATTTGTTACATTTTATGTCAATTGAAAAAGGGGAATAAATTTGAGACAGAAAGCAACTCTGTACTTGATGAGATGGTTTTGCCACACAGGACATAGTTCAGTATGATGAATTGCAGAAAAGCGTCCATAAAGCTGGTGGTAGACCTGTTCGTGAACATGCAAAGAGTGATGTTCTGCGGTCTCCATATACAGCAACGTTTGGATCGGCTGGTTCATCGTCTAATGATGCGGGTGCTAGTCAAACAGTTGCAGTTCTTTCTGCATTCCCCAAAGTATGCATGGATATGCCGTCAAAATTTGAAGAGGCATTGTTTGTACAATGGTTTAAAATTGGACTAAACAACAGGAAAATGTTTGTTTTTTATTGTTAACAATGCTATAGTTTTTTATGAAACAAATAAATTTATTTTATTGTAGAGACAAATGGTTAATATTAATTAAATGTAATGGTTACTATTATTTTATGTTATGGTTAATGTTTTATTATGTTATGGTTACCGTTTTATTATGAGTTGTATACCATTTTTTTGTGATCTCAAAATGCAATTTTGGTTAATATTATATTATATGTTGTTTGATATGTAATTGTTATGTATATACAGGTTGGTTAAATTGGTATTGATTACATTATATTTCTGTTTGTTTTACTATCATTTTATATTCTGGTTACTGTCATATCAGGTTTTGGTTACTACCATATTTTAGTTTGGTTACTATTTTGTATGATTTGATTTATGTTAATGTTCCATTGAAGTAAATTGTTTGTAACTTTATATTATATTTGTTTACTGGGTATTTGTTTAGTACATTCAGTTTGCTTAAATTATTATTGATTACATGATGCTACTGTTTTGGTTACTATTAAATTATTTTTTGGTTACTATTATTTTATGTTCTGGTTACTATGTTATTATGTATTGGTTACTATTTGATTATGGTTATTATATTAATATTTGTTGGTTACCAGTTTATTGTTTTAATTAAGTTGTTGGTTAGTATGTTAGTTATTAACTGTTCAAGTTTGATTTTGGGTAGTGTGTATACTAATACGATAATTGTTAATGTTAACGTGTATACTAATATGCTTTTATATTGAAGAACTGACAAATTCCCAGGGAAGAATGACATAATTGAACCTGATTTTGTATTTGGGTCTATCCCAATATCATCAAAAATATGATTTTACAAATTAAAGACTCCTGGACAATGGTTAGACGATGATGTGAGTTCTTTTTTTTATAATTATGTTTTTGTAGTTATGGTTACATTATTTAGTTGGTTCAGTAACTAGTGTTAACAGTGTTGGTTACATTCATTACATAATTTCATTTTTCAGCAACTGTTAATATCTTATGTTTTTTTTGGTTCAGCACATCAATGTTGCGTTATATTATTTCCGTAAATTAGCAAGGCATTCCGATAGTGTTCATATAAGGGCAACGACTACGGATTGCTGGTTCCATGCCAAGATGACCACTCTTTTCGAGGAGTATACAAGTAAAAATGCAGATAAGAGTGTTTTGTCTGGGGAGGGTGATGTTGCTGAATACATTCATGGGCTGTTTATGGATGTCAACACACCATGGATAAATGTTGACTACGTATTGTTCCCCATTCATATGTCATCACCGGACCATTGGTTTTTGTTGACATTTGATGTGCATCGTAGACGTCTAACTATTTACAATTCTCTACAGCCAAAAAGAAAATCCATGCAAACAAAAATCATGGATGTTTGTGAGCCTTACATCTTTATTCTTCCCACTTTAATGCGCAAGAGTGGTTTTTGGAGGGATAGGTGTGACATTGACTTTAGAAGTGAACCGTTTCGCAATAAGGAGAAAGATGATATAATTGAGCTGGAATTTGCAGAGGCGGTTCCTGAACAAGTCGAGAGGTAAAGGTTACATTGTTTATATTTTTTTAATTATTATATATAGGTTGGGTTACCATGTATTTGCCTAGTATTCATGGTTTAATAAATTGATTTTAGTTTACAAGTTGTTTATGAATTGGTTACCATCATATAACTATTTTGGTTACTTTCATATAACTTTTTTGGTTACTATCATGTAACTGTTTGGTTACTTATTCAGTATATTTTTTGTTACTGTTTGCTTATGATTCGAAAAATACTCTTGTTCCCTCAATTTTGTTGCAATATCATTTTCATTATAGGATGCTGGATATATAGGTTGTTTATGCTTTGGTTACCATTAAAATTGGATTTGGTTATTGTTATCTAACTATTTGGTTACTTATTTGTTATATTTTGTTTACTGTTATATCAAATAAGTAACCAAATAGGTTGGTTTACCATGTATTTGCCTAGTATTCATGGTTTAATAAACTGGTTTTAGTGTACATGTTATTTATGAATTGGTTATCATCATATAAATATTTTGGTTACTATCATATAACTATTTTGGTTACTATCATGTAACTGTTTGGTTTATTCAGTATGTTTTTTGTTACTGTTTGCTTATGATTCGGAAAATACTCTTGTTCCCTCAATTTGGTATTTTTGTTGCTTTTTTATGTTGTTTTGGTTACCATGTATTTACGTAGTATACATTGGTTCCCTCAATATGTTGATCATGTGTCAGTTACCATTAAAACATGGTTTTGTTAATACGATATAACTGTTCGATTACTTCTTCAGTATGTTTTTTGGTCTACATGTTTTTATTTTTGTTGCCTTTAATTTATGCTTTGGTTAATTTTATATATAAATGTTTGATTATTGCATAAACTGATATGCACTATATCTAGGTTGATTCTAGTTTTGATTTTCGTTATCTTTTGTCCATTTGTAAGGTGATTGCGGGATGTTCACGATTTATTTCATTGAGCATGTATGTGACGCCCCCAAAATTAGGTATACGTCACCCATCTTGGGTCGCTACTTACATGGTACAGAATTCAAATACAACTTAGTAATACAACTGTCGTGTACAATACGACAAAACATAACTGTGAGTTTGAATACAATTATTGTCTACTAGAGACTATACAAACTCAAAAGGAGTCCTCATTATAATTATTGTCACACTATTTAACAGAATAGTGAGGACTACTAATACTATCATCTGGTCCATCACTCCGTTCCCCGACTCGTCCCAGCTATATTCTCATTTCCTGAAGAGAACAGTGAAAGAAATGGTGAGCTCGACTAGCCCAGTAAGAAATATTATGACTAAGATAATGCAAAATAAATTACCATTAGTTTCCAACAATGTTAAACTGATAAAATATAATAGACATCAAGTTTAACTGCAGCGGAACAAGCAATCCATTAAAAGAGTCAAGTAGAAAATAAAATCTACTATCTTTTATGATTTAAAAAGTTTTTCATCACTTCTATTGCTGGGACTCAGCTTAATAAATAATCCACATCATCGAATCATCCCTGCACTACGGCCAAGGATATTCTTTAGTATCACGACCACGAATTATCCATGCACTACGGCTAAAGATAATCATGTTTTCATCAACGGTCCTGATCATGCCATAAAATAATTCATCTTTGCACTACGGCCAAAGAGAATCCATAGCCATAATCATACCAAAAACTGTCCATCAATGCACTACGGCAAATGAGGATTTTTACCACATCATTTGTAACATTACGGTCATGATTACACCGAATAATCCCTGGTCATAATCATACCAAGTCCATCTATGCACTACAAGCCACAGATGACTTTCAACAAAATATAATCATGAGGATAATGACAATGATATTCGAATTCAATAAAAACAAGTTCAAGAATTAATTTATCCAGGAACTGATAACTTCCAAATTGTCAACATGATACTGCTTTGTGGAGTAAAATTCAAGAATTCTCAGAAGAATATTTCCATGAAAAGATACTGGATGAAGCGCAAATATAAAGGATATTCCACTAATTTCATAGAGTATAGAAGTCAAAACTTTAACCAACTAAGTATAATAAGGAATGAAATAACAAAAGAAATCACCAGGCATGCGATAGACCGCATAGGCAGGTTATTCCAACAGAATAATAAATAACAGAACTAGGTCTGGCGTAAACCGCACAGACAGGATATTTCAACATAATAGTAAAGACGGAACCAGGTCCGGCGTAGAACGCACAGACAGGATATTTCAACAGAATTGTAAAGACGGAACCAGGTCCGGCGTAGAACGCACAGACAGGATATTACAACAGAATAGTAAAGACGGAACCAGGTCCGGCGTAGAACGCACGGACAGGATGTTCCAACAGAATAATAAATAATGGAACCAGGTCCGACGTAGAACGCACAGACATGATGTTCCAACAGAATAATAAGGAATGAAATAATAGAAGAATTTCACCAAGTATGCAGTACTTCGCATAAATAGGTTATTCCAACATAATAACAAAGAATGGAACAACAGAAGTTCTCTTCATGAAGATGAAAGAAAGAAATAATATTCCCTACCTTTGAAAGAAACTGGATATAGGAGTATTGAGGGAGCAGACTTCTCTTCTTCTATAGATTTTCTCTCTATAGCTTCTCTATATAATTTCTCTCTATAATAATGGCTCTAAAGCTTTAGTGAATTGGTAAAAAATGAAGGAAGAATGAGCTTCTATTTATAGAAAAATATAGTTTCGATAATTGCACGTTTTGGGGCTCGAAATATTATAATACCATACCTCCAACTTTTCTTTCATTTTTAATTCAATCATTCAAGTATTATCAAACTTGCACCAACTCCCCTAATAGTAAATCATGTGAATCAATAGTAAAATCATGTGACTCAATAGTTCTAAACATGTGAAAAATTAATTACAATATAGTACCTCCCTCTATACCTCCATTTTTAACTTAGTCATGCAAGTATTATCAATCTTGCACCAACTCCCCTAATAGTAACAAGAATGTGAGTCAATAGTATAACATGTGAACAAATAGTTATAATCATGTGAAATAATAGCAATCAATTGCTCATTTATCCGGTTAAATACTCGATTGGTCAATATAACCTTCAGATATTAATTATTATCGAAATAAATATAAATTTTTACTAACACAAATAATTCCAACATAATGAAACCATTTTTATCAAAATATAAATTTTAAAATTTTGAAGTTTGACTTTTTCCAAAAAAGTCAACTGTTGACTTTTTGACCAAATAGTGAATTTCGGAAAATTTTGTGTTTATAGACTATTTTTACTAATTTCGACGTTCCGGACTCAAATATCACGTCCGCGTCACCAAATTCAACTCCGAACAACATTCATCATTAATATTATAACTCATAAATAGTAACTCGTGAATAGTAACTCGTGAATAGTACTCCGACATGAAAAGTGTCTCAAATACCCGAGTGAACAATACTAGAGTGAATAGTAATTTGGGTGAATAGTAACCCGTGAATAGTAACTCATGAATAGTAACTCGTGAATAGTACTCCGACAGAAAAAGTGTCCTGAATACCCGATTGAACAATACTGAGTGACTTCTCACATAAATATCAATAATCAATACCGTGTGCTACTATGCAACCACGCGTATTACTGTACTTTTAACACCGGGTGTTTCAACAGTTAACGGTAAAACTTCCGCCGTTATTTTCATAAAATATTTTTGTCGTTTTCTCAATCCGATAATAATTCTGTTGTGGGGTCCACCAATAATTGTGTCGTCGTACGAATATTCTCCGACAAAAATAATATTTCCCGACCAATCGAATATAATACAACAACTTGCATACTTTGCAAAATTTATAAATACTACCCACAACTATAACATTATCTCAAATTCACACCATAATATTAAAAAAAATATTTCGAGAAATTTAAATCTTTATTCATAAAATCTGGGGTCTCACAATGTCATTCATCAGAAGTTTGATTAAATTCGTATTTCATTCCCCATTACGCAGTATCGGGAGAAGTTATACACAAACCTATATATGCATGCAAGGAACAAACAGTTGGAGGGATATAAGACTGACAGAGAATTGCCAGGAAGATTTGTTCCAGATTTTGATTAGTTCGAATCTTATTGTTTTGTCTTTATGAATTGTGTTTTGTAATTTTATTTTTTTTGGGATATACACAACAATTTTGTATGGTTTATGAGTTTGTAATGTTTATTGGATCTTATATAGATGGGATTTCATATTTGATTATATTAGCAGTATTGGAAGTAATTTTGTGTGTTGGTTGGTATTTTATTCGTTTAGGTTGTGTTTGTTACATTATTTTGAAATGTATAGTTGGTAACCAAACATGTATAAAAGGGTAACCAGCTAATATTTTGATAGTAACCAGAGATTTACAATCTTGTATCAGGACATATATTAGTTGTTAAATATACATATGAGACTGTGAGAGTATACATTGGTTGCCTAAACAAACAATATCACTTTCATTATAGGTTGTTGGATATACAGGTTGTTTATGATTTGGTTACCATTAAAATTAGTTTTGGTTACTGTTATCTAACTATTTGGTTACTTATTTGTTATATTTTGTTTACTGTTATAACAAATAAGTAACAAAATAGTTTACTGTTATGGTTACCATTTTATTTTTTATAAGTAAACAAATTATCATAAAATTTGATAAAATCAGTACATATCAGTTATTTAAGTTGAAATGTTAGGTTGGTAACTGTTTTGTTGGTAACCAAACGTTATTAATTTGTATCATGAATGTTATAAAGTGTTAAATGTATGTTTTTTTTAAGAAATTTTAATTAAGAAATTCCATTATTATATATGATGGTCATTTATAAACTCATATTAAATTAAATATATTTTTGAGATGTGCAGTTGGTATCGAAATCTTCATATAAGGGTAACCATCTTAGTTTATGTTAATAACCAAATAATTTACAACTTATATTTGGAACAATTATCAAGTGCATAGTGTATTTGTGTGGGTTCCCAATTATATTGGCAACTCATAATGAAATCAGAAATCAAGATATTAATCAATTACAATTTTGGTTACTGTACAAAATCAAAAATGTTATCAACCATGTGGTTTATGGTTACCGATAGTAAACAATTATATATACATGTATTTACATTCTTAATGTAAATGCACTATATCAGGGTTTTTTTTGTCTTAAAACCGGTGGATTATTGCATGTTTTCCTGTTGTGTCCTTTTTCTTGGCACCTGCCGCATTTGTTTTGAATTTTGATTTCAGATCCGTGTTTGTACCTCCCTATTTTTGGTATTCCCGCTGGTCTTTTTGTGTTTGGTGATTTTATACCTATGTTTCTTACTTCTTATGGTACATCCTAGTTTTCTTTGTCATCTAGCGGCATGATTGAAGCTGAATATGTGTCGACCAAAGTTGTTTTAGAGTAATTTTTTGAGCAAAAATCATAACAGCTCAAATTTCGCTTGCTCATAACAGCAGCAGCGTGCGGACAAGGCATCTCATGGTACTAAAATTTACAACATGTGCATGTTTTTTGTTCGATGTCCACAATATATTATTTAGTGACATCGTAAACAGTGAAAATCACTACGTTTGATGTCTCAACCTACAGCACAAAATAAGTGTGTCGTTAGAATAAAGTATAATTTGAATATTTTTTAGTATGAAAACATAATAAATATAGTAAAGTAAACAAATCAATGTTAGCCAGTAACCAAACTACATAATGTTAGTAACCAGAAAATAAAACCCATTATCCATTATAATTTTACATAGTAACCAATTCAGCATTAGTCAGTAACCAATATAAGGTTAAACAGTAACCAATTCAGCATTAGTCAGTAACCAAGTCATCATTTTTCAAAAACCAAGTCAGCATTGTTCAGTAATATTATGCACTAACCATTATAATTTTACACAGCAACCAACTCAGCATTATTCAATAACCATTATAATGGTACACAGTAACCGAATCAGCATTAATCAGTAACCAAGATAGTATTAGATAGTATAATGTTACACAGTAAACAAGACAACATTATACAATAACTAGCAGTTGCAGGAAGTTAAACAATGTATTTAATGAGTAACCATCAATATAAAAAAATAAGTAGAACTCATTTAAAAATTATAAAGCAATCAAATAAACATTATTCAGAAACCAAATTTACAGAGTAACTAAGTCATCATTAATTAGTAACCAGTATAATGCTACATAGTAATCAAGTCTGTTTTATTCAGTAACCAATATAATGCTACATAGTAACCAAGTCTGCTTTAATCAGTAACCAAGTCAGCATTGTTTGCGTCGAAATAATTGTAGTTATTTTTAATGTTGTTAAAACTATCATAATATACAGGTAACCAATAGTGAACAAATAGGTTTTCATAAAATGCAACTTAGGATGCAATAATTTAAATTTTGTATTAATTACCTTAAGTTTTTTTGATTTAATGATATTAGATTGCAACATTCCCTCAGCTGTTGTGGAAAGTGTTGTGAATATTGATATGGCTGCTTGTTTGTTTGTGAAATACCATCTTTGAACCAGACAACGTAGGCATTCAATCATTGATGCAACTGAAAGATCCCTGATCAACTTGATTGCATTGTTAATAGATTCGGCGGTGTTTGAAGTCATTGTTGAGTATCTGCTTACAATCCGATGGATCCTGGTGCACTTTTCCAACTTGACTTCTTCCTCCAAATATGTCCTTATTCGAGGATCAATGGCATCAAGTTCAGTCATGTGTTTGTTGAATTGTTCAATAGTGTAAGCTCTACATGCCCCGTTGTAAGCCTGTTTAAGTTCTTCTCCTCTCTTTCTGAATCTGTTTTTTATATTTTTCAGTATATGGTATGTGCGGGAACCATACATGACATCCAAAAACACATAATTCAGTCCTTGTATAATGGCTTCATGTCTATCTGAAACAATGCATTGGCCTTTCCTAACTCCACAAGCAATTCTCAAATTTACGAAAAACTATCTCCAAGATAATTCATTTTCGCTGTCAACCATTGCAAAAGCAATCGGAACAATGTTTCGGTTTGCATCTTGTGTGCTTGCTATCAGCAGTGTCCCCCCGTAAGTTGATTGTATGAACGTGCCCTCGATTACAATAATTGGAAAGCAATGGTGTCATGCTTGAATGGATGCTCCAATGGCAAAGAATAAATATTTAAAACGACCATTTGTTTCCAACTCAAGGGCTGTGACGGAACCTGATATGAAACATCAACATTATCATTAGAATTACAAATAGTATTCAGTATCCAAATCAGTAATAAATGGTAACCATTCATGTGGTTAATGGTATCCAAATAATTTCCATATTAATGTTTGCAATATGGTGCATTTGGTGTTCAGAATTTAATTAATGTGTAATCTTGTGTGCAGATATTTTTGACACACAAAATATTAATACAACATAGGTATAATGTACAATACATTTAGTAACTAAACATGCATATTATAGTAACCAAATCAGTTGACTTGAGTAACCAACTAATTACGAAAACCAATAATATGTTTTAAAGTGTTACTTGGATTTATTTTCTTCAACATGTGTAACCATGATGGGATCAGTGAGTAGTCGTGTGGATTTTCTCTTACCTTTTCCAACGCTTTCTCCTTCGATTTCCATGGTTTTTGGTAAAAGATAGACACATTATATTCTGTCATCATGTCCTCCACAATATCGGTTGGTGTGTATATTTTTTTTAAATTTGTTAATTTATGCATTCTCTGACCAACTCACTATTTACCTGTCTGTGGTCTCCCAGCAATACGTTGATTGAACACGTGTGGATGTCATTGAATTCCCTCACCTTGAACATACTGGTTTTTCGAATACTTGATGCTCTCATCTTCCATTTGCAATTTTCATCATCTACACACACTAGCACAAAGTCTCTATGACCTGTTCGTTGAACTTTGTGTTGTCTATTTTTCCTGATTGAATGCAGCCTCATAGATTGTGTTAGGATTTTTTTGTCTTTGTAGGTTTGATGTAATTTTACTTCACGTTCATTCGGATCTGTTATTACATCATCATATCGTTCTTCTGTGTATGATTTGTCATGTTGTCTGTCTCGTTGTTGTTCAATAATTTCCATTGCAAGCTGATCAACATATTGCGTTCCAATTTGGTAATCTTGTGTTGGTAGTGGAACTAGTGCTGAATTCACTTGTGTTGATCTGATTGGCGTTACATCGTGAATAACAGATTCTTCTACATTTGTCAAGTTATGCAAGATTGTTGTGCGTCCCCTTTTGTGGTCAATATCTATAATCAGTGGGAATTTACCTTGTTCATCAGATTTTCTACTAACTTCAATAAAGAATCTTAAAGTTGCTTCATCTGATATACAGATTGGTGGAATGTCGATTCTAATATGAAATTTGATCGACAATGTTGTTGCGTTTATGTCTAGCCGTAATACAATGCATATCATGTTTTGCATTTCTCTGAACGAACAAGTTGATGGAACTAGTATGCCGGTAAGTTCAAATTTAGTGTATTGGTTACTATTAGTCCATGTACCATTGAAATAAAGTACAACAGGAATCATCTCCATTGTCTGAAAACAGAATAAGTTTTGTAAAGTAACCAAAACAATGTTAGCCAGTAACCAAACTATATAATGTTAGTATCCAGAAAATAAAACACATTTGTACATTCATTTTACAATGGAAACAATCAGTTTAATGTTATTTGTTAGCAATTAAATTATAGCAGTTGTATGAAGGTAACCAAAGTAGCCAATTAATTTCCATACATACGATTTTTAAACTCATACATCTCAGTATTATACAGTAACCAATACAATGTAGTCAATAAGTAACATCCAATATAAAATAAACAATTACAAAAGAATATAACATTATAATTTTACACAGTAACAGGGTCAGCACTATTGAGTAACCATTATAATTTTACATAGTAACCAAGTCAGCATTAGACAGTAACCAATATAATGTTAAACAGTATCCAAGTCAGTATTAGTCATTAACCATTATAATTTTACACAGCAACCAACTCAGCAATATTCAGTAACCATATAATGTTACACAATAACCGAATTAGCATTAATCAGTAACCAATATATTGTTACACAGCAACCAACTCATTATAATTTACACAGTAACCATTGTTCAGTAATATTATGCATTAACCATTATAATTTTACACAGCAACCAACTCAGCAATATTCAGTAACCATATAATGTTACACAATAACCGAATCAACATTAATCAGTAACCAATATATTGTTACACAGTAACCAAGACAGCATTAGACAGTAACCAAGACAGCATTAGACAATAACCAAGACATCATTAGACAGTAACTAAGACAACATTAGAGAGTAACCAACAGTTGTAGGAAGGTAACTAATTTATTTGATGAGTAAACATTAATATAAAAAATCAAAAATCAAGACAGCATTAAACAGTAACTAATATAATGTTAAACAGTAACCAAATAAGCATTAGTCAGTAACCAAGTCATCATTTTTCAATAACCAATTAGCATTGTTCAGTAATATTGTAAGACCCCGAATTTTATGAAATAAAAGTATTCAATTTTTCTTATAATTACGATTCAGTAAATGGTTAAATTGATAAAAAGTTAAAGTTAAAGGTGATATATGAATTTTTTTCAAAATAAGCAAGTGGTTATAAAATAATCATTGTTGTCGGGGAATATTCGTTTGGTCGTGGAATATTCTTTCTGTCGGGGAATATTCGTACGACGGCGCAGCTATTTGTGGACCCCATAACGAATAACTGTCGGATGAAGATAACGATAAAAATTGAGTTTTTATAATTAACGGCGTAGTTGTTACCGTTAACACTGTTGGAATACCCGGTGGTTAAAATACAGTAATACGCGTTGTTACACAGTAGCACACTGATTGCACAATATTTTTAAATTATTGATTCTTACGAAGGAAGGCACTACTCAATATTTGTTACAGTAGTTACTGTTCAATATTTTATTTTATTGATTCAATAATTGCTTCGTTGATATTTTATATTATTGTTGTTTCAATTATTGTTATTGTACAGTATTTTCCATTATCAGATCAATAATTTATATTATTGGAATAATATTATTAAATAATATTATTGGCAATGTCTATAAAGTTCTGTCTAAGGAGAGGTTTGGTCACCTAATTACGCGCCAATAAGGATAAATCTTTATTGAAAAGCCCCCTCTTTCCTGGGAACGGCCTGGTTGTCATAAATGTGTTTCTGTAATATTATTTGTGAATAATTAATTATTGATTCATATGATAAGGAAATATTTATTTTTATGTGGATCTAAATGTTGGATATATTTTTTGTGGTTAAAAATGAAGGAGTTAATGTTGAGGTTTTTATCAGTATTTTTGTCGGAATGGAGATATTAAAAATTAAATTATGATTTTTGAGATATTTTACGGGGGTTATAATTTTTAATCCGACCGTTGGATCGTTGTGATTTTTGGATATGTTATACATATATAAGTTGAGTATATGTCTACAAATTTTGAACCGTTAAAAATGAACGTATGATTTGTTATGAATTTTACGAGATGACTGGTTCAGAAATTGTTGAATTTTCAGAGTTAATCATTTTGATGGAAAATTCTAGAATTGGTGGGCCCCACTCTTGGTTGGTGAAGAAATGTGCTAAGATTTTTATTCAAATGTGGTGGGTGAAAATAGTAGCAGGTAAAGTCATCAGGTTACAGGTTAAGTCTGCTTCGGCGTGCTAACATTTTCCTATAAATAGAGGGCTAAGTTAGAATTAAAAATCACACCAGAAACATAAGCTTTCTTTCTTTCTCTCTCTATATTATGAAGCATATGTTGTGAGTATTTAGATACTTTGAGAGTTACTATTCAGTGCAAGTTTCCTTCGGCTTTGCATTCCAGTCAGAAATACTGCACTTTTGAGGTAAGGGATAGTAAGGGATATTAAGGGTTATTATGTTTTTCAGTTCGTACTTCTTCTGACCTTCAGAAAATTTTGGAAAAATTTAAAATGATATTTTGATGAGTTTTATTGATTGTGTCCAAAAATAGTAATTTTTTGGATGTATAAATTAAGAGTTATGAATTTTACGAAAAAAGACTATTTTAAAAGTAACCGCTTATAACTCCTTGTGGTTAACTCCAAAATTGATGAAATTTTTATTGAAAGTATATCTATATAATATTAGTGTACTCTACGAATTTTGAAATTTTTGGATAAAAGTACAATTTATGATAAATGTCTAAATATTCGGCTGTTTTGGCCATATGAAAAATAGTAAATGAGTTTTAAAAATTCTGAGAAAAATATATGTTCAATATGGGACTATATTCTGCTAAATCCCAGAAAAGAAATATTTTTGGAACTGATTTGGTATTTTTCATAAAAATAGACTAGTTATGAGTAAATAAATTAAATATGTTATGTGAAGTAGAAAAATTGGAAAATAGGATTTTATGGCTTGAGAATCCTATATGAGGTATATGCAGATTTTTTATGAGGGTTTTGGTTATTGGTAATGAAATCTTATGAGTTTGGCATTTTAAGATGATTAAATGCATTATTTAGTAAAGTGTAAACAATTAAAATAAATTGTTTATAAGCTTAAAAAATATTATTCTTTCAATATCATTATACCGAAATATTGGTATAGATTTTATTGTAGAATTTTTACCTTTTTCATGTCGAGTTACTATTCATGAGTTACTCACGAGTTATTGTTCACGACAAAATTGATTTTTTTTATGACCAAATTATAGTTGATTTATGAATATTACTTTTGAGATTAAAACTATATGTTGATCATATTATTTTTATTATCATATATAACATTTTTATAACCCTAATGATGATATTCTCTTTCACTTGAGTGTAAAGATGGGTAGATTATTGGTATGATCATGACTAAGGTTCTCTTTGCCCAGTTGTGCAAAGTTGAATTGGTGACTGATATGATCATGACCATTGAATTTATAAGTGAATATCTTTAACTTAAGTGCAAAGGTGAAATGATCAACATGGTTATAATTATTGTTTATATAAATTCTGAAATGATTATATATTTCTTTGAGATATGAATATATTTGGCCTGAAGTGCAAATATGAACTGTTGATGAATATCTTTGCCCTGTAGTGCAAAGATGAATTGTTGATGAATATCTTTGGCCTGTAGTGCAAAGATGACATGTTGTTGAATATCTTTGGCCAGTAATGCAAAGATGAACAGGTGTTGAGATGAACATGACCAACTGGTACAAATGAATATCTTTGGCCGTAGTGCAAAGATGAAGTTATTAGTATGATTATGAGCAGGAACTGTGATTTGGTATAACCATGATCTTTGATGTTTCAGGTAAAGACAGGTGATGAAAATATTCTTCGTCCTGGGTGCGAAGAAAAATTTAGAGTCACAATTATGATTATGAGTTATTCATATGATTGTGGAAAGAAACTGTTGAGTGATGTTATATGGATAAAACATTGTTGGTGGATTTTTAACATGGAGGAGATAATAGACTTTATGGTATATTTGACTCTTCTAATGGATTGCTCGTTCCGCTGCAACTATGGTTGAAATTTTTATCATTTACCATATGTTCTAAATCTCTGATTTATTATTGATAAAGGCTATTGATAATTTAATTATCGTTAGTCATGATATTCTTTACTGAGCTAGTTGTGCTCACCCTTTTGCTTCACAATTCCTTTCAGGTAATAAGAGTGTAGCTGGGTCGAGCGAGGGTAACGAGGAAATAGAACGGTGGTCTCTAGCTGTGGAGGTTCTCCCGAAGCAGTATAGAAAAGTTCATTTAGTAGTTTTATTTGGTGAATCCAATAGGGTAAGGTGTATCCAACGTAGGAAGGGTGTTTTTGCCACTATCATACAAGATGTCTAACGACATACAACCTCGTGTCATCATAAGACAGGATTGTGCACATCCGCTTGCCGAGTATATCTACAAGCACTACCTATATAATCTTGGTGTTTGTTTGAAGTATAATTCTCAGTTAGATACAGTGGAGATAATGATAAGTCAAGAGAAGACTCACCATTGGGAAGAATATGATAGTAATCTTCTCGTTTTTCTTTGGGGTCTATTAGGTCAACCAAGGATAATTCTGTGGCCATATGATATCTATCATAACCTAGAAGCATGGCCTCCCATGTACGAAGGTTTCCTTGAGCACTTCCCAAAGATTCTAATTTCTAAAAACAGTTTTTGACTATACCTTTATGTAAGGTGTTACTGTGAGGTGCTGTCCACGGTTGGGACATGTGTCACATTTGGTATATATTTGTATTCAAACTCACAACATATGTGTTGTTGTATTTTGTACGACAATTATAGTAATAGAGTTGTAGTTATTTTCTGTACCATGTATTTGACGACTCAGAATGGGTTGGATAGAATGGACCTATTTTGGGGTCGTTACAAATATTATACACTAACCATTATAATTATACACAGCAACCAACTCAGCAATATTCAGTAACCATATATTATTACACAGTAACCGAATCAGCATTAATCAGTAACCAATATTTTGTTACACAAAAACCAAGACATCTTTAGACAGTATAATGTTATACAGTAACCAAGACAACATTAGAGAGTAACCAACAGTTGCAGGAAGGTAACCAATTTATTTGATGAGTAACAATTAATATAAAAAAATCAGGAGAACTCATTTAAAAATTATAAAGCCATCAAATAAACATTATTTTGCAAACAATTACACAATAAACAATAACCAATTTATATCTATTTAATAAACATAATATAAAACATATCAATGAATCAACCAATCGTTATAGGATTTTGTAGTAATCATTTTAAGTGTGAAAAACTTAAGAAAGTTTATCAAATATAGGAATTCGTAAAAAACATAGGTAACTATATGCATATGAATTTTAAACTCACATACCTCAGTATTCAGATTTGTATCAAAGTTGCTGCGATTTTGTATTCAACAATCACTGCAGTACGGTTGTTTTTGGTTACTGAACTTGAAGTTGATGTTGATTTTGTATGCTATTTTGCGATCTCAGCGTGCCATTGGGACAAAAATTTTCGTCTTCTCCGATCTCAGTGGTGTGTCGCGCCAGAAGATTTGGATTTCTCTGATATCAAAGTTGCGTGTTCTGTTCAGTTGTTTGAATGTAGGAGCGGTTAGTTGCAAATAGAAAAGTCAGTAACTGACGTATATACGTGATTTTAGCAACTTTATATTGTGTTGTTTTATTTTTGTAATTATGTTGTGTGTGTTTTATTTTTATAATTACTTTTTAATTATTGTATATTAGTGTTAAGGATCCATTTATTATAGCACGAATTTAAATATGATCATTCTAAATTGGATTAAATTTGGACCATCTCAAATTCAGCCCACAAAACCCAATTAACATGCCTTTAACTGTCATCATTGATTAGTTTGGTGAGAAAAATGCAATAAATAAATAAAAAGTTACTATATTCTCTCCCACCAAAAAAATCAAGTCATTTTTTTTTTCCAATGTCCAATACATACTACATACATACATACAGATCCGTTATTAAAATTCAGAGTACATTTATTACTAGTAGTTCATCAATTATTTACCTTACCTTGGTGAAAAAAATTAAATTTAATTATGTGTCATGCATTTAAATGTATAAAATATAGTTAATTATTTTCTTTGGGTGATTAAATACTTTATTTTAAAGTTACTCATTAATAGAGTATTAGAGGCTGTTTGTTTAAGATTGAATGACTAAATATCGGTCAGCCATTAAGTGCATTTGTTTTAAAAAAAAAAATTAGCTCAATGGTTGAATCGGTCACCCATTCTAATTTAGTATCATTTTTTTAGTTGAATGAATTATTATTTTTATAATATTAACTATTATATTAAGTATTATTAAATAAATTTATAACAATTTTAAATTTTTTTAGAGAGATAAAATAATAAAAATTTATTATTCAGATGTTCAGACATGTCAATTATCAAATAATATTTTTTATTCAAATTCAACTCATTTAGATTCATTCAATTTTTATCAACCCACCCCTTAGTTAAAAAGAAGCAAAAAGAGAGATTAAAAACACAAGTATTACTCCATTCTCATTTTGCTGTGTGATTCTCTTTTCTAATATAACATCTTTGTTTTTTAATAATTAGTAATAACTTCCTTCTGCTTCAAATCCATTCTTCTCCTCCTGTTTCCCGGCTGCTGCTGCCGAACAGACCACAGTTTTTATGGTTACATACCTACACCCATTCTCCATTCTTTTTTTACTGCCTGCCTAAATGCAATGCAGAAGCATGGAAGGCAAGTCTCCACCTAATGCAATGCAGAAACATAACAATGTCATCTAAGTTAGGTTATACAAAATTAGACCTAGCAATATAGTTAGTTAACTGTCGAGTAACCCATATTAACTTGAATTAAATGGGTTGGTTAACTGTTTTTATTTATTTGAGTTGGCTAAAGTTTGGAACCATATATTTAAAAAGAAATATAGTTCCAACCCAGTTAACCATTTTTCGACCCATATTTTATTCCAAATCCAAATCAAAAGTTCTTTTCATCCATATTTACATATTCAAGAAGCTCAACCACCCACGCCACCCCACGCCACGCCACGCCACGCCACGCCACACACCCACTCCACTCCCACCCCCCACCCCCCACCCCCCACCCCCCACCCCAACCCCATCAAAACAAAATATTATGTGATTATGTATACACCTCTTATCCACCACCCCACCCTACCCTACACCACCCCACCCCACCCCACACCACACTACCCCACCCCACACCACACCACACACCCACTCCCACCCCCCCTCTCATCCCCCAAAAAATAATATTATGTGATTATGTATACACCCCTTATCACCACCCCCACCCCCCACCCCACCCCACCCCCACCCCCCACCCCACCCCCACTCCCACCCCCACCCCCACCCCCATCCCCATCTAAAAAATTAATATTATGTGATTATGTATACACCTCTTACCCCCCACCCCACCCCACCCCACCCCACCCCACCCCACCCTACCTCCCACTCCCACTCCCACTCCCACCCTCAAAAAAAATAACTATGCCAATTATTTGATACGGATATAGAACTGTTAACGCTATACTATACCAAGTATTTGATACGGATGTAAAAGTAAGTTTGTCTATGAACAAACAAAAATATTTTCATCGATTATTTGATGGGCACGCGAGGTTGTCAAAAGTTAAACGTAAATACGTTTAACGGAAGAGTGTTGATCAACATAAAGTACAATAGGCTGATCACCTAGAAGTGCTCGTAAGTAATGCCTGATGGATAGTCTTAGTGTCGGATGTCCTTTTCAAGTATAAAAATGCAAAGAGAATATTCTTGGTCTTTTGACCGGTTCAAAATTTCTAAACTATTATATATACTTTGGAATTATAGTTATGACATGAGAAGTACTAGTCAATGTTTCATAATGATTCATAGCTATTTGTTCAATTATGGAAGATAATTATATAATTCTCGATGTGATATTCATATGATCCCCCCACCACTCACTCCCCACTCCCCCCATTACACCCCTTACCCCCACCCTCCCCCCCACCCCACCCCCCCACCCCACCACCCCCATCCCTACCCCACCAAAAAAAAATATTATGTAATTATGTATACCCCTTACCCCCCACCCCACCCCACCCCACTTCTCAAAAAAATAATATTATGTAATTATGTATACATCCTACCCGCCACCCCACTACCCACCCCCCACCCCCCACCCCCCATCCTTTAAAAAAATAATATTATGTGATTATGTATACACCATTTACCCCCACTCCACCCGCCCACCCGCCCAGTCCAACCCCCCCACCACACCTCTTACCCCCACCCACCCCATCCCACCCCCATCCCAAACCCATCCCACAAAAAAAAAATATTATGTGATTATTACCCCCACCCCACCCCACTCCCACCACACTCAAAAATAATATTATGTGATTATGTATACATCTCATCCCCCCACACCCCCCACACTCCCCGCCCCACCCCCACTCCCACCCACACCCACACCCACACCCACACCCACACCCAATATACACCATTTACCCCCACTCCACCCGCCCACCCGCCCAGTCCAACCCCCCCACCACACCTCAAAATACTGGCAATACCATTATACACAAAATTGATCCTTGGTCACTCAAATCAAACCGAACAGAATAAACAAATGTATTATAAAACACAAGGATGAAATTATAAAGTCAAATGTCAAAATATATGATATCAACAGCTGCAAATTAATGGCTCTTCAGGTAGTGATACATAGCAGCGAAAGCAAGATGGAAATTCAGTACAGAATGGTTACTGGCAGGATGCATTTACATGTTAAATATAAAAGTAAGAGGACGTAAAATAAAGACAAGTCTAAGTGCAAAAATAGAGAAATATAGAGACTCCTAAATAGGAAGATCAGCACATGTCATCAATAACCCGTATAGGCTCGGGTTAAATATTTTGGAGGCACAGCTTGACCAGATCCTGAAATTGAATCAACCTCAAATAAACTAAAAAAACCCTACCTCAGCCAAACTATGTTGTAACTAGTAACCTCTCCACGCAAGTTGATAATAGGATTGCAATATATATAGATTGAAGGAAATAAGACAAAAGATTTATTTTTTTATTTTTTTGGGGGGAGAGTAGGGCACACAGTCAGCCTGTTGGCAATCTTTCCTTTCACATTATCACTATATGATATTGAAATAATAATGCACATCAAAAATTAATACAATAATGATACTTCACAAACCCTTAGGAGCATGTCTGGTAGCGTCATATCATCATTGGTTATTACAGGATAAAAAATGATACTTTCAAAACCCTTAACATGTCAGATTGCAACTACGACTTAACATAATTTGTTATTACAGGATAGAAAAGTAACTACAAAACAGCCACAAGAAGGATAAAACAACATCATTACCAAATATGCATTACAATAAACTGTGATAACCGTTAAGGAAACATCTACAGCTAAAAATTACACAATTATAGCAACAAAAGAGATCTTAATTCACTAATCAGCATTAAGCTTTGTTATCACCCAAGTCGGCTAGCAATCCTTCCTTCTACATCATGATTATATGACATTAAGATACAAACACATGTATAATATTATAAAATTGAGAAACAAATTGCTACTATGATAACAAATACTTTTAGAACCAAAACTGCTGCATTGCTTCTATGTCATGTCACCCATTCTTACAAAATAACTGCAAAAGGAAATAACAACAAAATAGAAAATAGTCATATTTATTAAGCAATGCTTAGCCATGTCATTACCAAGCATCCAATCCATACTTGGAGAGAAAAGGACTAGCGTGAAGTAAATGATGCAAAAAGGATGGAAGAAAAACATAATATTTGAATCACCTTTCTTTCCTACCATGTAAATCAAGCAAGGAAATGATAAAACATTTAAAACAGCCGCAAAATGGATTAAACAACATTACCACCAAATATACATTACAATAAACTGCATAACCATCAAAGGAAACATCTCTTGCCCTACAAAAATTAATTACTCTTACAGGAATACAAAACAACTACTACTACAACAAAAATAATCTTACTTTACTAACCAGCCTTAACCTTGTCATCAGCCACAACATTGAGTATCGGTAGGCTATTCAAGAATTCATCGAGACCCTCAAAGAACCCAATTCCTTCAATGTTATCCTCTACCCCATTTCCTACCTTATTCCCTCCACTTGTTCCAGGAGCAGGCTCTTCAACCTCATTACTGAACTCCACATTCAAATCCAACTTCCCCAAATCCTTCGCAACTCTACCTGGTTGCTTTCTTATATTAACAACCGCTGCTTTCTTACTCATCTCACCCACCAGTACATTTGGCACTGCCACATTAGGCACGCCAACATCCACTCCCTCTTGTGCTACAACTCCACCTTGTGAATTCTCACCACTGCCCACTTTAGCCTTTTTTGCCTTATCAACTCGCGGCTGCTTAATATTTTTAGCGGCTGAACCCTTCCTCATTGCGCTCTTTGTTTTCTTCTTCCTAGAACTACCCCATTCATCATCAGTATCCTCATCACTCGATGACAAATCCACAAAAACTTCCTGATCATCATCAATATAAATCCTAGGACCATAGCTCTTCCTCGCATTATTTGGCTTCCCAACATTCATATTACTTTGCCCTTCCGGAAAAGCAAACATGGTCGAGAATGGTGTCCAATTCGAAACCCCATTCTTATTTTTCTCCAAATACGACGTCGAAACCCCTAATGGGAAAAAACCCCAACAGCAAAAATAAGCATCTTTCCCATCCAAAGTCGGAGGTGGGGCAGCAATCTTAACTGCATGAAATGCCCTCTTACAATTTTGACACCGCAGTGTACACTCAGCATAAGCCCTGGGATATTCATACATATTATAACAATATGGACATGCAGTCCAAAAACTGGATGCTTCCTCGACATTTACATCATAATCAGCATTATTATCGTTATCTCCATTTTCTTCCTCTATTATGTTATCATTACCATTCCTCAGGCTTCCACTCTCTCCATGCTCCTGAGGTTGAGGTTGAGGTTGAGGCTGAGGCAAAGGTTGTTCTGACTGTGACTGTGGCTGAGGTGAAGGTTTTTGTGGCTGAGGCTGTGCTGAAGGTTTTTGTAGCTGAGGCTGAGGCTGAGGCTGAGCTGGAGGCTTTTGTGGCTGAGGCTGGGGTGAAGGTTTTTGTGACTGAGGCTTGGGCGAAGGTTTCTGTGGCTGAGGGATAGGCATAGGTTGTTGCAGCTGTGGCTGCGATAAAGGTTGTTGCGGCTGTGGCCGAGGCAAAGATTGTTGTGGTTGAGGTCGAGGCAAAGGTTGCTGCGGTTGAGGGCGAGGCAAAGGTTGTTGGGACTGATTCGTGCGGGGCTGTTGCTGAGGCAATGATTGTATATGATGTTGTTGTTGAAAATTGAATGCTTGTGGTTGCTGCTGAGGCAATAATTGCTGCGGAGACAGCAGCTGTTGCTGAGGGAATGGTTGTAGGAATTGTTGCTGCTGTTGTTGCATAGGCGAAGATTGATGTAGGTGTTCACTATGCTCTTGGATGAAATTGAAATGGGTACTATTATTAAGTTGTGGTGGTTCATGATGTTGTTGGATGAAGTTGAAATGCGTATTATTACGATTACCAAACTCATTATCGAATTGAAATTTTCTCGAAGGATTAGAGAGGACTAACCAAGCGTCAGACACGAGCTTAAACGCGTGCTCAGAAAACGGAAATTTGTTCCTGTTAGGGTTTAATAGTAGGGCGAGTCGCCGGTACTGAGAGGCTATGAGCTCGGAGTCGTGAGTCTGGCGGCCGAGCTGGAGAATCGCGTACCAGTCCAGGTGATGATTGCTGATCTGGTTCTCGCCGGCGATGAGTGTGTCGGCGATGGCGAGGATCTGGTCGGCGTGCTCGAGTCTGGGGTCGGAATCTCGGGCACGGGTCGCGAATGTCTTGCTTCCAACGAGATCACGGGTTTGTAGTAGCTTCTCGGCGATGCCGAGCCACCGGAGTGCCTCCGCTCCGGTGGAGAGGTTGTAAGGTTGCATTTTTTTACTCTCTAAAAAGCTTTCTTTTTCTCTCACTGGAAAGGAGGAGGAGGAGTAGACTGTGTTTTATTCAAGTCAAGTGAGAGAAAAACCTACTTAGTTTGCTGTCGTCAATGTACTCTCCGCCGTCCGATGTTTCAAGAACGGATCAGATTAATCAATCATTTTCTCTCTCTATATCTATTTCTATATCCATTTGTACGTAAAAGAAACATTATTTCCACGCCTCCTATTTACAGTACTCCCTCCGATCTAAATTATACTCCGTACTACTATTTATTAAGATACCTACAAAAGTCATCTTAATATATTTTTAAATTTAAAATTAAAATTATTAATAAAAATTATAAAATAATAAATAATACTGTTTAGATAATTTATTATTAAATTAATTAATTTAAATTTAAAAATATTGTCAGTTGTCTTCAAACGGTCGGAGGCAGTATTTTTATACGATTTCCTCTTTGCATATAAGAAATATTAAAAATAGAATAATGTTATAGGTCTTAAAATTTTGGTCATTAAATATTTTAATAATAATTTATTATATAACCAATCACATTAAATCTATTAAATCAATATTATAATATCACCTCGGATGAAAAAAATTTAGAAATAAAAAATTTAAAACTCTTAACATTACTTTAAAAAATATCGTTTTTAATATCTATTGTTATTCGCTGATTTCAAACTATAACATCATTATTAATACATATTTTTAGATTTTTTTTTATTTTTTAGAGTATAA
This sequence comes from Panax notoginseng, assembly GCA_016801055.1. Taxonomy (NCBI): domain Eukaryota; kingdom Viridiplantae; phylum Streptophyta; class Magnoliopsida; order Apiales; family Araliaceae; genus Panax; species Panax notoginseng. Next base: position 10,325,710 of record CM029019.1, read on the forward strand.
TATAATTTTACTCGGCACATATAATATTTTCCCTCCAAATATGTTAAAAATGACTTGGTTTAAATTTAATTCACTGGACCCGGTTCTATGTGGTCCACATGATTGATGGCTACTTAATTAGTTGATCTGGAAATGGAATGGCATAATTATAATTATCGTAGTTTTCATCATTCTTTATGGTTTAATTATAAATAGATATATCCTTCTTCTTTATAAGTACATTCACTAACAATCATTTACTTTTTGATTGGAGTATTAGCCATCTTTTCTTTTCTTTTCTTTTCTTTTTTACATATATATGGAAATTGACTAAGCTCAAATCATTATTTGGGTACACAATTAGTAATTTACAATAATTGAAGTTGATGATTAAGAAATGCAATCAAAATAGTTAAAAAAAACTTAATACTACCCTTCTAAAATTCATTAGAAAAGGGATGCAAAAATTTGTAAAGGGCTGTAAAATTATGTGAGACCAGTAGAAGAGAAATTTGATGTGAGGGGTACATAAGTCATTTTAGGAGACAAATCAGGAATATAAGCACTTAAAAAGGACAATTCATTAATCATATCATTTGGAGTAGTTGGGTATTAACTGGTGAATGAACATTGGTGGTGGGAGCTATAGTTAAAATGACCTACTTTTCCATCTTGTCCTCTTTTTCCCCATGTTTTCCATAACAAAGAAAATACTAGTAAGAGTTTCTTTGTAGTTTTCCTTTCAAAACCCTCATTAATCCATAAAGTATAAGAAGCCTAATGAATGCCACATTCTAAATAATAAGCCACTGGATTGGTACAGAGACTTAATAGCATTTTCATGATTTTTGATTTATGAATGAAAGAAACCAATCATTAATTTGGCTAACAGCAAAGGGACACACCGATTCGATCTGATTTGATTTCTCGTGCACTCCTCCTTTTCAATTTTTTCAATGGGTTCGAAGAAAAAAATCTTTTATTGGCTCATAAACTCACCTATTTGCTTATTCCTTCTACCTTTTTACTAAGCATCTTAACCGCAAATTGACTCATCAATCCGATATATGAATTTTTGGAAAGACTCTCGCTACTAGTTGATCCTCATACCTACCCCCTTCTTGCTCCATCAACTAAATTTATTCTTGAAATTGAGAGAAAAAAAATATTGATTCAATGAATTGTTATAGGGATGCAAATTGTTTCTAAATAAAGAAAAATAAATGAAATGAAGGAATGGTTTAGAACTGGAACCCTTTGGCTAATGCTCTTAGTTTGCATACCACGACGGAGACCTTATTCTTCAGGAGCAGCAGCACTTGCAGCACTCAGGTCCACAGAAAGATCAAGATCCTGAACCAAATAAAAGAGTAAAACATTTAAAATCAACACTAAGAGTTTCAAACATTTATTTCTCTTGAATATGTACACTTAATTATAGTGCAATTTAAGCAGGAAACTTTGGTGATTTAAAATCTGAGGTAATGTTTACTTGTCACAAGAAAAAGAAAACAAAAAATGAGGCAGTGTTTGCAAAGATTTATTAATGCTTAACTAATTTATAATCTGCTCCAAACTGATAAATACTTCATCATGTGTTGCTCGCACGTTGCGCATGCATAGTCTAACACATACACAACACAAGCAAACAATCAACTACAAGAATCCGAATTTGATAGCTTAAGAAAAAGTGCAAATACTAATAACATGTGGTGCTGATGATCCCAAGTCATGGCATGAAGTTGAGGTTGAAAAACATTAGTATGAGATGCCAATTGCACCATTTGCTGATTTGGTCTACCTACAGCCAACCCTAGGTTCTATTAAAGGTCACCAGTGATTTTTAGTATTATGTAACTGAAGTCTTATATCATTTGCGAGCAAATAAGAGAAAAAAAGGAGGTTTCGTAATAAATGTCTGTAACACAGTATTTAACATCTAATTAACTACTAGTTTCAAGTGCATTATTTACCCAGAAACAAACCATACATAATTTGGCATGCATACATATGAAATTTGATTTTCCTGATAAGTTAAATCTTATAAATACTCTTGCTCCTACAGCCTCACATACCAAGTCGATTGCGATTTTTTTGCCCCAACTGTATTTATATGTTTCTTCTTTACGCCAATCGGGTATTTGTAACTCAGTTAATTAAAAGCGATAATAACAAACCTTTGAAGTGATCTTGCTGTACATGACTATGACGTCTTTTACTGCGACTCAAAGTGTGCTGTTGCATCATAGCTCTGCAAGATACACAAGCTTAAATAACTAATCAATGGCAATGCAGCCTCAATAAAAGTGCCAAAGAGGAGGCGTGACATTAGGCTGCTTTCTTAATTATTAGGAGAAAAAATTGACTCAAAAGTATCAGGATTACCAATACTTGAAAACACTCAAATGATATGCTAAAACAGACAAAATTTGGCACAGGCATTTTAAAATCACAAGAAGGATTAGTTATTAAAAATAACGAGCAAATTCACATCGCTCTAACTGTAAATATGTTGCAGGAATGTCTTGCAATATCAGATTATATATGCCTACAAGATTTTATCACCAAATTCTTCGCGACCTAAGTGTCACTAAAACAAGCCCTTAGTCCTTCAATTGTAGACAAATATTGCATATACCAGAAACTGTACTTCTATAATTATTACCTTGGAATTCTTTTATGATTTTAAGTATGTCTACTTACAGTAGATATGAAGCAGCTGTCCTCATCATGATTATTTGTAGGTTCAAATCTATCATAGGTTTCAAAAAATATCTCCTAGACAGGTCCGAGTAGGTGTATCCCGGGATTTAATTCAACCTCAGGATCATCGGTCTCTGCTTCTGCGAAACAAAAGCAATAAATTTCCCTTTTGGAACCACGTTGTGAGTAGGAGCAACAGAATAGATACATGTAGCAGCAAAAGAGTCAAGACACAGAGTTCTCCACTTGCACATTTCTTATAGGTTCAAAGGAAACCAAAGAAACAATACTGGAAAACTTTCAGACATACATATCAGATTTACGACCAAGTTGCTTCTGTGGCAGAATGACCTGGGCTGAGTGAGATTCCTTGGTGTCTGGTATAGGGTGGCTGCTCGTTATACATATAGCACGAGCAACTTTTCCAACCTTCCGGACCTATTCACATGCATTTTTTAAAGTTTTAGCAGTTCAAACCGTGAGATGCAAAGAAAGACAACAAAATAGTTTCGAGGATTTCTTCTGATTTAAATAGCAGGTGGTTACATTTGGCACATTAATCAGCTGGGAGTAGGTTGGAGCTTTTACTAATCTCAAAATCTTCAGAGTTTACCTTATCAGGTAAATATGATGGATCACAAACAACTTTCTTGCATTTAGCAATTTCTCCTTCGGAGGTCACACCAACAGCTTTCCCATCATCAAATTCTACCTGAAATCCCAGGTATAAATTACCGATAGAAGGTTTTCGTGCAAGTAATGGAACAATATCCACTATCCATATAATCAAATAGTCACCAGATATTCGGATTGTCATTCCAATCAATGAACAACTGGAGTTTAAGGCACTTAAGAACACACAGATTTCTATAGTTGAAGGCTTTAGCTCATTTATCCATCAAATTCAGAATGCTTAGATGTAAAAGACATCATTAGTGAAACTTTGAAGTTAGGTATCAGAGAACATCAACTATAGATATGGGTAGTCTAATGCTTAAAAGTTCGGCACCAGTAGCATAGACAAAGCTTTAAACTTTATATCGCTCAGTTCATAGTAAAACAAATGCTTCCAAAGTTTGCTCTAGTCTTAAGAATAAGAAAAACATTTCTTTACTTTGTGGGACATGACTTGTCAAACATGAACAATATATCTCACAAATCTTAGCATTAATAGTGAATCTAATTTTGTTCTTCAATATTCATATAGATATATAGATACAATCAACAAGTGCCATGAAATTCAGCGACTTAAGAAAGATTGTTTGAACTACTTGATGGCCTACTAATGAATCCAAATTTAACATTCTGCCCTGTGTAGGGCCATATCCTTTATTAGACCACAAGGTATCATATCTTTTTTTTTTACTACCTAAAATCACATCAGTGTTGTCTTTCCCTTTTCCTAGCATTATATACAATTATTTCCCCATCTATCTTAATCATTTTGCTATCAATTCATCCCCAACTGATATAACTCATACTTTCTGATTTATCCTTTCTATTCTAGCATATTTATATTCACACTAATGCCTCAAAATGGTTGTTATATGAACATGATGTTTCTTAGTCTCTCCACCATGTTGTCGCATAAAGCATGTCCTTTCAGAGTGTCATTTTATTAGAAGTTCCTTTTAAGTTCTCCAAGTACTTGTGTAATCACATGATAAGACAAAAAGATATCTCCACTTAGCCTGACCTACATAAATTCTCTGAACAGTATCATTTCCAACATCTCCGCTGTTACAAATAATTTACCCCTAGATAATGAAGCTACTCACTTTTAGATATCGATTCATCTTCAATAGTTGCTACTTTTAATCTGCATTTTCTTCTTTATTAAAGTTAATTTCTACATATGTAGTGTCAGTCGTACTTCCAGAAAATGTACACAAACTAAGTATTCTGCTCATATTATTACAGAGATAAGGTTTGACAACTTCAAATTAATAACATCAATACGCAAAGTAGAATTTTACAGAGATAAGGGTTGACAACATCAAATTAGTAACATCAACAAGCAAAGTAGAACAAAATATAGCTTCCACCTTCATTCTCTTTACAAAATCCATAGCTGGCTGGTCCAAATAGCTATCATCATTATAAAGTGCCAAGGCATGGCCAATAAAGTCGATTGTATCATCTTCGAGCCCATATTTCCTGCATGAAGAAAGTGAAAGCAGAAAACATAAATAGAATTTGAGATATGCAGTTCACTATAGACAGCAGAAAGAAGGAAATCATGCGGAGAAAATATAACCTGACCACATAAAACTCCCTCCGTCCGTTTATGATATAAAGGCATACTGTTGTAGTTTATGTTTCAGAGTAGTTCAAGAAAAAAGACAATACTAAGCCAATCTATTTCAAATTTTATTTTTATTTAATTTAAAAAAGATAATTCAATTGCAGAAAACAGTATTGCAACTCAAAACTTGACTCTTTCCTGGAAAAACCATTACTACTGCTATACAAATTCAATAACTGTATAAGATCCCACCAATAAATTCAAATAGGTCCCAACATCTAAGTTTTCCCATTTGAGGTAGTGTGTGAATTAGCTACATTTGCTAAACTGAACAACATGAATGAACTAATAATTCAGTGTGCAACGTTGTAAATATATCATAGAATACGAAACTGCACATCAAACAGTTATAAAGCATGCAGCATATAACTTTTGTGTAGTGTACTAAATGTGACCGACGAAATGGGAGTAAGGAGCTACTAAAGTTGAGAACGTTTCAAAGTGCACTTAAAAAGTAGCAGACATTGCAAATTCATTTGGGTAGGCAAATTAATAGCCAAAGATTGAATATGTACGTGATAAGATCGCGTGCTGTAATTTTGTTCAAATCCAACCCTTGATGAGATTTAGGATCATCATCCTCGTAGTCTTGGACATATATAAAGAACTTTCGGGCACAACGCTTTTCAAAGAGTCCCATGAGTGGAGATTTCAGAGCTTCAACATCAGTTGCTGGAACTTTGTAGATCTAAAAAACAACATTTTATTTCATATATTGGAAAGATCTGTTAGAACAGAAAAATGTCGAGACACCTCAATACATAATAAGACCAATCCAATATCTTCCCTTTGTTGTACACAAAACTATTATCTACAGCCTTGAAGTTCAGATACTTCGTAACATTAGTGTGGATGAGAACACGGACTAAAGCACCATTAGCCATCATGAAGTACCAAATCATAGTGCAAAGTGTTATTATATAAGAAAAATAAATAACAAATATAAGCGAAACGTTAGTATCATAATTATATTATGGGCCACGAATAAAACTCCGTATACCTTAGGAATCATATCAACATTGTACTCCTTACTTGAGCCTAATGTTTCTGGAGGATTGTCATCCCCTCTGAAAAACTTCCAAAGCTGTAAATAAAAAAGAATGAAATATAAAAAAAGGATAAAGGAAAAGATTAAAAATATAGATATATCTATATGACTATATATCTCTGGAAACACTAATTTGCTAAGTTTTACAGCTCATGCTTATCTTCTTCAGATTTCTTTCACCGTTCCTTCAACAAAGTATAGTACATTACACGTGGAGCTCGAGAAACTAGGTTGGGGGGATTCAAGTTCATTTACACTACACTATCCTTATAAGCAGTACCTGAGTAAGATTCAAGGAGCTTGACTCTCCCCCATAATGGTCATTTCTATCCATGTGGAGTACCTGTTTCAGATTATTGTCCAGTGAAAATTTTGAAATTTCCATATATCAATAAAATCAAAAGATAATATAGATGAATGCAATTTGATCCAACTGAGAACAGGAGATAACAGTAACATATACGAACAATACAACGGCAACCTCTCTCTCTCTCTCTTTGTGCACGCAAACAAACCAATTCTAACAACCAAGCGGACAATACATATATATTACCAAATATAAGAAATATAACATATGTAGGTAACTGATAGATAATGCTAAACCTCCAAGCTAACAGTTAACTCATTGCAGATTATCTAAATAAGAGAGAAAACGACAGAGAATGGTTAGTGCGCTCAAACAAAATAATACCATGTCTATGTAACTTAGTAGATCTAAAAAACTATCACATACTGATTATTCAAGTATTACTGGGAAAATCATACACTTTAACCGAGATTTAAAGGCGACTGATCGAGAAGATGTTTCGAGTCATTTTCACGAGCATCCGCTTAGATGAAATAGGAAAAGTAAATGGCTCAAAAACTAAGAACAGATTTGGCTTTAATCTATTAGTAGAGGTAGTAGGCCAGCTAGAAGAAACGAAATCAGAAGTCCACATGATTTCATCGAAAATATCAAAATACTAAACACCAGTGCTTATCGCTGAATAAATCACTACTACTAAATAAGGTTAGTATCATTATTATTACTCCGTCCGTTCTTAACTGAATGTTGTTTTAAAAAATATTTTTTTTTCAAAAAAAATTATAGTTTTGAGTCAATACAGATTACCTATTTTTTTCTTACTTTATCCTTATTTAAAGTTTTCTCCTATTTAAAACTTTATTCCCTTCTCAATAATTATTATTCAATTCAATGTTATAATCCAAGTAGTAATTAGTTGAATTAAATAAGAAACATTGGGAAGGGATAATAGGTTGAGACAATTAATAATGGCAGTATAGTATTTTCGCTACGGATTAATTTTATTTCTTAATCTGTGTACATTAATCTTAAACGACAATTTTGTAGGAACAGAGAGAGTACTAAATAAGGTTAGTATCATTATTATTATTAGATACTCCCTCCGTTACTTAGGTCGTTTTAAATACATGCACAAGAATTAAGAAAATGATTGAAAAGTATTAACTATAGTATCAATTATCTATAATACTCTTCACCTCACTTATCTCATAAATATGGATCAAAAGATTAGGTAGAATAATAAAGGTCAATTTAAAAAAAATAATAATTAATTCTCCTAGATAATTATAAATGACAAATAATTAAAAATAAATAAAAAAATCTAAAACGACCTCGGTATAGAAATAGAGGGAGTATCATTATTACGAATAAATTGGTTCTCGTCAGAATAGGTAAAAGATACTCATAAATCTCTAGCAGTGTAGACAACAAACGTTTCTGTTTGTTGATTATTTATTTTTGGTATGGCAACAATTTCAAGTTGATTCATTTGTAGCTAATTAAGTCAAGATTAATTGTACATATTTTAGTGCACATCATTAATTGAGCTTGGCTCAAACTTACTGAAAACCTTTTGCCTATATAAAATACAAAAATAATGCAATCTGGCTCAACAAATAAATCTAGATTTTGGACCGCTCTTAAGTTTAAGTTTTTAACTTATAAAAGTTACTTATTTCCGAACAAGTTAAATTGGGTTTTTAAATTTATTGAAAAATACAGGTAGAAAAAAATAAGATTTGAGAAATAAATAGAGAGAGACGATTAAAGATGATAAATATTATGAATTTTCTACTAATTTGTAACCTTTATAGTTCCACTTGAGCTCAAATTGTCAAAAAATGGATTTATATTGTAATTTTTAATTAACATTCTTTAAATCAAAGATGATGATAGTCTATTAATCTTTTTCACAAAATTATATTATATATATATATTTAGTTGAGTGAATGATAATTATATAAAATGTTTATGTAAATAAAATATTTCTTTATCCTTTAAATTTTAAAAGTCAAATAGATTCATATCTCCATTCAGTCTGCTAAATTAGTAAATGAATCTAACAAATGAAAACACTCGTTTTATCCGTTTGGATTCCGCTCAATTACATCAATACCCCTAGTTAGTCGCCTTTGACAACTAACAAATCACGTCTTTTCCCCAAAGAACGTGTCCTTTTTCGTCCACAACGCTCACACACATTTTTCTCATTACCCCTCGACACGGGAAACAAAAGGTAAGAGTTTTCTCCTCCATTTTAGAGAGAAAAAAATGGAACCTTTCAATCTCAACCCTAGAGCGGAGGCCCTGCGGTGGCTCGATATAGCCGAGAAGCTCCTATCAGGCAGAGATCTCGTCGGCAGCAAGACATTCGCGTCCCGTGCCCGAGAATCCGACCCCAGACTCGAGCACGCCGATCAGATCCTCGCCATCGCAGACACACTCCTCGCCGGAGAGAATCAGATCAGCAATCATCACCTGGACTGGTATGCGATTCTCCAGCTCGCCCGCCGGACTCACGATTCTGAGCTCATTGCGGCTCAGTACCGGCGACTCGCCCTCTTGTTAAATCCTAATAGGAACAAATTCCCTTTTGCGGAGCATGCTTTTAAGCTCGTTTCTGAAGCTTGGTTAGTCCTCTCAAATCCTTCTAGGAAATTTCAGTTTGATAATGAGATTGGTATTGGTAATACGCATTTCAATTTTATCCAACAACATCACGAACCACAAGAAGTTGGTAATGGCACCCATTTCAATTTCATTCAAGAGCATCATGAACCACAACAACTTAATAATAGTACCCATTTTAATTTCATTCAAGAGCATCGTGAACAACATCATCAATCTTTGCCCCTGCAACAACAGCAACAATTCCTACCACCATTCCCTCAGCAACAAACATTGCCTCAACAACAATCACAAACTCTGAATCTACAACAACTACATGAGACTACCATTGCCTCACCAACATCAACCCTCTCAGCCCAACAACCTTTGCCTCGACCTCATCCCCAACAACCTTTACCTTGGCCTCAGCCACAACAACCTTTGACTTGGCCACAGCCACAACAACCTTTGCTTCAACCTCATCTACAGCCGCAACAATTTTTGCCCCAGCCTCAACCACAACAACCTTCACCCCAGCCTCAGCCACGACAACCTTCACCCCAGCCTCAGCCACGACAACCTTCACCCCAGCCTCAGCCGCGACAACCTTCACCCCAGCCTCAGCCACAACAAGCTTCGCCTCAGCCTAAGCCACAACAAGCTCAGCCTCAGCCTCAGCCTCAGCCTCAGCCTCAGCCTCAGCCACAGCCACAGCCACAGCCACAGCCACAACAACATTCAGCTCAGCCTCAGCCACAGCCACAGCCACAGCCACAGCCACAGCAACCTTCACCTCAGCCTCAGTCACATATAGAACCACCCTGGTCCCAGCCTCAGGAGCACGGCAAGAGCGGAAACCTTAGGAAGGATAATAGTAACTTAACTGAAGAAGAAGGTGGAGATAATGATGATTATGCTAAAAATGATCTACATGGCAAGGAATCTTCCAGTTTTTGGACTGCATGTCCATATTGTTATAATCTGTACGAGTATCACAGGACTTATGCTGAGTGTACACTCCGGTGCCAGAATTGTAAAAGGGCGTTTCATGCAGTTATAATTGCTGACCCACCACTGATTTCGGAGGGAAAAGATGTTTCTTTTTGTTGTTGGGTTAATTTCCCATTTGGGGTTTCGATGTCATATTTGGAAAAGAATAAGAAACTTGGTTCAAATTGGACACCATTTTCTACAATGTTTGCTTGTCCGTTGGGGGAAAGTAGTTTGAATGTTGGGAGGCAAAAGAATGCGAAGAAGAGCTCGGGTCCTAGGGTTTATATTGACGATGAAGAAGTTTTTGCAACAATATCATCATGTGATGATTCTGATGATGAATGGGGTAGTACTAGGAAAAAGAAGAAAGCTAAGAGTGTGAAGGGGCAGGGGTGAAGCCAGGAATTTATCAGTCGGAGGTGGCAGACATAATGTGGACAAGAATTTTTCTCAAAGGAGGTAGACATAATGTGGGCAAGAATTTTTCTCAGAGGAGGTAGACATAATATGGACAAGAATTTTACTCTTGTTAGTTGTAATATTTTTTATATTTACCATCAAAATGTTATTTATATCTACCATTGAATTCACTAGTTTCTTTAATTAGGATTCAATGGAAATAAAATTTATTTTTGAAGGTAATGTAAATTTCATATATAAACTTTAGGGAAGCCTAGAGCGAAATTTTTAAAATTTGAAGGGCTCTAGTAATAATTAAAAAAATCTGGGTAGCCTGGGCACCCTTTGCCCCAACTACCCTCTGTCTTTGTGAAGGGGACAGGTTTGGCCTCTAAAACTGTCAAGAAACCTCAAGTGGACAAGGAAAAAAGGTTAAAGGGGTAATGATGCTAATTCGCAAGGTGGAGTTGTAGCGTAAGAGGGTGTAGCTTGGTGTTCCTAAAGTAGTAGTGTGTAATGTGGCAGTGGGTGAGATAATTTAGAAAGCAGCTGTTACTACAAGAAAGCAACAAGGTTGAGTTGCAAAGGATATGGGGAAGTTGGGTTTGAATGCGGAGTTCAGTGATAATGAGGTTGAAGAGCTTGCTCCAGGAACAAATGGAGGGAATAGAGCAAAGAATGGGGAGAGGATAACATTGAAAGCACTGGGTTTTTGGAGGGGTCTTGATAAATTCCTTACTAGCCTACCTGTACTAGCTGTTGTGGCCTTGTGGGTGATGATAAGGTCAAGGCTAAAATCATCTTTGGTGTAGTAGTGGTAGTTGTTCTGTATTCCTATAACAATAATTATATAGAGCAAATGATGTTTTCCTTTAAATGGCAATCTCTGTTTATTGTAATGCATATTGGGTAATAATGTTGTTTTATCCTTCTTGTTGCTGATCCAAGTGGTTTACCATAATCTTGTACAATAATAATGAAAGAGAAGTTGTTAAAAATTCCTGTTATGCAGCGGAGACGTGGTGTATAAGACACCCCCCCCCCCCCTTTGTCTAGTTATTTTAGAACCTTTTATTTGTATTCCCGTATTTTTACTTCTGTAGTGCAATAGATGATTCCTTTTAATGGTTATTGTAGTTTATTGTAATGCAATTTGGTAGTAATGTTGTTCAACCCCAGTTGTGGGACAGGCAAAAAAGCACAATTCTAATTCTTCTGGAAGGGAAAGGCAGCAAAGCCTTGAGGCATAAAATGAAAGACATAATAGTGATCGGTTCTCCATCCCCAAAAAGAACGATAAAAATAAAGCACTTCGTCTTTGTCCTCCCTAACTATACAGTTCTTACAAAGATTGATTCTTCCCATGCAACTAAATTGATGAAAGCAAACAGAGACAACCATACCAACATAGTTTTTAGTGGAACACAGTCATAGGATTACTGTCACCGACTCTAGTTTTACTTTGATCGATTTATGGCAGTGCATTACCCACTCTATCAAGGCCCTTAAACAATTAACCGGGCTGCAAGTTCTTCTCTACGGCGTTCTAATTCCTGCAATTCAACCAACAAAGTCATAACATGAGTTTGAAGAACGAGAAGAAGAAAAAAGGAACAGAGAGAGCGGGGAAAATAACGCCTTACACAGGCAACTATAACTATAGCAACTGGCATCCAGATTAAATTATATACCAATGTTACAACTTTATGTGCCTCATATATGTAAAGTGAAACATAAACATGAAGTCATACATGCTCTCAATTTTACAAGATAGTGCCTACGCTAAAGCTTTATTAGAATTCATTGATTGTATTACGAATTCAGCCTTAATACAGATGAAATACCTTTTGTATACTAATTTTATGTATGTTCAATCATCACACTCCTTGGTTAGAATCGTGTACTAACCTTGCCCTAAATTAAATAAAAGAAGATATATCATTTTAAATCTGTCAAGAAAAATACCATGTTTCACCATTTGATATCAATCAATAGGCCAGCCGTTTAGACATCATAGGGGAACAGACATCTTGATATTAGGTATGGGTTAAATACTAGATAGCCTCGTCAAAGCCTCGTCAAAATAACCACACTTGGAAAAATCATCTTATCAGATTGCTAAAGAAATATACAGAATTGGAATAGAAGAGTTCCTTTAGTACTTTAGAACGCAAGAGTAAACTTAAATTTTGAGACTATCTCGTGAACACCATGAACTGCTGTTACCCTGTTTCGGAATAAAACAAGAGAGGAGATGTTGCTAGAGATCGAGTACTTCGCTTCATATTTTCTATTATATAGATAGTGAAATGAAATTGAAAACAAAACAAGTTTGGACATGGAACACATACCGATTAAACTATTTAGACAAATGTAATCCATCAATTAATTGCTTACTTGCAGATCCTTAATTGCTTGCTCCGCTGAAGCTTCTTTCTTCTGGCGAGAACGTTTAAGAAAACCAATGCAGAGAATTCCCTGAATTATTAAAAAATCAAATATCAATTCAACAAAAATTCAAGTACTTGATTTATTTATAAGCTGGTCTCCACAAGTAACTTAAGAACTTCATCCTTCAACTAAGGTCTTGAATATCACTAATAAGACTGTTTGAAGTTTGAACACAAGATGGCTAAACTAAAGAGTACAGACATGGGCATCCGAAGAGAATATGGATACTAGTGCTCAAAGAATTCTTGATGTGCTAAAAGTAAATGCATCTTCCAGATTAGTATAGGTAAGGTTTCCATGATCTTACCGAAATAATATAAACTACACCACAAGCAAGGAGCATGTAGGTAGCTATATTCTGGAGAAGAACAAGCTCCTTCCGCTCCTCAGAAATGTTAGGGTAAGCTCTTGTCATCACCGCAACACTGAGAGCAATATTAACAACCATTCATTTCAAACATCAAACTAAAATTTTAGTAGGTGCTTGTGAATTGTGATGAAGATTAGCGAACAAGCAATTGTTTCGATGAAAGCTTCTATAAATTGTTCAGTAATTTTATAGTGATCCATTCAAAATCTAGTAAGGACTAAATCATTGGCGTGACTCAGAGTCAACCAGCTAGAGCTGCAGTTTTCCTGCCCATATTGTGCAAGTGGGTCCACCTTCTAAATAGTCAGAGTTAACCACCTTGATTTAAAGTTATCATGTTTCCATTCTAATTATCCAAGCAGAAAGCCAGAAACCTATCCTTTTTAGCATTTGGCCAAACCCAACCCAACTGATATTATTATAATCCCTTACTGAAAAATCGAGTCGAATTTTGAAGAAGTATGTTTCCTCTTAATAGGTCTACTGAAGGTATGACTTTAGAGAAACAATGATCACTTTTGAGCAGCAGCAGCAGCAGCAGCTTGATCTCAGCCTAATTCAGCCAAGAATAAACAGCAGGTAGCCTTAATCAATGCTCACTTTACTCGAAATACAACCCTTAACTTTAATGATCCAATTCCATCCGAGCTCTAAACCTTACCGATGCTGAAAATTGCTACTAGAAATGGGAGAGTGGATAAAATAGGAACCTCCTGTTGAAGGGACACTAAAGCTTAAAACCGATGGTCAGTTGTACAAGGTCTAACTGCAGGTGATGGTGTCATTGGAGATTCAACAGGAAGTCTAATGGTGCTTAGTTTCCCTAGGCCCAGATACAAGCCTGACAACAGAAGGCCAGAAGCAATGGCTGCAGATTATTATTTAACAGGAAGTCTAATGGAGGCTAACTCAATTCCCCTAGGCTCAGGTACAAGCATCACTGCAGATGGTTAGAAGCAATTGCTCTTCTGGCGGGAATGCAGCTTAGTATTGAACAAGAACTATCTTTGAATAAAATAGAGTGTGATTCAAAAGTAATAATGGATATGCTTAATGTGTTCTTAATATACTTGGTTGAATTATTACGCCATTAGCGGTTCAGAGGTTTGCTTACAGTGCAGTCAGTTAACATATACAGAGAAAACTAATTGCCTCGTAAACTCTTTGGCATCCCATTGGTCATGAGCATGATGGTGATATATATTACTATACTTCAAAACTTCCACAGGTTACCAAAGTGTGTTTATTTGGTGACTAGTTTGGATTCTTAAATCTAGACCTTCTTATTCTTAGGTTACTTGTCTCTCTAATTTTGTAGCCTTTTGTGGCAATTATCAGTTTATTTCTAGCATTCTTTAGGACAGTGGCATTTAGTACTCCTTAGGTTGTTTTCCTATAAGGGTAAGGCTCAATTTCCTTCCTTATTATTCTATTAATCCGGTTGGTCCCTACCCCCTAAGGTGAATTTCCTCTCTGCAAATTACTTTTTTTTAAAAGCTAATCAGAAAGGAAAACTGCTTGAAATTTTATGATGTAAAGTTGTCAATTATAATAATGACCAAGTCGGATCTGAGTTAAAATCATGCACAAAAGCATAATCCATCAAAAGCAATAGTGTAAGGTACGCCGTGAAGTGGTGAAACAAATATTTACTTAAGATCGGACATACAAGATCTGCAGCATACCCCTTCCAGCCCAGTACTCCAGAACCTGCATTGGTGGATTAAAACTTAAATAAGATTAGGAAACGTGACACGGCACAAGCAGTAATAACAAAGGTACTTGTAGACATCTGGTGCCAAAAGGATCACCAAAAAGTATTTAGACTTTGGTAAAATTTCAGCATGACGTCAATAATTAAAGCATGATATATGTATATATATATCGCGAGAGAATAAAGGCATATTGCAAAAATGTGTGCATATATATTTTAATTCGCCACCACCTGACTGCACAAACAACAATAATAGCCAGATAGTAGTAGACAACTGATACTGAACCAAAACGTAGAATTCACCAAAACTTTAGCATATGAATCTAATAGACAAATATTCTATATAGGTGTACAACAAATAGATAAATAAGATTAAGATGTCAAACAATGTGTATAACGTGATTGTATCTGTTTACTTCATCGTATCTGGATATTTTGCTATATTTATGTATGGATAACAAGCACACACTAAAATTAAAGGACCAGCTGTCTCTCCATAACAAGAATATAAACAACAATCCAAACTAATTTAATTATCCTTCCAAAGTGATGGAGAAAAGAGCAATTAATCAGCGCAAACAGTTATAAGAAATGTCACTATGCCCGTGCACCTAAGTGTTCCCTAAATAATTGGAATTTCCACCTGTGATTGCTTCACGCTGCAAATTACTTCTAATGTGCAAAGGATATCAACTTCAGAATATTACATGGTTATAATCCATCATTAAGAATATTAAATGATTTCTTTTTCATAATTATTCGCCAAGTTAAGTGACCTTAGGGGGTGTTTGATAAAAACTGAATGAATCTGAATCTGAATGAAAAAAATTGTTTGATAATTAACATATCTGAAACATCTGAATAACAAAATTTTATTATTTTACCCCTCTGAAAAAATTCAAAATTATTGTAAATTTATTTAATATTACTTAATATAATAGTTAATATATTTTTTTTAATTTTTTAATTTTTTAAATTTATTTTACTTTATTCAGCTGCTCATTCATCAATTCAGCCAAAAAAATCTGGCTTAGCTCAATTATATGACCGATTCAGCCATTCAAACGATTTTTTTCCAAAACAAACGCACTTAATGGGCTGACCGATTCAGCCATTCAGATGTATTCAGTCCTAAACAAACAGCCCCTTAGTTTCCACTATGTCTTATTCCTTTAAGAGTCACTAAACATGACTACTGGTCTCGTGATAAATGGAATGCAAGAAGAATCAAAACTTTATATATGCCCACGAACAGGCAACAATAGCACAATCCTATGAAAAAAGAAAGAAAGAAACATATTCCTTAAGCTTAGACAATTGGGTGGATGAAGAAAGATATATAAATATTTCTCTATTTATTTTACCAATTTCATGGCAGATGATAATTATAGAAATAATACTAGCATCAAGCCTTCAACATCCTCAACCAACAGAAAGGTATTAAGAATGCTTACTTAAATTTCTTCTTTTCACTTTTCCTATGTTAGTTTTTGCTTTCCAACCTTTCAAGTATTCTTCAACTTTCTTGAAATAATGGTCCAACTGAAGTCGTTTATATATATATATATATATATATATATATATATATATATATATATATATATATATATATATGAAGATTGATAATACCCCAAATGGACTAATTACTGCAAATTAATAATTCAAACCCAACCATATTTAAAAATTTGAAGATGGCTAACAATAGAAACCCAATGTTTCTTTTGACTTGCGAGTGCAATTATATAGCAGAACATCAAAAATACAAAATTCGATTCCCAACGAAAGAAATACAGCTAGAATCAAACCACATGAAACTAAAACAGAACTTAGACCATTAAACCAAAACAAAAATTACCTTCCAGAACTTGAGTATGAATCCCCATTCTGTCTCAGCAACAACCACTAATATCGCAATTACAACAGCGTAACACCGGAATATCACATCAAATATCTACAAAATTAACCATATTTACACCATAAAGTTGCTATATAAACAAATTAGAGAGATAAAGAGGGAAATAACGTACGGAATTGATTACAACTGCTCCGTTCTTGATAGATCGGAGGGCAGAGAGAACATTGACAACAATGCAGAGAATAGCAGCTACGGAAGTGAAGACGCTGAAGAATCGACACCCGATCAATAACGGATCGGGTCTAGTTCGGAGTCTGGCTTCATTTACTGAAGGGCCAACGGGGCTTTCTCTTCGTGGCTGTGAGCTCTCTCCCTCTCCCTCTGTGTTTATTCCCGCCATTTCCGATAAATTTGTCGGTCCTCGAGAAAAAAACCTTTGCTCTCTTCCTCTTCGTTACAAAACCCTAAATTTAAAACAGAAAAAATGTCTGCATAATACTTTTACTGAATTAGCTGAACTCGGTTATGGAGAATCAGGTTCTTCACTCGTGATCTGTCAAGATAATATCATTGGATGGGTAAATGTGTGGTGAGCTTAGACCAAACGGTCACGTTTCGGTGGAATGTACTATCGCAATAAAAGATAAGCAGGACACAACCTTGTCTCAAGACCGATGGGACCATCGTTATCAAACCCGGATCGACCGGGCGGTTTGAACCGGTTAAAATCGATCAATTCTCTGGTTCAATTCAACTGTCACGTTTATATCAACAACAAAAATTGTTTTTAAAATTAATTATTTTTAATAATATTGTAACTCAATTTTATTATATTTTAATTTATAAAAATAAATTTTTTATTAATTATTAATAATATATATTTTTATATATTAATAACGTCACAATCTTTTTCGATTCGATAACCAAAACTCATTCTCTCATTAGAGTAATAGATAGTTATGTCATATTGTTTAGAACACAACAATTAAATGTAATTTTATGCCACAAACTACAATTATGGGAAAAAATAACGAATGTAGACACTCGAAATTTCGTTTTTCTGTTATTAACTATGTATGAAAGCAAAAACGTCTTTTTCACATTGCAGATATAACCTTGAGGGACCACAACATAAAATCTAACCACGGAGACATCCCCGTGGAACATCGAATCAAACTTGGAGATCAACCATAAGGAAAAGAAAAGTTGGCATCAATCAAACCCTAAAGGTAACCCTGAATGACAGCCAAAAGCCCCGTCAACTTTAGAGACAACATCCAGAAGGGAAAAATGGTCATTTTGACAAGTCAACTTCAACAAACCTATTATAGCCGCAGACAAGATCACAAAGAGCCATTGCAGCACTTTCGAGCGCAAAATTACGCAAAACAGCTCAACATACTGTTTGCAAAGACCCGAATATGTCATTTTGGTAATGAACTCATCTTCCCGGATTCAGAAAAGGGCAAGTCCTATGTCATTGCGTAGCTCTCGAAAAGATCTTTCCGGAATGATATAGCACGCCTCCATTGGACTCTCGAATTGAAAATTATGAAAGTTCGAGCAAACAGCGCGTTGACCGGAGTGCACGTGCTTCGAGATAATGGGACCCACAGGTCCCCGGCCCGGGCGGCTACAAATAGACTCGCGGCTGCCATAGGGTAGACCTGCGACTATTTTGGTCTATAAATAAAACTCCCAACAGTCATAAAACAAAGAGAAAATGGAAAAAAGAAAATAAAGAGAAAATTGTGTCCATTTCAGCTCTTAACCCCTTTTATAGTGTTCCAAACTTTAATAGTCTTCTTTCTAAACACTTGTATACATATATTCTACGACATATCAAATTTTAACAGGTGGAAATCGAGTTTTCAAGCTCCAAATGCGGTTTAAATCCTTTTTTACAGCACACTGTAAGATTTTTTCAGATTTGAAACTTTCTACTGCTTTGATATATATATATATAGACTCTCGCCAATTAGTTATCCGTGACTTTTTATCTCTTTAATATATGTATATATATATATATATACTTAAACAGAAAACTTGAGTCTCGATATATGTGGCTTTTACTTGCTTTCGTATATGTAAGACCCCAAATTATTGATAAATAAAATTTAAATTCCTCTATTTATTATTTTAAAATAGTAAGGGTTGATTTGATTAATGTGATTAGTTATGGGTGAAAGGCGCAAATATTTTAAGTAAGCAAGTGGTTATAAAATATTCATTGTTGTCGGAGAATATTCGTTTGGTCGTGGAATATTCTTACTATCGGGGAATATTCGTACGACTGCGCAGCCTTGTGTGGGCCCCATAACGAAAAGCGATTGGATGAAGAAAACGACAAGTATAAGTTGTTTATAAGTAACGGCGTAGTTGTTACCATTAACACTGTTGAAATACTCGGTTGTTAAAACACAGTAGCACACGGTATTGCACCAATTATTGATTCTTACATAAGAAGGCACTACTCAATAATTGTTACAGTAATTACTGTTGTGACGCCCCCAAAATTAGGTATACATCACCCATCTTGGGTCGTCAGATACATAGTACAGAATACAAATACAACTGATTAATACAACTGTCGTGTACAATACGACAAAACATAAACTGTGAGTTTGAATACAAATATTATCTTCTAGAGAGTATTCATACTCAAAAGGAGTCCTCATTACATTTATTAACACACCATTACATAGAATAGTGAGGACTACTAACTAATACTATCATTCGGACCATCACTCCGTTCCCCGACTTGCCCCAGCTACGTTCTCATTTCCTGAAGAGAACAGTGAAAGAAAGGGTGAGCTCAACTAGCCCAGTAAGAAATATTATGACTAAGATAATGCAGAATAAATTATCATTAGCCTTCAACAATGTTAAACTGATAAAATATAATAGACATCAAGTTTAACTGCAGCGGAACAAGCAATCCATTAAAAGAGTCAAGTAGAAAATAAACTCTACTATCTTTTATGATTTAAAAGGTTTTTCAACACTGCGATCGCTGAGACTCAGCTTAATAAAATAATCCACATCATCGAATCACCCCTGCACTACGGCCAAGGATATTCGTGTATTCATTAATGGTCATGATCATGCCAACAACTGTCCATCAATGCACTACGGGCCAATGAGGACTTTTACCACATCATTTGTAACATTACGGTCATGATTATACCGAATAATCCCTGGTCATAATCATACCAAGTCCATCTATGCACTACAGGCCACAGATGACTTTCAATATTTTATAAACATGAGGATGATGACAATGATATAAGAATTCAATAAAACAAGTTCAAGAATTAATTTATCCAGGAATTAACAACGTCCAAATTGTCAACATGATACTGCATTGTGGAGTAAAATTCAAGAATGCTTAGAAGAATATTTTCTTGAAAAGATACTGGATGAAACGCAACTATCAAGGATATTCCACAAATTTCATGGAGTATAGAAGTCAAAACTTAACCAACTGAGTATAATAAAGAATGGAATAACAAAAGAAATCACCATGCATGCGATAGACCGCACAGACAGGTTATTCCAACAGAATAATAAATAATGGAACCAGGTCCGGCGTAAACGCACAGACAGGATATTCCGACAGGATAATAAATAATGGAACCAGGTCCGGTGTAAAACACACAGACAGGATGTTCCAACAGAATAATAACAAGACGAAACCAGGTCCGGTGTAAAACACACAGACAGGATGTTCCAACAGAATAATAATAAAAACGGAACCAGGTCCGGTGTAAAACACACAGACAGGATGTTCCAACAGAATAATAGAAGAATGTCACCAAGTATAGGGTAGACCGCGTATACTGGTTATTCCAACAAAATAATAACGAATGGAATAACAGAAGTTCTCTTCATGAATATAAAAGAAATAATATTCCCTACCTTAAAAGAACTGGATATTGGAAAAGTGATGTAGCAGAATACTTTTATTCTCTCTCTCTCTTATTCTCTCTATACTTTCTCTCTCTATAGCTTGAATGAATTCGTGAAAAATAATGAAGCCCTAGGCCTCTATTTATAGAAAAACTGAGGGTGGCTCTTGGTCTTAACGAAGGGTCAAATGACTCTTGGTCTTAACGAAGGGTCAAATGACTCTTGGTAATATTGAAGGGACAACTACTATTGACGAAAGTAATTACTATTGACCAAGGTAAATACTATTGACGAAGGTAATTACTATTGACCAAGGTAAATACTATTGACCAAGGTAAATAATATTGACGAAGGTAATTACTATTGACCAAGGTAAATACTATTGACCAAGGTAAATAATATTGACGAAGGTAATTACTATTGACGAAGAGGCTCTTAGATGATGACATATGGCCCCCCATAAAATAACCAAACTTACCACAACGTCTCAATTATTGATTTAATAATATAACATATTATACAGATGATACTATGACAATAATTTAAGAGATATGATGCAGCAATTACTGTAGCAATAATTGAGTATAGCTGAGTGACTTCTCACGTAAGCATCAATAATCAATATCGTGTGCTACTATGCAACCACGCGTATTACTGTACTTTTACTACCGAGTAGTTCAACAGTTTTAACGGTTTTAACGGTAACACCTCAGCCGTTATTTTTATAGAAAGATAATTCTGTCGTTTTCTCAATCCGACAATAATTCCGTTGTGGGGTCCACCAATGATTGTGTCGTCGTACAAATATTCCCCGACAAAAAGAATATTCTCCGACCAAACGAATATTTTATAACAACTTGCTTACTTTGCAAAATTTATAAATATTACCCACAACTATAACATTATATCAAATTAACTCCATAATATTCAAAAATGATATTTATAGAAAATTCATCTTTATTTATAAAAGTTGGGGTCTTACAACCAGGATCGTACTGGTGACAGCAGTCATCGGAGCAATGATAACCAGCAGGAAAAGAGGAACACGGACAAAAGCGATAACCACTCTGGTGGTAATCGTGGCCATGATAATAGAAGAAGCGAGTGGGAGGGAGATTTTAAAAAGAGAAAATTCAACAATGACAATGTGAAGACGTCAGCACCAGCAGCAACTGGTTCTAAGGGAGGAGAACGACCACCGGTCGTATGCTACAAATGCGGAAAAGAGGGACATATCAGCTCAAACTGTCCACAACAGTTCAAGGTATGCTATAATTGTGGAAAGGAAGGACATATCGCTCGAGATTGTACAGTAGCGAAACCAAGTCCAGTGGGGATGGTGACTCAAAAGGCTGTCCCAAAAAAGTCAAAGTCAACGGTTCCTAGAAGAGCGTTTGTCGTGACTGGTCAAAATTTAAGGAACCCAAACGAGGTGATCACGGGTAAGCTAATCATAAATTCTTGTGAAGTTTATGTCTTACTAGATACCGGTGCTACCCATTCATTTATCTTTCCTGCTTGTGCTCAACGTTTAAACTTGACTCCGGAGAAATTAGACTTTGACCTATCTGTGGATACTCCGTTAGGAAAAACTTTCATAACATCCACTGTTTATAAATTTTGTTTGATCCAAGTTGGCACCATCACATTACCTGTTGACCTTATCTCTTTAAATATACTTGCTTTTGATGTGATTTTAGGGCTTGATTGGTTAACTACTCATCCTGCCAAAATTGATTGATTTCGTAAGGTTGTTAGTTTTCATATTCCTAAGCAACCTGTTATTTGAATTCAAGCAACCAAACCATTGAAGTAAAATATTTTCATATCAAGCCATAAAGTCATTCGTTTATTGAAAAACGGATGTCAAGTTTTCTTAGCCCATGTCAAGGACTTGAACAAAAATACGTCAGATTTGAATGATATTTCTGTTGTTAGTAAACTTTCTGACATATTTCCTGAAGAATTTCTTGGCCTACCCCCAGAGTGTGATATTAAATTTTGTATCGACTTTGAACCCGGTACAAAACCCGTTTCTAAAATCTCATATCGAATGGCTCCTATTAAACTTCATGAGTTAAAAACCCAACTATAGAAGTTGATAACCAAGCCTCTAACTGGTGACTTCCTTTATGGAATGCACCGAAGCCAGACTCTCCGTAGGGGAAGTTATATTTGTGCGGTAGTAAACTGATAGGTGCCATTGTGATGTGCTATCCAAGGTTGGGATATGAGTCACAATTGAGAGCAGCCTAAGTCAGTAATCGAAATACGTAGCTTTCGAGGCTTAGTTGGTTATTATCGGAGATTTGTGGAAGGATTTTCTCGAATCGTTACTCCATTAACTTAGCTGACTCGTAAGGATACAAAATTCGAATGAAGCGAAAAATAAGAGCTTTTAAGAACTCAATATGGGACTCATTTCGGCACCTGTTCTGACCGTTCCATCCTGGAAAAGCGAACGTGATAGCTGACGTATTGAGTAGAAGATTGTATGCGGGTACGAGTGTGATATTGTCGAACATAAAGACCCATTTCGTACGACTTACATAAGATGAAGATAGAATTCAAGACCCCGGGGACCCATGCGATGATGTCAAATATACGCATAGAACCAACACTAATCGATAAAGTTAAAGTTGCTCAATCCACAGACCCGGAGCTGATGCGTATGAAGAAGAAAGTGCAAGAAGGTGCTATTCCAGAAGTAAGAATCGATGAAAAGGGAATACTTCGAGTCAACTCCAGACTTTACATTCATAACGATTCTGACTTAAAACATAGAATCATGATGGAAGCACACAACACAACATTTGTAATCTACTATCATCTATGAATTTAAAACTGTGACGCCCCCAAAATAGGTATACAACACCCATTCTGAGTCGTCAAATACATGGTACAAAAAGTAAACTACAACTTCAATAATACAATTGTCGTGCAAAATACGACAACACATTCTGTGAGTTTAAATACAAATATTATCTTCTAGACAATATCCACACTCAAATAAGTCCTCATTATAATTATTCAAACACTATTTTATAGAAATAGTGAGGACATCTAAAACATCTTTCTAGAACCATCATTCCATACCCCGACTAGATCCTGCTATGTTCTCACCTCCTGAGAAAAAAAATGGAACAAAAAAGAAAAGGGTGAGCTCAACTAGCCTAGTAAAGAATATTATGACTAAGATAATATACAACAAATTATCATTAGTATTCAACAGGGAAAAATCTGATAGAATATAATCGACAACAAGTTTTAGATCAACAACTGCAGCGGAAACAGCAAACCATTAGAAGAGTCAAGTAGAGAAAGAATTCTACTATCTTCTAAGATTTAAAAGTCCATCATCAATATTTTATCCCTGTAACAACAATCAATAACCATCTTTAATCAAATATTCATCTTTGCACTACAGGCCAAAGATATTCATTTGTATCACCAGTCGGTCATGTTTATCTCAACACCTGTTCATCTTTGCACTACGGGCCAAAGATATTCATCAGTTAATCATTCATCTTTGCACTACAGGCCAAAGATATTCATCAGGTAATCATACATCTTTGCACTACAGGCCAAAGATATTCAGTAATATCATCATTTAGGATTGAGGATGATGAAAAATATATTAAAGAAAACGAATCCAGTAAGACAAGAGGACAAATAGTAGGGATTCGTATAACAGCTTATCCAAGATCAATAATACTTCGTAATAATCAATTGTGAAGCAGAATTTAAAAATAAAGATCAAAATATGGATACAATCAAAGATAGTAACCATAATAGATATCTTGGACAAAAAGGGAAAATTTTATTTTTCGGTGAATAGTGCCGTATTCGTGAATAATGTCGTATACGTGAATAGTACCCCGACATAAAAAGTTCTAAATTTGATAAAAAGTTCATATCAATATTTCGGCATAATGATATTGAAGAAAATATCATTTAAGAAGAAGATAATATCTCTTACCTCAAAATAACCGTACTTCTGACTGAATATCGGATATGAGGCTGAATGAAACTTGTGCTGAATAGCAACTTTCAAAGTATCTAAATACTCACAAAATACACTCAATAATCTAGAGAGAGAAAGAGAGAAAACTTATGAATTCTGGTGTGATTTTCAATTCTAACATAGCCCTCTATTTATAGAAAAATGTTAGCACGCCGAAGCAGACTTAACCTGTAACATGATGGCTTTACCTGCTACTATTCAAGCCTACCTAGGGGTGTAAACGAGTCGAATCTCAGTTAACACCTTCATGCTCAGATTCGGCTTGACTCTAAAAAATTGAGCTCGGATTCGATAAGGGATTTATATTTTTTCGCCAGATTCGACTCGGATCATTACTCGGACCTACTCGGTTCGTAAGTACTCGACTCGTTTACAAAGCGAGTTACTCATGATCCTTCAAATCGAGTTTCGAATATGAACCATTTCACTTAAAACTGAACCACTGCATACTAAATTGGTTACTTAACTAATATTTATATAAAAAAAAATTTCACTTTTATTTATGTATTGAAATTATAAAGAATGTAATAAAAATTGACATTCAATTTATTGATTTATTCAAGTACAAGTTTACACAATTTTATACTACACTTTATAAATTATAAAGATTGATACAAATATCACATATTTAGCTTAATAAATGGATCAAACCAATATTCGAATATGATCCATCGAGCAGGTATCGAGTCTGGTTCGAGAAAAAATGAAATACTCGAACCCTAATCTGAACGAACACTGGTATGCTCAAATTCGACTCGTGTATCATTAAACAGAAAACGAGTATGGATCAGATTCGACTCGGAACAACTTCGAATTCGAGCTTTGGATAATATTTTTGAGCCAATCTCGAATCGAGTACCGAACTACTTGGTTCGACTTACACCCCTAAGCCTACCACATTTGAATAAAAATCTCAGCACATTTTTTCACCAACCAAGAATGGGGGCTACCAATTCTAGAATTTTCCACCAAAATGATAAACTCCGAAAATTCAACAATTTTTGAACCAGTCATCTCGTAAAATTCATAATAAATAATACGTTCATTTTTAACGGTTCAAAATTTGTGGACATATACTCAACTTATATATATATATATATATATATATATATATATATATATATATATATATAACATATCCAAAAATTACCACGATACAACGGTCGGATTAAAAATTATAACCCCCGCAAAATATCTCAAAAATCCTGATTTTTAATACCTTCATTCCGACAAAAATACTGATAAAAACTTCAACATTAACTCCTTCATTTTTAACCACAAAAATATATCCCTCATTTATATCCACATAAAATAAATATTTCCTTATCATATGAATCAATAATTAATTATTCACAAATAATATTACAGAATCACATTTATGACAACCAGGCCGTTCCCAGGAAAGAGGGGGCTTTCCAATAAGAATTTCTCCTTACTGGCGCGCAATTAGATGACCAAACCTCTCCTTAGACAGAACTTTCTAGACATTGCCAATAATGTTATCTAATAATATTATTCAAATAATATGAATTATTGATATGATAATGAGAAATACTGTACAGTGACAATTATTGAAACAACAATAATATAAAATATCAATGCAGCAATTATTGAATCAATAAAATAAAATATTGAACAGTAACTACTGTAACAATTATTGAGTAATGCCTTCCTTCGTAAGAATCAATAATTGGTGCAATACCGTGTGCTACTGTATTTTAACCACCAGGTATTCCAACAGTATTAATGGTAACAACTACGACGTTAATTATAAACAACTTATACTTGTCATTTTCTTCATTCAATCGCTTTCCGTTATGGGACCCACACAAGGCTGCGCCGTCGTACGAATATTCCCCGACAGCAAGAATATTCCACGACCAAACGAATATTCACCGACAAAAAATGAATATTTTATAACCACTTGCTTATTTGAAATATTTACGCATTTTACCCATAACTAACCACATTAATCAAATCAACCCTTTCTACTTCAAAATAATAAATAGAGAAAATTTAATTTCATTTATTAATAAGTTAGGGTCTTACAACCTCCCCTCCTTATGAAATTTCGTCCTCGAAATTGACGTACGTACCTGGTGTTTCGAAAAGGTGAGGATACCTCGCTTTTATTTCTGATTCCAACTCCCAAGTCATTTCTTCAATAGCATGGTTTCTCCACAAAACCTTAACTTGTGGTATAACCTTCGTGCATAGGACATGTTATTTCCTATCCAATATCTTAACATGTACCTCCTCGTATGTTAAATCTTCGACTATCTCGTCTGGTTCTAACGCAATAATATGATTCGGGTCGTCCACATATTTACGTAACATCGATATGTGAAAAACGTTATGAACACGCGACATACTTAGCGTTAAGACGAGTTTATAGGCCACAGTTCCTACTCGATCGAGGATTTCAATAAATCGAAGGTTTGAGCTTTCTTCTCTTCATCGACTCTTACTTCTAGAATAACACATTCTTGTACCTTCTTCTTTATATTCATCAGCTCCAAGTCTGTAGTATCCCTTATATTCTTCTTTATATTCTTTATATTCTTCTTTATATTTAAAAGTGCAGTATTTCTGACTGGAATGCAAAGTCGAAGGAAACTTGTACTGAATAGTAACTCTCAAAGTATCTAAATATTCACAAAATATGCTTCATAATATAGAGAGAGAAAGAGAGAAAGCTTATGTTTCTGATGTGATTTTTAATTCTAACTTAGCTTTCTATTTATAGAAAAATGTTAGCACGCCAAAGCAGACTTAACCTGCAACCTGATGGCTTTACCTGCTACTATTCCCACCCACCACATTTGAATAAAAATCTCAGCATATTTCTTCACCAACCAAGAGTGGGGCCCACCAATTCTAGAATTTTTTACCAAAATGATAAACTCCAAAAATTCAACAATTTCTGAACCAGTCATCTCATAAAATTCATAATAAATCATACGTTCATTTTTAACGGTTCAAAATTTGTGGACATATACTCAACTTATATATGTATAACATATCCAAAAATTACCACGATCCAACAGTCGGATTAAAAATTATAACCCCCGCAAAATATCTCAAAAACCCTGATTTTTAATACCTCCATTCCGACAAAAATACTGATAAAAATCTCAATATTAACTCCTTCATTTTTAACCACAAAAATATATCCCTCATTTATATCCACATAAAATAAATATTTTCTTATCATATGAATCAATAATTAATTATTTACAAATAATATTACAGAATCATATTTATAACAACCAGGCCGTTCACAGGAAAGAGGGGACTTTCCAATAAGAATTTCTCCTTACTGGCGCGCAATTAGATGACCATACATCTCCTTAGACAGAACTTTTTAGACATTGCCAATAATGTTATCTAATAATATTATTCAAATAATATGAATTATTGATCTGATAATGGAAAATACTGTGCAGCGACAATTATTGAACAACAATAATATAAAATATCAACGCAGCAATTATTGAATCAATAAAATAAAATATTGAACAGTAACTACTGTAACAATTATTGAGTAGTGCCTTCCTTCGTAAGAATCAATAATTGGTGCAAGACTTGGAGCTGATGAATATAAAGAAGAAGGTACAAGAATGTGTTATTCTAGAAGTAAGAGTCGATGAAGAGAAGAAAGCTCAAACCTTCGATTTATTGAAATCCTCGATCGAGTAGGAACTGTGGCCTATAAACTCGTCTTAACGCTAAGTATGTCGCGTGTTCATAACGTTTTTCACATATCGATGTTACGTAAATATGTGGACGACCCGAATCATATTATTGCGTTAGAACCAGACGAGATAGCCGAAGATTTAACGTACGAGGAGGTACATGTTAAGTTATTGGATAGGAAAGAACATGTCCTATGCACGAAGGTTATACCACAAGTTAAGATTTTGTGGAGAAACCATGCTATTGAAGAAATGACTTGGGAGTTGGAATCAAAAATAAAAGCGAGGTATCCTCACCTTTTCGAAACACCAGGTACGTACGTCAATTTCGAGGACGAAATTTCATAAGGAGGGGAGGTTGTAAGACCCTAACTTATTAATAAATGAAATTAAATTTTCTCTATTTATTATTTTGAAATAGAAAGAGTTGATTTGATTAATGTGGTTAGTTATGGGTAAAATGTGCAAATTTTACAAAATAAGCAAGTGATTATAAAATATTCATTTTGTCAGGGAATATTCGTTTGGTCGTGGAATATTCTTGCTGTCGGGGAATATTCGTACGACGGCGCAGCCTTGTGTGGGCCCCATAACGGAAAGCGATTGGATGAAAAAAACGACAAGTATAAGTTGTTTATAAATAACGGCGTAGTTGTTACCGTTAATACTGTTGGAATACCCGGTGGTTAAATTATAGTAGCACACGGTATTGCACCAATTATTGATTCTTACGTAAGAAGGCACTACTCAATAATTGTTACAGTAGTTATTATTCAATATTTTATTTTATTGATTCAATAATTGCTGCGTTGATATTTTATATTATTATTGTTTTAATAATTGTTGCTGCACAGTATTTTCCATTATCAGATCAATAAGTCATATTATTTGAATAATATTATTAGATAACATTATTGACAATGTCTAGAAAGTTCTGTCTAAGGAGAGGTTTGGTCATCTAATTGCGCGCCAGTGAGGAGAAATCCTTATTGGAAAGCCCCCTCTTTCCTAGGAACGACCTGGTTGTCATAAATGTGATTCTGTAATATTATTTGTGAATAATTAATTATTGATTCATATGATAAGGAAATATTTATTTTATGTGGATATAAATGAGGGATATATTTTTGTGGTTAAAAATGAAAGAGTTAATGTTGAGGTTTTTATCCGTATTTTTGTCGGAATGGAGGTATTAAAAATCAGGGTTTTTGAGATATTTTGCGGGGGTTATAATTTTTAATCCGACCGTTAGATCGTGGTAATTTTTGGATATGTTATACATATATAAGTTGAGTATATGTCCACAAATTTTGAACCGTTAAAAATGAACGTATGATTTATTACGAATTTTACAAGATGACTGGTTAAGAAATTGTTGAATTTTCGGAGTTTATCATTTTGTTGGAAAATTCTAGAATTGGTGGGCCCCACTTGTGGTTGGTGAAGAAATGTGCTGAATTATATTTCAAATGTGGTGGGTGGGAATAGTAGCAGGTAAAGCCATCAGGTTGCAGGTCAAACCTACCAAAATTTTCCTATAAATAGAGGGCTAAGTTAGAATTGAAAATCACACCAGAAACAAGTTTTCTCTCTTTCTCTCTCTAGATTATTGAGTGTATTTTGTGAGTATTTAGATACTTTGAGAGTTTCTATTCATCAGAGCAAGTTTCTTTCAGCCTTATACCGGTATTCCGACCAGAAGTACTGATATCTTGAGGTAAGGGATATTATTTTCTTCTTAAATGATATTATTTTCTTCAATATCATTATGCTGAAATATTGATATGAACTTTTTATTAAATTTGGAACTTTTTGGGTAGGGGTTACTATTCACGTATACATTACTATTCACGTATACGGTACTATTCACGAATACGACACTATTCACCGAAAAATAAAATTTTCCTTTTTTGTCTAAGATGTCTATTATGGTTACTATCTTTGATTGTATCCATATTTTGATCTTTATTTTTTTGAATTCTGCTTCACAATTGATTATTATGAAGTATTATTGATCTTGGATAAACTGTTATACGAATCCCTAATATTTGTCCTTCTATCTCACTGGATTCGTTCTCTTTAAGATATTTTTCATCATCCTCAGTCCTAAATGATGATATTACTGAATATCTTTGGCCTGTAGTGCAAAGATGTATGATTACTTGATGAATATCTTTGGCCTGTAGTGCAAAGATGAACAGGTGTTGAGATGAACATGACTGACAGGTGATACAAATGAATATCTTTGGCCTGTAGTGCAAAGATGAATATTTGGATAAATATGATTATTAATTGATGTTACAGGGATAAAATATTGAGATGGATTTTTAAATCTTAGAAGATAGTAGAATTCTTTCTCTACTTGACTCTTCTAATGGTTTGCTGTTTCCGCTGCAGTTGTTGATCTAAAACTTGTTGTCGATTATATTCTATCAGATTTTTTCCTGTTGAAGACTAACGATAATTTGTTGTATATTATCTTAGTCATAATATTCTTTACTGGGCTAGTTGAGCTCACCCTTTTTCTTTTTGTTCCATTTTTCTTCTCAAGAGGTGAGAACATAGCACGATCTAGTCGGGGTATGGAGTGATGGTTCTAGAAAGATGTTTTAGATGTCCTCACTATTTCTATAAAATAGTGTTTGAATAATTATAATGAGGATTTATTTGAGTGTGGATATTGTCCAGAAGACAATATTTGTATTTAAACTCACAGTATGTGTTGTCGTATTTTGCACGACAATTGTATTAATGAAGTTGTAGTTTGCTTTCTGTACCATGTATTTGGCGACTCAGAATGGGTGTTGTATACCTATTTTGGGGGCGTCACAGTTGGTATCAGAGCTTAGGGATATGATCCCTGGCTGAGATGTGAGATAAAAACTTGGAGGGGAGAGACGGGGAATTCCTTCGCTAGTATGACCTGACTAAGTTTATTTGGTGTTTATTTGGTCGGTCAGAGTATAGGGATAATATATGACATGACTATTAACCCTTGTTTTATAGCAGTATTTAAGAATGGCAGCTGAGAACGTTAATAATGGAGTAAATCAAACCGTGGAGACACCTTTGATCACCACCCAGGGGAACGTGCAACAGGAAGGCAATATTCCTCCTGTAAACAACGTTACCGAGCAAACGATGAATGATGGAATGTTTACGAGCTTTTTGCAGTTCATGCAAAATCAGACGAGGGAAACTCGTGTGCAGAATACGGGTGGAAATGATAACAACGCGCGGTTTGTCACAGCTAAGCAGTTCAAAGAATTGGGACTACCAGAATTTAAGGGAAAGCCGGATCCGATCATGGCGGAAACGTGGGTCAAGCAAATTACCAAGATATTCGATGTCTTGGGATGCACGGAGGAATAGAGAGTTCCATTCGCCACCTTTATGTTCCGCGGTGAGGCAGACTACTGGTGGGAGTCTGTGAAGCATACCCAGCCTGACGCACTCAACATGTCTTGGGAAACGTTTCAGAAACTATTCAATGGCAAGTACTTTCCTGAAAGTATTCGTCATATGAAGGAGGTGAAGTTTATCAGACTGGAACAAAACAACATGACGGTGTCCCAGTACGAAGCGAAGTTTGCAGAGTTATCCAGGTTTGCACCTCATTTAGTCAAAAATGAGGAACGAATGACAAGGATGTTTCTGAGAGGTCTAAAACCTGAGATTCGACAATATCTTATCTTTCATAAATTTTCTTTATATTCAGATGTTGTAAACATGGCACAATTATTAGAGCGAGATAATGAGTATGTGCAACTGAGGGACCACAACCAGGGTCATACTGGTGACAGCAGTCATCGAAGCAATAAAAACCAGCAGGGAGGAAAACATTCAGATAAAAGCGGTAACCACTCTGGTGGTAATCGTGGTCGTGATAATAGAAGGTGCGAGTCGGGAGGAGATTTCAAGAAGAGAAGGTACAACAATGATAACGTGAAGACGTCAGCACAAACATCAACAGTTTCTAGGGGAGGAGAACGACCACCGGTCGTATGTTACAAATGTGGGAAAGAGGGACATATCAGCCCAAACTGCCCACAACAATCCAAGGTATGTTATAACTGTGGAAAGGAGGGTCATATAGCTTGAGAGTGTCCTGTAGCAAAACCAAGTTCAGCGGGGATGGTGACTCCAAAAGTTGTCCCGGATAAGTCGAAATCAGCGGTTCCTGGAAGGGCGTTTGTCGTAACTGGCCAAAACGCGAGAAACCCAAACGAGGTGATCACGGTAAGCTAATCTTGAATTCTTGCGAAGTTTATACTTTACTAGATACCGGTTCTACCCATTCTTTTATCTCTCCTGCTTGTGCTCAACGTTTAAACTTGACTCCGGAGAAATTGGACTTTAACTTATCTGTTGAAACTCCGTTGGGTGAAACCTTCGTTACATCTACAGTTTATAAATCTTGCATGATCCAAGTTGGCACTATCACATTACCTGTTGATCTTATCTCTTTAAAGATACTTGCTTTTGATGTGATTTTAGGAATTGATTAGTTAACTACTCATCATGCCAAAATTGATTATTTTCGTAAGGTTGTTAGTTTTCATATTCCTAAGCAACCTGTTATTCAAATTCAAGCAACCAAACCATTGAAGTCAAACTCTTTCATATCAAGCCGTAAAGTCATTCGTTTATTGAAAAACGGATGTCAAGCTTTCTTAGCTATGTCATGGACTTGATCAAAAATACGTCAGATTTGAATGATATTTTTGTTGTTAGTTAATTTCCTGACGTATTTCCTGAAGAATTTCTTGGCCTAACCCAGAGCGTGATATTTAATTTTTGTATTGATCTTCAACCCGATACAAAACTCATTTCTAAAATCTCATATTGAATAGCTCCTATTGAACTTCAGGAGTTAAAAACCCAACTATAGAAGTTGGTACCCGAGCCTCTATCTGGTGACTTCCTTTGTGGAATGTACCAAAGCCAGACTCTCCGTAAGGGTCTCTATATTTGTGTGGTGGTAAAACAATAGGTGCCATTGTGACGTGCTATCCAAGATTGGGATATGAGTCACAGTTGAGAGCAATCTAAGTCAGTAATCGAAATATGTAGCTTTCTAGGCTTAGTTGGTTATTATCGGATATTCGTTGAAGGATATTCTCGAATCGCTATTCCATTAACGCAGCTGACTCGTAGAGATACAAAATTCGTATGGAGTGAGGAATGCGAGAAGAGTTTCCAAGAACTCAAGAGGAGACTCATTTTGGCACCTGTTCTGACAATACCATCTGGTTCGGATGGATTTGTTATCTACAGCGATGCTTCAGGCAAAGGGTTAGGATGTGTTCTCATGCAACATGGAAAAGTCATAGCCTATGCCTCGCGACAACTCAAAGAATATGAGAGGAATTATCCTACTCATGATTTGGAGTTGGCAGCAGTCGTTTTTGCGTTGAAGATCTGGAGACACTACCTGTATGGGGAGAAAGTGGAGATCTATACAGATCATAAAAGCCTCAAATATTTCTTCACCCAAAAGGAACTCAACA
Source organism: Panax notoginseng (assembly GCA_016801055.1). Taxonomy (NCBI): domain Eukaryota; kingdom Viridiplantae; phylum Streptophyta; class Magnoliopsida; order Apiales; family Araliaceae; genus Panax; species Panax notoginseng. The sequence goes on from CM029019.1 coordinate 10,359,579, forward strand.
TGTGGCAGCGACGTTGGCTTGAGCTGTTGAAAGATTACGATCATACCATCCAATATCATCCTGGAAAAGCGAACGTAGTAGCTGACGCATTGAGTAGAAGATCATACGCGGGCACGAGTGCAATGTTGTTAACACAAAGGCCCATTTTGTATGACTTTCAAAGGATGGAGATAGAGATGAAGGATCCAAGTACCCACATGATGATATCAAATATACGAGTAGAACCGACTTTAATCGATAAAGTTAAAGCTGCTCAAGCTACGGACATGGAGCTGATGCGTATGAAGAAGAAAGTGCAAGAAGGTGCTATTCCAGAAGCAAGAATCGATGAAGAAGGAATACTTCGAGTCAACTCCAGACTTTGTGTTCCTAACGATTTTGACTTGAAGCATAGAATAATGATGGAGGCACACAACACACCGTTTGCAATCCATCATGGGAGTACCAAAATGTATCACGATCTTCGACATACATTTTGGTGGAGCAATATGAAAAGAGAGATCGCGGAGTTTATCTCGAGATGTTTAACTTGTCAACGTGTAAAAGCGGAGCATCAAGTACCAAAGGGTCCATTGCAACCACTTGAGATTCCGAAATGGAAGTGGGAACACATTACTATGGATTTTGTTACGGGTCTTCCCAGGGTTTCTCAAGGCATAGATACGATTTGGGTTATTATTGATAGATTAACCAAGTCCGCTCATTTCTTGCCGATACGTGAGACTTATTCCCTTGAACGTCTTGCTAGTATGTACGTGAACGAGATTGTGAGATTGCATGGCATGCCAGTATCCATAGTTTCGGATCGTGACCCAAGATTCACTTCACGATTTTGGGTTAGCTTGCAGAAAGCTATGGGCACGGATTTACGATTCAGTTCGGCATACCATCCTCAAACGGACAGACAATCAGAGAGGACTATTCAAACTCTTGAAGATTTATTAAGACTTTGTGTCCTAGATCTCAAAGGGAGTTGGGATAAGTACCTACCATTGGTGGAATTCTCCTACAACAAGAGTTATCAGGCGAGCATAGGTGTGGCTCCATTCGAGGCGTTGTATGGAAGAAAATGTCATTCTCCAGTATGCTGGGATGAGGTGGGTGAAGCAATATTGTTGGGACCAGAGTTGGTATGCATTACTACAGAGAAGATCCAAACGATTCGACAACGTATACAAACGACACAGGATCGACAAAAGAGTTATGTGGATCTTCATCGGAAGGACGTGGAATTTAATATTGGGGATCATGTATTGTTACGTGTTGCACCATGGAAGGGAGTTACAAGATTTGGGAAGAGAGGAAAGCTCAATCCAAGATTTGTTGGTCCATTTGAGATTCTTGAGCGAATAGGAAATGTGGCATATAGACTCGCATTACCTCCAAGCATGTCTCGTGTTCATAATGTTTTTCACATATCTATGCTTCGTAAATATGTTAAAGACCCGAACCACATTATTGAGTTAGAACCAGACGAGATAGCTGAAGATTTAACGTACGAGGAGGTACCTGTTAAGATCTTAGATAAGAAAGAGCATGTCCTACGCACGAAGGTTATACCGCAAGTTAAGATTTTGTGGAGAAACCATGCTATTGAAGAAATAACCTGGGAGTTAGAATCAGAAATGAAAGCGAGGTATCCTCACCTTTTTGAAACATCAGGTACGTACGTCAATTTCGAGGACGAAATTTCATAAGGAGGGGAGGTTGTAAGACCCCAACTTATTAATGAATAAAATCAATTTTTTTTTAAATATTATTGTGAATAATAAGGGGTTAATTTGATATAATACTTTGGTTATGGGTGAAATGTGCAAATTTTACAAAATAAGCAAGTGGTTATAAAATATTCATTTTGTCAGGGAATATTCGTTTGGTCGTGGAATATTCTTGCTGTCGGGGAATATTCGTACGACGGCGCAGCCTTGTGTGGGCCCCATAACGGAAAGCGATTGGATGAAAAAAATGACAAGTATAAGTTGTTTATAAATAACGGCGTAGTTGTTACCGTTAATACTGTTGGAATACCCGGTGGTTAAATTATAGTAGCACACGGTATTGCACCAATTATTGATTCTTACGTAAGAAGACACTACTCAATAATTGTTACAGTAGTTATTATTCAATATTTTATTTTATTGATTCAATAATTGCTGCGTTGATATTTTATATTATTGTTGTTTTAATAATTGTTGCTGCACAGTATTTTCCATTATCAGATCAATAATTCATATTATTTGAATATTATTATTAGATAACATTATTGACAATGTCTAGAAAGTTCTGTCTAAGGAGAGGTTTGGTCATCTAATTGCGCGCCAGTGAGGAAAAATCCTTATTGGAAAGCCCCCTCTTTCCTGGGAACGACCTGGTTGTCATAAATGTGATTCTGTAATATTATTTGTGAATAATTAATTATTGATTCATATGATAAGGAAATATTTATTTTATGTGGATATAAATGAGGGATATATTTTTGTGGTTAAAAATGAAGGAGTTAATGTTGAGGTTTTTATCCGTATTTTTGTCGGAATGGAGGTATTAAAATCAGGGTTTTTGAGATATTTTACGGGGGTTATAATTTTTAATCCGACCGTTGGATCGTGGTAATTTTTGGATATGTTATACATATATAAGTTGAGTATATGTCCACAAATTTTGAACCGTTAAAAATGAACGTATGATTTATTATGAATTTTACGAGATGACTGGTTCAGAAATTGTTGAATTTTCGGAGTTTATTATTTTGATGGAAAATTCTAGAATTGGTGGGCCCCACTTGTGGTTGGTGAAGAAATGTGCTGAATTATATTTCAAATGTGGTGGGTGGGAATAGTAGCAGGTAAAGCCATCAGGTTGCAGGTCAAGCCTACTAAAATTTTTCTATAAATAGAGGGCTAAGTTAGAATTGAAAATCACACCAGAAACAAGTTTTCTCTCTTTCTCTCTCTAGATTATTGAGTGTATTTTGTGAGTATTTAGATACTTTGAGAGTTTCTATTCATCAGAGCAAGTTTCTTTCAGCCTTATACCGGTATTCCGACCAGAAGTACTGATATCTTGAGGTAAGGGATATTATTTTCTTCTTAAATGATATTATTTTCTTCAATATCATTATGCTGAAATATTGATATGAACTTTTTATCAAATTTGGAACTTTTTATGTCGAGGTTACTATTCACGTATACGTTACTATTCACGTATACGGCACTATTTACGAATATGACACTATTCACCGAAAAATAAAAATTTTTTTTTTTGTCTAAGATGTCTATTATGGTTACTATCTTTGATTATATACATGTTTTGATCTTTATTTTTTTGAATTCTGCTTCACAATTAATTATTATGAAGTATTATTGATCTTGGATAAACTGTTATACGAATCCCTAATATTTGTCTTTCTATCTCACTGGATTCGTTCTCTTTAAGATATTTTTCATCATCCTCAGTCCTAAATGATGATATTACTGAATATCTTTTGTGACGCCCCCAAAATTAGGTATACATCACCCATCTTGGGTCGCCACTTACATAGTACAGAATACAAATACAACTGATTAATACAACTGTCGTGTACAATACGACAAAACATAAACTGTGAGTTTGAATACAAATATTATCTTCTAGAGAGTATTCATACTCAAAAGGAGTCCTCATTACATTTATTAACACACCATTACATAGAATAGTGAGGACTACTAACTAATACTATCATTCGGACCATCACTCCGTACCCCGACTTGCCCCAGCTACGTTCTCATTTCCTGAAGAGAACAGTGAAAGAAAGGGTGAGCTCAACTAGCCCAGTAAGAAATATTATGACTAAGATAATGCAGAATAAATTATCATTAGCCTTCAACAATGTTAAACTGATAAAATATAATAGACATCAAGTTTAACTGCAGCGGAACAAGCAATCCATTAAAAGAGTCAAGTAGAAAATAAACTCTACTATCTTTTATGATTTAAAAGGTTTTTCAACACTGCGATCGCTGAGACTCAGCTTAATAAAATAATCCACATCATCGAATCACCCCTGCACTACGGCCAAGGATATTCGTGTATTCATTAATGGTCATGATCATGCCAACAACTGTCCATCAATGCACTACGGGCCAATGAGGACTTTTACTACATCATTTGTAACATTACGGTCATGATTATACCGAATAATCCCTGGTCATAATCATACCAAGTCCATCTATGCACTACAGGCCACAGATGACTTTCAACATTTTATAAACATGAGGATGATGACAATGATATAAGAATTCAATAAAACAAGTTCAAGAATTAATTTATCCAGGAATTAATAACGTCCAAATTGTCAACATGATACTGCTTTGTGGAGTAAAATTCAAGAATGATCAGGAGAATATTTTCATGAATAGATACTAGATGAAGCGCAAATGTCAAGGATATTCCACAAATTTCTTGGAGTATAGAAGTCAAAACTTAACCAACTGAGTATAATAAAGAATGGAATAACAAAAAAAATCACTATGCATGCGATAGACCGCACAGACAGGTTATTCCAACAGAATAATAAATAATGGAACCAGGTCCGGCGTAAACGCACAGACAGGATATTCCGACAGAATAATAAATAATGGAACCAGGTCCGGCGTAAACGCACAGACAGGATGTTCCAACAGAATAATAATAAAAACGGAACCAGGTCCGGTGTAAAACACACAGACAGGATGTTCCAACAGAATAATAGAAGAATGTCACCAAGTATAGGGTAGACCGCGTATACAGGTTATTCCAACAGAATAATAAGAAATGGAATAACAACAGTTCTCTTCATGAATAAGAAAGAATAACACACCTTACCGTAAAAGAACTGGATATAAGAGTAGTGAAGTAGCAGAAAACTTTTCTTCTATCTCTATATAATCTCTCTCTATAGTTTCTCTCTCTAGAGTTCAGTGAATTCGTAAGAAAATAATGAAGGAATGAGCTTCTATTTATAGGAAAATGGAATGCATAGTAACTAATCCATGAACGGTCCAGATTGATTACTTTAATCTGATGGTCCATATTAAAAGAAAAATCTTTTAAATAAAATATAATATATTCTATTTATAGAATAACTTTAATAAAGTATTCTGTTTTATATAAAAAGATGTTTCTGTTTTATTACGTTAATAATACGAATAAAACAAAACGTCATTATCGCTAAATAATTCATATTATTAACTGACAATAATGGAATCAAACTGAGTGACTTCTCACATAAGCATTAATAATTAATACTGTGTGCTACTATGCAACCACACGTATTACTGTACTTTTACTACCGAGTAGTTCAACAGTATCAACGGTAAAACTTCCGCCGTTATTTTCATAAAGTATTTTTGTCGTTTTCTCAATCCGACAATAATTCCGTTGTGGGGTCCACCAATAATTGTACCGTCGTACAGATATTCCCCGACAAAAAGAATATTCTCCGACCAATCGAATATAATATGACAACTTGCATACTTTGCAAAATTTATAAATACTACCCATAACTATTATATCAAATCCACACATTAATATAAAAAAAATTATTTCGAGAAAAATTAAATATTTATTCATAAAATCTGGGGTTTCACAATCTCCCTCCTTATAGAATTTCGCCCTCGAAATTTACGTACGTACTTGGTATGCCGAACATGTGAGGATACCTTGACTTCACTTCAAATTCTAACTCTTGAGGTATAACCTTTAAGCATCGAATATGATCCTTCTTATCCAAGATGTTAACACGTATCTCTTCATACGTTAAATCTTTCGCTATTTCGTCCGGTTTTAAATTAATAATGCGGTTCGGGTCGTCCACATATTTACGGAACATCGATACGTAAAAAAAATATTCTGAACACGCAACATACTTGGCGATAAAACGAGTCTATAGGCCACAGTTCCTACTTCATCGAGGATTTCAAATGGGCCAATTAAATCGAGAGTTGAGATTTCCTCTCTTCGTCGATTCTTGCTTCTAGAATAACGCCCTCTTGAACCTTCTTCTTCACATTTATCAGCTCTTAGTATGTAGCTTGAGCGGCTTTAACTTTATCGATTAAAGTCGATTTTAATCGTATATTCGTTATCTTCACGTGGGTTCGAATATTCACACTTGTAACCGTATACGATCTTCTACACAACGCGTCAGCTACCACGTTCACTTTTCCACGATGTTATTGAATGGTACGATCGTAATCTTCAACAGCTCGAGCCAACGTCTTTGGCGCATAATACGTTCGTTTTAGTTGAAGAAATATTTGAGGGTTTAAGAAATAGGTTTTGTACTGGGGTCAATACAAAATTCAATTTTACGCTCTGGGGTAGGCTAAGAAGTCTTCAAGAATACGTCAAGAAATTTATTAACAATAGAAATATCGTTCAAAACTGTGACCCTCATCCAAGACTTGGATAACACGTCACATTGATACCTATCAACTTGCCATCATCATTTACAACGTCTCCTACGGAAAGTCTAGCTTCGGTGCATTCCACACCAGGAAGTCAACAGCGAAAGGAACGGGGATTTTTACTTATGGCTTGATATGACAATGATTGACTTTAGTGGTTTGGTTGCTTGAATTCGCATAACAGGTTGGTTAGGAATATGAAAATTAACAACCTTACGAAAAGCATAATGGGTAGTTAACCAATCGTTTCCAAAAATCACATATCGACAGGTAACGTGAAAGTGTCGATTTGAATCAAACAAGATTTATAATTAGTAGAGTTAACGAAGGTTTCTCCTAACAGAGTTTCAACAAATAAGTCAAGCCTAATATTTTTTTTTTTTTTTAAAGGGCCAAGTTTAAACGTTGAACACAACTAGGTGAAATACAAGAGTGGGTAGAACCAGTATTGAATAAGGTACAAACTTCGCAAGGGTTTATGATTAGCTTACCCGCGATAACTTTATTTGGGTTCCTCACTTGTTGGGAAGTCATGACAACCGCTCTCCCTTGAACTACCCGGCTTTGACTTGTCTGGGGTAGCATTTGATGTCATCTCTATCGTTGGAATTGACTTTAATATCGGACATATTCCACCCTCAACTGCTTCATCGTACTCCTGCTTCATAATCTGAATCATCAATCTTCGATCCATGTCGAGTTCAGATTGACCGCTCTGTACAGGGTAATTCAAAACTCGATGTTGGGTTCTCCCAATTGCTGTCCAAAAAGAGAAATGTATATCATCTATTTTAGCCTTTTTGGATCGGACATCTCTTTCTACAATATCAGCACGTCGTGCGGCTTTTACCCATGCATCCTTCATTCTCACTCGTTCAGTTGTTTCTTCTTTCAGCTGATCCTTGATATTTGAATTCTCAGATTCCAACTTTAATATCTTACACTCTGCCAAAGCGTGATTTTGTTCGAGCAACACATATCGGGTAACACAATTTTGAATCGTTACATCTCTTTGCTCCACGACCGCCTGTCGTTCTTCAGCATGCTCTTCTAACTCATGAACACGATTTTGTAATTCTAAGTTTTGATCATAAATTTCTTCTAACCAATTCTCCTCAGGTTCCTCTTCGTCCTCTTCTTCCTCTTCTTCCTCGCTCTCAGCTGCTACCTCTGCCACTAGCTCGGGTGCAACTATTAGTTCTTCACTTACCACATAGATATCTCTAATTTCTTCTTCGCCTGATATTACATTATCCTGGTTGGTGATTAGAGATGCCACGGTCTCATTCACTCCAATGTTGACATTTTCAGCTGCCATTTTCAAATACTGCCACAAAACAAGGGTTAATTAACATGTCACATATTATCAATATACTTTGACCGACCAATTAAATACAAAATAAACTTAGGTAGGTCATACTAGCGAAGGAATTCCCCGTCTCTCCCCTCCTAGTTCTATTCTCACATCTTAGCCAGGGATCATATCCCTAAGCTCTGATACCAACTGTGACGCCCCCAAAATTAGGTATACATCACCCATCTTGGGTCGCCACTTACATAGTACAGAATACAAATACAACTGATTAATACAACTGTCGTGTACAATACGACAAAACATAAACTGTGAGTTTGAATACAAATATTATCTTCTAGAGAGTATTCATACTCAAAAGGAGTCCTCATTACATTTATTAACACACCATTACATAGAATAGTGAGGACTACTAACTAATACTATCATTCGGACCATCACTCCGTACCCCGACTTGTCCCAGCTACGTTCTCATTTCCTGAAGAGAACAGTGAAAGAAAGGGTGAGCTCAACTAGCCCAGTAAGAAATATTATGACTAAGATAATGCAGAATAAATTATCATTAGCCTTCAACAATGTTAAACTGATAAAATATAATAGACATCAAGTTTAACTGCAGCGGAACAAGCAATCCATTAAAAGAGTCAAGTAGAAAATAAACTCTACTATCTTTTATGATTTAAAAGGTTTTTCAACACTGCGATCGCTGAGACTCAGCTTAATAAAATAATCCACATCATCGAATCACCCCTGCACTACGGCCAAGGATATTCGTGTATTCATTAATGGTCATGATCATGCCAACAACTGTCCATCAATGCACTACGGGCCAATGAGGACTTTTACTACATCATTTGTAACATTACGGTCATGATTATACCGAATAATCCCTGGTCATAATCATACCAAGTCCATCTATGCACTACAGGCCACAGATGACTTTCAACATTTTATAAACATGAGGATGATGACAATGATATAAGAATTCAATAAAACAAGTTCAAGAATTAATTTATCCAGGAATTAATAACGTCCAAATTGTCAACATGATACTGCTTTGTGGAGTAAAATTCAAGAATGATCAGGAGAATATTTTCATGAATAGATACTAGATGAAGCGCAAATGTCAAGGATATTCCACAAATTTCTTGGAGTATAGAAGTCAAAACTTAACCAACTGAGTATAATAAAGAATGGAATAACAAAAAAAATCACCATGCATGCGATAGACCGCACAGACAGGTTATTCCAACAGAATAATAAATAATGGAACCAGGTCCGGCGTAAACGCACAGACAGGATATTCCGACAGAATAATAAATAATGGAACCAGGTCCGGCGTAAACGCACAGACAGGATGTTCCAACAGAATAATAATAAAAACGGAACCAGATCCGGTGTAAAACACACAGACAGGATGTTCCAACAGAATAATAGAAGAATGTCACCAAGTATAGGGTAGACCGCGTATACAGGTTATTCCAACAGAATAATAAGAAATGGAATAACAACAGTTCTCTTCATGAATAAGAAAGAATAACACACCTTACCGTAAAAGAACTGGATATAAGAGTAGTGAAGTAGCAGAAAACTTTTCTTCTATCTCTATATAATCTCTCTCTATAGTTTCTCTCTCTAGAGTTCAGTGAATTCGTAAGAAAATAATGAAGGAATGAGCTTCTATTTATAGGAAAATGGAATGCATAGTAACTAATCCATGAACGGTCCAGATTGATTACTTTAATCTGATGGTCCATATTTAAAGAAAAATCTTTTAAATAAAATATAATATATTCTATTTATAGAATAACTTTAATAAAGTATTCTGTTTTATATAAAAAGATGTTTCTGTTTTATTACGTTAATAATACGAATAAAACAAAACGTCATTATCGCTAAATAATTCATATTATTAACTGACAATAATGGAATCAAACTGAGTGACTTCTCACATAAGCATTAATAATTAATACTGTGTGCTACTATGCAACCACACGTATTACTGTACCGAGTAGTTCAACAGTATCAACGGTAAAACTTCCGCCGTTATTTTCATAAAGTATTTTTGTCGTTTTCTCAATCCGACAATAATTCCGTTGTGGGGTCCACCAATAATTGTACCGTCGTACAGATATTCCCCGACAAAAAGAATATTCTCCGACCAATCGAATATAATATGACAACTTGCATACTTTGCAAAATTTATAAATACTACCCATAACTATTATATCAAATCCACACATTAATATAAAAAAAATTATTTCGAGAAAAATTAAATATTTATTCATAAAATCTGGGGTTTCACATCTTTGGCCTGTAGTGCAAAGATGTATGATTACTTGATGAATATCTTTGGCCTGTAGTGCAAAGATGAACATGTGTTGAGATGAACATGACTGACAGGTGTTACAAATAAATATCTTTGGCCTGTAGTGCAAAGATGAATATTTGGATAAAGATGATTATTAATTGATGTTACAGGGATAAAATATTGATGATGGATTTTTAAATCTTAGAAGATAGTAGAATTCTTTCTCTACTTGACTCTTCTAATGGTTTGCTGTTTCCGCTGCAGTTGTTGATCTAAAACTTGTTGTCGATTATATTCTATCAGATTTTTCCCTGTTGAAGACTAACGATAATTTGTTGTATATTATCTTAGTCATAATATTCTTTACTGGGCTAGTTGAGCTCACCCTTTTTTTTTGTTCCATTTTTCTTCTCAGGAGGTGAGAACATAGCAGGATCTAGTCGGGTTATGGAGTGATGGTTCTAGAAAGATATTTTAGCAGTCCTCACTATTTCTGTAAAATAGTGTTTGAATAATTGTAATGAGGATTTATTTGAGTGTGGATATTTTCCAGAAGACAATGTTTGTATTTAAACTCACAGTATGTGTTGTCGTATTTTGCACGACAATTGTATTAATGAAGTTGTAGTTTGCTTTCTGTACCATGTATTTGGCGACTCAGAATGGGTGTTGTATACCTATTTTGGGGGCGTCACATAGAGGGTTAAGTTTAAATTAAAAATCACACCAGAAACATAAGTTTTCTCTCTTTCTCTCTCTATATTATAAAGTATATTTTGTGAGTATTTAGATACTTTGAGAGTTGCTATTCAGTGCAAGTTTCCTTCGACTTTGCATTCCAGTCAGAAATACTGCACTTTTGAGGTAAGGGATAGTAAGGGATATTAAGGAATGTTATATTTTTCATAATGATGTTATTCTTTCAATATCATTATACTGAAATATTGGTATAGATTTTATTGTGGAATTTTCTACCTTTTTGAGTCGGGGTTACTATTCACGTATACAATACTATTCACGTATACGGCACTATTCATGTATATGGCACTATTTACGTATATGACATTATTTTCGTATACGGTACTATGTACGAATACGGAGTTACTATTTATGAATTACTATTCACGAGTTACTATTCATGAGTTACAATTCACGAGTTAATATTCATGAGTTACTATTCACGACAAAATTAGTTTCTTTTTCTGACCAAATTATAGTTGATTTATGAATATTACTCTTGAAATTAAATTCATATTTTGATCATATTGTTTTTATTATCATATATAACATTTTTATAACCCTGATGTTGAATTTCTCTTTCACTTGAGTGTAAAGATGGGTAAATTATTGGTATGATCGTGACTGAGGAATATCTTTGGCCTGTAGTGTAAAGATGAATTGTTAACTGGTATGATCATTACCATTGAATTTATAATTGAATATCTTTAGCTTAAGTGTAAAGATGAATTGATTAATATGGTTATAATTATTGTTTATATAAATTCTGAAATGATTATATATTTCTTTGAGATATTAATATATTTGGTCTGTAGTGCAAATATGAACTGTTGAGGAATATCTTTGGTCTGTAGTGCAAAGATGAATTATTGATGAATATCTTTGGCCCGTAGTGCAAAGATGACCTGTTGTTGAATATCTTTGGCCTGTAGTGCGAAGATGGTCTGTTGATGAATATCTTTAGCCGTAGTGCAAAGATAAAATTGTTAGTATGATTATAAACAGGAACTATGATTTGGTATAACCATGATTTTTGATGTTTCAGGTGATGAAAATTATCTTTGTCCTGGATGAGAAAAGGAATTTAGAACAACAATTACGATTATGAGTTATACACGTGATTGTGGACAGGAATTGTTGATTGATGTTGCAGGGATAAAACATTGTTGGTGGACTTTTAACATGGAGAAGATAATAGACTTTATGGTCTATTTGACTCTTTTAATGGATTGCTCGTTCCGCTGCAACTATGGTTGAAAAGTTTTATCATTTACCATATGTTCTAAATCTCTGATTTATTACTGATGAAGGCTATTGATAATTTAATTATCTTTAGTCATGATATTCTTTACTAGGCTAGTTGTGCTCACCCTTTTACTTCACAATTCCTTTTCAGGTAATAAGAGTGTAGCTGGGTCGAGCGAGGGTAACGGGAAAATAGAACGGTGGTCTCTAGCTGTGGAGGTTCTCCCTAAGCAGTATAAAAAAGTGTTGTATACATCATTTAGTAGTTATATTTGGTGAATCAAATAGGGTGAGGCGAACCTAACGTTGGAAGGATGTTTTGCCACTATCATATAAGATATCTAATGATATACAACCTCATGTCACGATAAGACAGGGATGTGCTCATCCACTTGCTGAGTATCTTTACGAGCACTACCTATATAATCTTGGTGTTTGTTTGAAGTATAATTCTCAATTAGAGACAGTGGAGATAATGATATGTCAAGAGAAGACTCACCATTGGGAAGAATATGATAGTAATCTTCTCGTTTTTCTTTGGGGTCTATTGGGTCAACCAAGGATAATTCTGTGGCCATATGATATCTATCATAACCTAGACGCATGGTCTCCCATATACGAAGATTTCCTTGAGCACTTTCCAAAGAATTTAATTTCTAAAACAGTCTTTGACTATACCTTTATGTAAGGTGCCACTGTGAGGTGTTGTCCACGGTTGGGACATGAGTCACATTTAGTATATATTTGTATCCAAACTCACAGCATATGTGTTGTTGTATTTTATACGACAATTGTTGTAATAAAGTTGTAGTTGCTTTCTGTACCATGTATTTGGCGACTCAGAATGGGTTGGATGGAATGGACCTATTTTGGGGTCGTTACAAGTAAGGTATAAACTTCGCAAGAATTTATAATTAACTAACCCGTTATACCTTCGTTCGGGTTCCTCGCGTTTTGGGCAGTCACGACAAACGCTCTTCCAGAAATCGTCGACTTTATTTTGTCTTATCCGCCTTTGGTGTCACCGTCCCAGCTGGACTTGGTTTCGCTATAGTACAATCTCGAGCGATATGTCCTTCCTTTCCACAATTATAACATACCTTGAACTGTTGTGAGCAGTTTGGACTTATATGTCCCTCCTCTCTGCATTTGTAACATCTAACTGGCGGTCGTTTTACTCCCCTAGAATTTGTTCCTGGTGCTGGTGCTTCTGTCGACGTCTTCCTGTCATCGCTAAATCTTCTCTTCTTGAAATTTCCACTTGACTCACCTCTCCTATTATCATGGCCACGATGACCACCCGAGTGGTTACCACTTTTGTCTGTATTTTTCCCTCCTCGCTGGTTCTCATCTCTCCGATGACTGCTGTCACCAGTATGACCCTGGTTATGGTCCCTCGGTTGAACATACTCATTATCTTGCTCTAATAATTGAGCCCTGTTTACAACATCTGAATATAAAGAAAATTTATGAGAGATAAGATATTGTCGAATCTCGGGTTTTAAACCTCTCAGAAACATCTTTGTCATTCGTTCCTCATTCTCGACCAAATGAGGTGCAGACCTGGATAACTCTGCAAACTTTGCCTCGTACTGGGACACCGTCATGTTGTTTTGTTCCAATCTAATAAACTCTACCTCCTTCATATGACGAATACTTTCAGGAAAGTACTTGTCATTAAACAGTTTCTGAAATGTTTCCGAGGACATGTTGAGTGCGTCAGGCTGGGGACGCTTCACAGACTCCCACCAGTAGTCTGCCTCACCGCGGAACATAAAGGTGGCGAATGGAACCTTCTGTTCCTCCGTGCATCCCAAGACATCGAATATCTTGGTAATTTGCTTGACCCACGTTTCCGCCATGATCGGATCCGGCTTTCCCTTAAATTCTGGTGGTCCCAATTCTTTGAACTGCTTGGCTGTGACAAATCGTGCGTTGTTATCATTTCCACCTGTATTCTGCACACGAGTCTCCCTCGTCTGATTTTGCATGAACTGTAAAAAGCTCCTAAACATTCCATCATTCATCGTTTGCTCGGTAACGTTGTTTACAGGAGGAATATTGCCTTCCTGTTGTATGTTCCCCTGGGTGGTGATTAAAGGTGTCTCCACAGTCTCATTCACTCCATTACTGACGTTATCTGCTGCCATTCTTAAATACTGTCACAAAACAAGGGTTAATTGACATGTCACATATTATCCCTATATCTGACCGACCAAATAATTACCAAATAAACTTATTTAGGTCATACTAGCGAAGGAATTCCCCGTCTCTTCCCTCCTAGTTCTTGTCTCACATCTCAGTCAGGGATCATATCCCTAAGCTCTGATACCAACTGTGACGCCCCCAAAATAGATATACAACATCCATTCTGAGTCGCCAAATACATGGTACAAAAAGCAAACTACAACTTCAATAATACAATTGTCGTGTAAAATACGATAACACATACTGTGAGTTTAAATGCAAATATTATCTTCTAGACAATATCCACACTCAAATAAGTCCTCATTACAATTATTCAAACACTATTTTACAGAAATAGTGAGGACTGCTAAAATATCTTTATAGAACCATCACTCCATAACCCGACTAGATCCTGCTATGTTCTCACCTCCTGAGAAGAAAAATGGAACAAAAAAAAAGGGTAAGCTCAACTAGCCCAGTAAAGAATATTATGACTAAGATAATATACAACAAATTATCGTTAGTCTTCAACAGGGAAAAATCTGATAGAATATAATCGACAACAAGTTTTAGATCAACAACTGCAGCGGAAACAGCAAACCATTAGAAGAGTCAAGTAGAGAAAGAATTCTACTATCTTCTAAGATTTAAAAGTCCATCATCAATATTTTATCCCTGTAACAATAATCAATAACCATATTTAATCAAATATTCATCTTTGCACTACAGGCCAAAGATATTCATTTGTATCACCAGTCGGTCATGTTCATCTCAACACCTGTTCATCTTTGCACTACGGGCCAAAGATATTCATCACTTAATCATTCATCTTTGCACTATAGGCCAAAGATATTCATCAGGTAATCATACATCTTTGCACTACAGGCCAAAGATATTCAGTAATATCATCATTTAGGACTGAGGATGATGAAAAATATCTTAAAAAAAATAAATCCAGTGAGACAGGAGGACAAATAGTAGGGATTCGTATAACAGTTTATCCAATATCAATAATACTTCGTAATAATCAATTGTGAAGCAGAATTCAAAAATAAAGATAAAAACATGGATACAATCAAAGATAGTAACCATAATCAATATCTTGGACAAAAAATTTTTTTTTATTTTTTGGTGAATAGTGCCGTATACGTGAATAGTGCCGTATACGTGAATAGTAATGTATACGTGAATAGTAACCCCGACACAAAAAGTTCTAAATTTGATAAAAAGTTCATATCAATATTTCGGCATAATGATATTGAAGAAAATATCATTTAAGAAGAAGATAATATCCCTTACCTCAAAATAACCGTACTTCTGACTGAATATCGGATATGAGGCTGAATGAAACTTGTGCTGAATTGCAACTTTTAAAGTATCTAAATACTCACAAAATACACTCAATAATCTAGAGAGAGAAAGAGAGAAAACTTATGAATTCTGGTGTGATTTTTAATTCCATCTTAGCCTTCTATTTATAGGAAAATGTTAGCACGCCGAAGAAGACTTAACATGCAATCTGATGGCTTTACCTGCTACTATTCAAGCCTACCACATTTGAATAAAAATCTCAGCACATTTCTTCACCAACCAAAAGTGGGGCCCACCAATTCTAGAATTTTTCACCAAAATGATAAACTCCGAAAATTCAACAATTTCTGAACCAGTCATCTCGTAAAATTCATAATAAATCATACGTTCATTTTTAACAGTTCAAAATTTGTGGACATATACTCAACTTATATATGTATAACTTATCCAAAAATTACCACGATCCAACGGTCGGATTAAAAATTATAACCCCCGCAAAATATCTCAAAAACTCTGATTTTTAATACCTCCATTCCGACAAAAATACGGATAAAAACTTCAACATTAACTCTTTCATTTTTAACCACAAAAATATATCCCTCATTTATATTCACATAAAATAAATATTTCCTTATCATATGAATCAATAATTAATTATTCATAAATAATATTACAGAATCACATTTATGACAACCAGGCCGTTCCCAGGAAAGAGGGGGCTTTCCAACAAGAATTTCTCCTTACTGGCGCGCAATTAGATGACCAAACCTCTCCTTAGACAGAACTTTCTAGACATTGCCAATAATGTTATCTAATAATATTATTCAAATAATATGAATTATTGATCTGATAATGGAAAATACTGTGCAGTGACAATTATTGAAACAACAATAATATAAAATATCAATGCAGCAATTATTGAATCAATAAAATAAATTATTGAACAGTAACTATTGTAACAATTATTGAGTAGTGCCTTCCTTCGTAAGAATCAATAATTGGTGCAATACCGTGTGCTACTGTATTTTAACCACCAGGTATTCCAACAGTATTAACGGTAACAACTACGCCGTTAATTATAAACAACTTATACTTGTCATTTTCTTCATCCAATCGCTTTCGTTATGGGGCCTACACAAGGCTGCGTCGTCGTACGAATTTTTCCCGACAGCAAGAATATTCCACGACCAAACGAATATTCACCGACAAAAAATGAATATTTTATAACCACTTGCTTATTTGAAATATTTGCGCATTTTACCCATAACTAACCACATTAATCAAATCAACCCTTTCTATTTCAAAATAATAAATAGAGAAAATTTAATTTCATTTATTAATAAGTTGGGGTCTTACAAAAAGTCCATCATCGATATTTTATCCCTGTAACATCAATCAATATACATATTGAATCAAATAGTCATCTTTGCACTATAAGCCAAAGATATTAATCAGTCGGTCATGTTCATCTCAACACCTGTTCATCTTTGCACTACGGGCCAAAGATATTCATAAAAAAATCATTCATCTTTGCAGTACAGGCTAAAGATATTCAGTTATATCATCATTTAGGACTGACGATGATGAAAAATATTTTAAAGAAAACGAATCCAGTGAGACAAAAGAATAAATATTAAGGATTCGTACTTTAGACAATCCAAGTTCAAAAATACTCCATAATAAACTATTGTGGAGCGAAATTCAAAAATGAAGATCAAAACATAGATCCAATCAAAGATAGGAACCATAATAGACAATCTTGGACACAAAAAAGAAAATTTAATTTTTCTGTGAATAGTGTCGTATACGTGAATAGTAACGTATACGTGAATAATAATTTCGACACTGAAAGATAGAAATTTAACAACAAAATTATTATGCTTCGTGAATAGTACTCGTGAATAGTAATTCGTGAATAGTAACTCGTAAATAGTAACTCATGAATAGTAACTCCGACATGAAAAGAACGGAATTTCACAAGAAAAATCTTATCAATATTCCGGTATAATGATATTGAAATAAATAATATCATTTATAAAAAAAATAACATTCCTTACCTCAAAAGAATAGTACTTCTAGCTGGAATATCAGATATAGCGCTGAAGGAAACTTGCACCATATAGCAACACTCAATATATCAAAATACTCACAAGAATACGCTCGATAATATAGAGAGAGAAAACTTCAGTTTCTGGTGTGATTTTTAATTCTAACCTAAGCACCCTATTTATAGGAAAAATGCTTAGAATACCAAAGCAGAAAATTTAATAAAATAATTTTATTTATTAAATATTCAAGCCCACCACCAAAGAATCTGAATAAAATAATAGAACTAGATAAATAATTTTATTTATTAAATATTCACTCCATATCCCGACTAGTTCCCGCTATATTCTCGCCTTCTAAGAAGAAAAATAGAACAAAAAGGAAAAGGGTGACCTCAACTAGCCCAGTAAAGAATATTATGACTAAGATAATGTACAACAAATTATCCTTAGTCTTCAACAGGAAAAAATCTGATAGAATACAATAGACAACAAGTTTTAGATCAACAACTGCAGCGGAAACAACAATTCATTAGAAGAGTTAAGTAGAGAATAAAATTTACTATCATCTACGAATTTAAAAGTTCATCATCGATGTAAGACCCCAACTTTTATAAATAAAGATGAATTTTCTATAAATATCATTTTTGAATATTATGGAGTTAATTTGATATAATGTTATAGTTGTGGGTAATATTTATAAATTTTGCAAAGTACGCAAATTGTTATATAATATTCGATTGGTCGGGGAATATTCGTTTTAACAGGGAATATTCGTACAACGGCACAATCATTGGTGAACCCCACAACAAAATTATTGTCGGATTGAGAAAACGACAAAAATATTTTATTAAAAATAACGGCGGAAGTTTTACCATTGATACTGTTGAACTACTCGGTAGTAAAAGTACAGTAATACGTGTGGTTGCATAGTAGCACACGGTATTGATTATTAATGCTTATGTGAGAAGTCACTCAGTTTGATTCAATTATTATCAGTTAATAATATGAATTATTTAGCGATAATGACGTTTTGTTTTATTCGTATTATTAACGTAATAAAACAGAAACATCTTTTTATATCAAACAGAATGCTTTATTAAAGTTATTCTATAAATAGAATATATTATATTTTATTTAAAAGATTTTTCTTTAAATATGGACTGTCATATTAAAGTAATCAATCTGGACCGTTCATGGATTAGTTACTATGCATTCTATTTTTCTATAAATAGCAGCTCATTCCTTCATTATTTCTTACGAAT
The DNA here is from genome assembly GCA_016801055.1 of Panax notoginseng. Taxonomy (NCBI): domain Eukaryota; kingdom Viridiplantae; phylum Streptophyta; class Magnoliopsida; order Apiales; family Araliaceae; genus Panax; species Panax notoginseng. Next base: position 10,378,415 of record CM029019.1, read on the forward strand.
TCACTGAACTCTAGAGAGAGAAACTATAGAGAGAAACTATAGAGAGAGAGAAGAAGAGTATTCTATTACTTAAGTACTTCCTTATTTCAGCTCTTCTTTAAAACGGTAAGGGGTGTTATTCTTTCTTATTCATGAAGAGAACTGTTGTTATTCCATTTCTTACTATTCTGTTGGAATAACCTGTATACGCGGTCTACCCTATACTTGGTGACATTCTTCTATTATTCTGTTGGAACATCCTGTCTGTGTGTTTTACACTGGACCTGGTTCCGTTTTTATTATTATTCTGTTGGAACATCCTGTCTGTGTGTTTTACACCGGACCTGGTTCCGTTTTTATTATTATTCTGTTGGAACATCCTGTCTGTGTGTTTTACACCGGACCTGGTTCCGTCTTGTTATTATTCTGTTGGAACATCATGTCTGTGTGTTTTACACCAGACCTGGTTCCATTATTTATTATTCTGTCGGAATATCCTGTCTGTGCGTTTACGCCGGACCTGGTTCCATTATTTATTATTCTGTTGGAATAACCTGTCTGTGCAGTCTATCGCATGCCGGGTGATTTCTTTTGTTATTCCATTCTTTATTATACTCAGTTGGTTAAGTTTTGACTTCTATACTCCATGAAATTAGTGGAATATCCTTGATAATTGCGGTTCATCCAGTATCTTTTCATGAAAATATTCTTCTAAGTATTCTTGAATTTTACTCCACAAAGCAGTATCATGTTGACAATTTGGACGTTGTTAATTCTTGGATAAATTAATTCTTGAACTTGTTTTATTGAATTCTTATATCATTGTCATCATCCTCATGTTTATAAAATATTGAAAGTCATCTGTGGCCTGTAGTGCATAGATGGACTTGGTATGATTATGACCAGGGATTATTCGGTATAATCATGACCGTAATGTTACAAAGGATGTGGTAAAAGTCCTCATTGGCCCGTAGTGCATTGATGGACAGTTGTTGGCATGATCATGACCATTAATGAATACACGAATATCCTTGGCCGTAGTGCAGGGGTGATTCGATGTTGTAGATTATTTTATTAAGCTGAGTCCCAGCGATCACAATGTTGAAAAACCTTTTAAATCATAAAAGATAGTAGAGTTTATTTTCTACTTGACTCTTTTAATGGATTGCTTGTTCCGCTGCAGTTAAACTTGATGTCTATTATATTTTATCAGTTTAATATTGTTGAAGGCTAATGATAATTTATTCTGCATTATCTTAGTCATAATATTTCTTACTGGGCTAGTTGAGCTCACCCTTTCTTTCACTGTTCTCTTCAGGAAATGAGAACGTAGCTGGGGCAAGTCGGGGAACGGAGTAATGGTCCGAATGATAATATTTATTAGTAGTCCTCACTATTCTATGTAATAGTGTGTTAATAAATGTAATGAGGACTCCTTTTGAGTATGAATACTCTCTAGAAGATAATATTTGTATTCAAACTCACAGTTAATGTTTTGTCGTATTGTACACGACAGTTGTATTAGTAAGTTGTATTTGTATTCTATACTATGTATCTGACGACCCAAGATGGGTGATGTATACCTAATTTTGGGGGCGTCAAAATCGATATTTGTGTGACGCCCCCAAAATAGGTATACATCACCTATTCTGAGTCGCCAGATACATGGTACAGAATTCAAATACAACTTAATAACAAGTAAACTTAGGTAGGTCATACTAGCGAAGGAATTTACCGTCTCTCCCCTCCTAGTTCTATTCTCACATCCTAGCCAGGGATCATATCCCTAAGCTTTAATACCAACTGTGACGCCCCCAAAATAGGTATACATCACCTATTCTGAGTCGCCAGATACATGGTACAGAATTCAAATACAACTTAATAATACAACTGTCGTGTACAATACGACAAAACATAAACTGTGAGTTTAAATACAAATATTATCTTCTAGAGAGTATTCATACTCAAAAGGAGTCCTCATTACAATTATTATCACACTATTATATAGAATAGTAAGGACTACTAATGTTATCATCTAGGACCATCACTCTGTTCCCCGACTCGTCCCAACTATATTCTCATTTCCTGAAGAGAACAGTGAAAGAAAGGGTGAGCTCAACTAGCCCAGTAAGAAATATTATGACTAAGATAATGCAGAATAAATTATCATTAGTCTTCAACAATGTTAAACTGATAAAATACAATAGACATCAAGTTTAACTGCAGCGGAACAAGCAATCCATTAAAAGAGTCAAGTAGAGAATAAAATCTACTATCTTTTATGATTTAAAAAGTTTTTCATCACTTTTATTACTGGGACTCAGCTTAATAAATAATCCACATCATCAATTCATCCCTGCACTACAGGCCAAGGATATTATTTAGTATCACGACCACGAATTATCCACGCACTACGGGCCAAAGATAATCGTGTTTTCATCAACGGTCCTGATCATGCCATAAAACAATTCATCTTTGCTCCCTTGGCCGAAGAGAATCCATAGCCATAATCATACCAAAAACTGTATATCAATACACTACGGGCCAATGAGGACTTTTTCCACATCATTTGTAATATTACAGTTATGATTATACCGAATAATCCCTGGTCATAATCATACCAAGTCCATCTATGCGTTACAGGCCACATATGACTTTCAACATAATATAAGCATGAGGATGATGACAATGATATAAGAATTCAATAAAACAAGTTCAAGAATTAATTTGTCCAGAAACCAATAACGTCTAAATTGTCAACATGATACTTTTGTGTAGAGTAAAATTCAAGAATGCTCAGAAGAATATTTTCATGAAAAGATACTGGATGAAGCGCAAATATCAAGGATATTCTACTAATTTTATGGAGTATAGAAGTCAAAACTTTAACCAACTGAGTATAATAAACCATGCATGCGGTACTTCGCATAGACAGGTTATTCCAACAGAATAATAATAATAACGAAACCAGGTCAGGCAAAATTTACACCGATAGGATGTTCTAACAGAATAATAAAGACGGAACCAAGTCCGACGTAAAACGCACAGACAAGATATTCCGACAGAATAATAAATAATAGAACCAGGTCCGGCGTAAAACGCACAGACAGGATATTCTAACATAATAATAATAAAGACGGAACCAGGTCCGGTGTAAAACACACAGACATGATGTTCCAACAGAATACTAATAAAGACGGAACCAGGTCCGATGTAAAACACAGACAGGATATTCCGACAGAATAATAAATAATAGAACCAGGTCCGGCATAAAGCACAGACAGGATATTCCAACAGAATAATAAAGAATGAAACAACAAAGAATTTCACCAAATATAGGGTAGCCCCCATATACAGGTTATTCCAACAGAATAATAAAGAATGGAATAACAGAAGTTCTCTTCATGAATAAGAAAGAAAGAATACAATTTACGAGTACAACAAATAATATCCCTTACATTTGAAAGAAGAGTATTCCGACTGGTAGGGCGAGAATATACTCGAAGAAACTTGTATTACGCTCAAAGTTTTCTTAAACTCTAAAGAAATACGCTCAAGATTATAGAAGAAGAACTCTCTCTATAGTTTCTCTCTCTAGAGTTTCAGTAAATTCGCAAGAAAATAATGAAGAAATAAGCTTCTATTTATAGAAAAATGAAATGCATATTAACTAATCTATGAACGGTCCAGATTGATTTAATCTGACGGTCCATATTTAAAGAAAAATCTTTTAAATAAAATATAATATATTCTATTTATAGAATAACTTTAATAAAGTATCATGTTTTATATAAAAAGATGTTTCTGTTTTATTACGCTAATAATACGAATAAAACAAAACTTCATTATCGCTAAATAATTCATATTATTATTTGACAATAATTGAATCAAACTGAGTGACTAATCACGTAAGCCTCAATAATCAATATCGTATGCTACTATGCAACCACACGTATTACTGTACTTTTACTACCAAGTAGTTCAACAGTATAAACGGTAAAACCTCCGCCGTTATTTTTAATAAAATATTTTTGTCGCTTTTTCAATCCGACAATAATTTCGTTGTGGGGTCCACCAATAATTCTGCCGTCGTACGAATATTCCCCGAAAAAAATAATATTCCCCGACTGTAAGACCCCGAATTTTATGAAATAAAAGTATTCAATTTTTCTTATAATTACAATTCAGTAAATGGTTAAATTGATAAAATGTTAAAGTTATGGGTGAAATGTGAAATTTTTTCAAAATACGCAAGTGGTTATAAAATATTAATTATTGTCATGGAATATTCGTTTGGTCGTGGAATATTCTTTCTGTTGGGGAATATTCGTACGATGGCGCAGAAATTTGTGGGCCCCATAACAGAATAACTGTCCGATGAAGAAAACGACAAAATTGAGTTTTTATAAATAAACGGCGTAGTTGTTACCGTTAACACTGTTGGAATACCCGGTGGTTAAAATACAGTAATACACGTTATTGAACAGTAGCACACGGTATTGCATAGTATTTTTGAAATTATTGATTCTTACGTAAGAAGACACTACTCAATAATTGTTACAATAATTACTGTTCAATATTTTACTTTATTGATTCAATAATTGCTACGTTGAAATTTTATATTATTGTTGTTCAATAATTATCACAGCACAGTATTTTCCATTATCAGATCAATAATTCATATTATTTGAATAATATTATTAGATAACATTATTGGCAATGTCTAAAGAGTTCTGTCTAAGGAGAGGTTTGGTCACCTAATTGCGCGCCAGTAAGGAGAAATTCTTATTGGAAAGCCCCCTCTTTCCTGGGAACGGCCTGGTTGTCATAAATGTGATTCTATAATATTATTTGTGAATAATTAATTATTGATTCATATGATAAGAAAATATTTATTTTATGTGGATATAAATGAGGGATATATTTTTGTGGTTAAAAATGAAGGAGTTAATGTTGAGGTGTTTTATCTGTATTTTTGTCGGAACAGAGGTATTGAAAATCAAATTAGGATTTTTGAGATATTTTGCGAGGGTTATAATTTTTAATCCGATCGTTGGATCGTGGTAATATTTGAATATGTTATACATATATAAGTTGAGTATATGTCCACAAATTTTGAACCGTTAAAAATGAACGTATGATTTGTTATAAATTTTACGAGATGACTGGTTCAAAAATTGTTGAATTTTCGGAGTTTATCATTTTGGTAGAAAATTCTAGAATTGGTGGGCCCCACTCTTGGTTGGTGAAAAAATGTGCTGAGATTTTTATTCAAATGTGGTGGGTGAGAATAGTAGCCGGTAAAGCCATCAGGTTGCAGGTTAAGTCTGCTTCGGCGTGCTAACATTTTTTTATAAATAGAAGGCTAAGTTAGAATTGAAAATCACACCAGAAACAAGTTTTCTCTCTTTCTCTCTCTAGATTATTGAGTGTATTTTGTGAGTATTTAGATACTTGGTGAGTTGCTATTTATCAGTGCAAGTTTCTTTCAGTGTCATATCCGATATCCAGTCAGAAGTGTTGCTCTTTTGAGGTAAGGGATAGTAAGGGATAGTAAGGGTTGTTATATTCTTCTTAAAATGATATTTTCTTCAATATCATTATACCAAAATGTAGGTATGAACTTTTTATCAAATTTGAAACTTTTTGAGTCGGGGTTACTATTCACGTACACGGCACTATTCACGTATACGACACTATTCATGCATATGGCACTATTTACGTATATGACATTATTTATGTATACGGCACTATGTACGTATACGGAGTACTATTCACGAGTTACTATTCATGAGTCATTATTCACGAGTTACTATTCACGAGTTACTATTCACGAGTTACTATTCACAGTTACTATTCACGACAAAAAAATTTGGTTTTTTTTTTCTAACCAAATTATAGTTGATTTATGAATATTACTCTGGAGATTAAAACTATATATTGAATATATTGTTTTTATTATCATATATAACATTTTTATAACCCTAATGATGATATTCTCTTTCACTTGAGTGTAAAGATGGATAGATTATTGGTATGATCATAACTAGGGTTCTCTTTGGCCAGTAGTGGAAAAGTTGAATTGTGACTGGTATGATCATGACCATTGAATTTATAATTGAATATCTTTAGCTTAAGTGCAAAGGTAAATTGATCAACATGGTTATACTTATTGTTTATATAAGTTCTAAAATGATTATATAATTCTTTGAGATATGAATATATTTGGCCTGTAGTGCAAATATGAACTGTTGAGGAATATCTTTGGCCTGTAGTGCAAAGATGAATTATTGATGAATATCTTTGGTCCGTAGTGCAAAGATAAATTATTGATGAATATCTTTGGCTCGTAATGCAAAGATGACTTGTTGTTGAATATCTTTGGCCTGCAGTGCAAAGATGAGTTGTTGATGAATATCTTTGGCTCGTAATGCAAAGATGACCTGTTGTTGAATATCTTTGACATGTAGTGCAAAGATGACTTGTTGATGAATATCTTTGGGCCGTAGTGTAGAGATGAATTTATTAGTATGATTATGAACATGAACTGTAATTTGGTATAACCATGATGTTTGATGTTTCAGGTGATGAAAATTATCTTTGTCCTGGATGAGAAAAGGAATTTAGAACTACAATTACGATTATGAGTTATACACGTGATTGTGGACAGGAATTGTTGATTGATGTTACAGGGATAAAACATTGTTGGTGAACTTTTAACGTGGAGAAGATAATAGACTTTATAGTCTATTTGACTCTTCTAATGGTTTGCTCGTTCCACTGTAACTATGGTTGAAAATTTTTATCATCTACCATATGTTCTAAATCTCTGATTTAATTCTGTTGAAGGCTATTGATAATTTAATTATCTTTAGTCATGATATTCTTTACTGGGCTAGTTATGCTCACCCTTTTGCTTCACAATTCCTTTTCAGGTAATAAGAGTGTAGCTGGGTCGAGCGGGGGTAACAAGGGAATAGAACAGTGGTATCTAGCTGTGGAGTTCTCCCTAAGCAGTATAGAAATGTTCATTTAGTAGTTATATTTGGTGAATCCAATAGGGTGAGGCTAACGCAACGTTGGAAGGGTGTTTTGTCACTATCATACAAGATGTCTAGTGACATACAACCTCGTGTCATCATAAGACAGGGTTGTGCTCATCCACTTGCTGAGTATATTTACGAGCACTACCTATATAATCTTGGTGTTTGTTTGAAGTATAATTCTCAATTAGAGACAATGGAGATAATGATAAGTCAAGAGAAGACTCACCATTGAGAATAATATGATAGTAAACTTCTCGTTTTTCTTTGGGGTCTATTGGGTCAACCAAGGATAATTCTGTGGCCATATGATATCTATCATAGCCTAGAAGGATGGCCTCCCATGTACAAAGGTTTCCTTGAGCACTTCTTAAAGATTCTAATTTCTAAAACAGTCTTTAACTATACCTTTATGTAAGGTGCCACTGAGAGGTGTTGTTCACGGTTGAGACATGTGTCACATTTTGTATATATTTGTATCCAAACTCACAGCATATGTGTTGTTGTATTTAATACGACAATTGTTGTAATAAAGTTGTAGTTGTTTTCTGTACCATGTATTTGGCGACTCAGAATAGGTGATGTATACCTATTTTGGGGTTGTCACACCGACCAATCGAATATAATACAACAACTTGCATACTTTACAAAATTTATAAATACTACCCACAACTATAACATTATCTTAAATTCACACCATAATATTTAAAAAAAATATTTCGAAAAATTAAATCTTTATTCATAAAATCTGGGATTTCACATTTTGTCCCTGTAACATCAATTAATATACATCTTGAATCAAATAGTCATCTTTGCACTACAGGCCAAAGATATTAATCAGTCGGTCATGTTCATCTCAGCACATGTTCATCTTTGCACTACGGGCCAAAGATATTCATCAAGAAATCATTCATCTTTGCACTACAGGCTAAAGATATTCAGTTATATCATCATTTAGGACTGACGATGATGAAAAATATTTTAAAGAAAACGAATCCAGTGAGACAAAAGAACAAATATTAAGGATTCTTACTTTAGACAATTCAAGTTCAAAAATACTCCATAATAAACTATTGTGGAGCAGAATTCAAAAATGAAGATCAAAACATAGATCCAATCAAAGATAGGAACCATAATAGACAATCTTGGACACAGAAAAGAAAATTTAATTTTTCTGTGAATAGTATCGTATTCGTGAATAGTGTCGTATACGTGAATAGTAATGTATACGTGAATAGCAATTTCAACATTAAAAGGTAGAAATTTCACAATAAAAATCATCATGCTTCGTGAATAGTATTCGTGAATAGTAACTCGTAAATAGTAACTCATGAATAGTAACTCCGACATGAAAAGAATGGAATTTCACAAGAAAAATCTTACCAATATTCCGGCATAATGATATTAAAATAAATAATATCATTTATAAAAAAAATAACATCCCTTACCTCAAAAGAATAATACTTCTGGCTAAGTGTGTAAACGAACCGAGTCGAGCCGAGTATTGAGTTGCTCATATTTGGTTCACAAAATTTATCGAGTATAAAATAAGGTTTAATTGAGGCTCATTTAGCTACCGAGTCGAGCACGATTTCGAAGCGAGCCCGAGCAGTTTGAACTTTTTAAATGAATATGATCCGAGTATCAATAGAAAATTATAATTCGAGGAGGTTCGAGTAATTTATCGAACTTTAAAATTTGCTCATATTTGACTCATTTATATTTCGAGTCGAGCTCGAATCGAACTTTTAGTTGAACGAGTACGAATCGATCTCGAACTGTTTGCTCATTTTACAGCCTTACTTCTGGCTGAAATATCAGATATAACGCTGAAGGAAACTTGCACCGTATAGCAACACTCAATATATCAAAATACTCACAAGAATATGCTCGATAATATAGAGAGATAAAACTTCAGTTTCTGATGTGATTTTCAATTATAACTTAAGCACTCTATTTATAGGAAAATGCTTAGAACACCAAAGCAGAAAATTTAATAAAATAATTTTATTTATTAAATATTCAAGCCCACCACCAAAGAATCTGAATTCAGCTCATTTACCACACATGTGGGATTGCAAAAAACGTTTTTCTTGAATAAACCAATTAAAACTTCCAAAAATAAATTATTTTAGAACTTCAAAATTTTAATAATTCATAATAAATAGCCCTTTTATCAGAAAAATTAGAACCTTATATTTTTTTTTATAGGAAATTCCATTCTCTACAACTTTGTAGAAGAAAGTTTTTTCAAATTTCAAATAGAAATTGACCAAAATCCACAAACGGACGATTTTACAGGTTATAATCAAATTTCAGTCAAGAAATGGGGTCCACAAACATGAAAAATATATTTTAAATATTTTTAGTAACAAAAATAATCTTCCTCATTTATTCATATATCCTACGTTCATTGTAAAAATATGACCATTATTATATTATTATAAGATAATAATATATTTAAATGAATTTTTTATCAGAAAAAAGATAAAATATTAATTTTTAACAATTGTCACATTAAAAATTGTCTCCATCTATATCCACATACAATGAATATTTTTCTAATCATATAAATCAATAATTAATTATTCATAAATAATATTACAGAATCACAATACTGACAACCAGGCCGTTTCCAGGAAAGAGGGGGCTTTCCAATAAGAATTTTTCCTTACTGGCGCGCAATTAGGTGACCAAACCTTTCCTTAGACAGAACTTTCTAGACATTGCCAATAATGATATATAATAATATTATTAAAATAATATAAATTATTTATCTGATAATAGAAAATACTGTGTAGTGACAATTATTAAAATAACAGTAATATAAAATATCAACGTAGCAATTATTGAATCAATAAAATATAATATTGAACAGTAATTACTGTAACAATTATTGAGTAGTGTCTTCTTACGTAAGAATCAATAATTGGTCCAATACAGTGTGCTTCTGTGTTTTAACCACCGAGTATTTCAACAGTATTAACGGTAACAACTACGCCGCTATTTATAAACAACTTATACTTGTCGTTTTCTTCATTCAATCGCTTTCCTTTATGGGGCCCACAAAAGGATGCGCCGTCGTACAAATATTCCCTGACAGCAAGAATATTCAACGACCAAACGAATATTCTCCGACAATAATTAATATTTTATAACCACTTGCTTATTTAAAATATTTACGCATTTTACCCATAACTTACCACATTAATCAAATCAACCCTTACTATTTCAAAATAATAAATAGAAAAAATTTGATTTTATTTATAAAAAGTTAGGGTCTTACAATTTTCACTAATACTAATAATCCCAACACAATAGAACTATCAATTTATTCTTTAATCAACACGAACTTATTCATCATTAATATTATAACTCACAATATTTAACAACCAGGTCGTTCCCAGGAAAGAGGGGGCTTTTCGATAAGGATTTCTCCTTATTGGCGCGCAATTAGGTGACCAAACCTCTCCTTAACAGAACTTCTAGACATTGTCAATATTGCAAATAATAATATGAATAACTTTGTCGTCTCAATTATTGATTTAATAATTATTATGCTGATGATACTGTGACAATAATTGAATCAATAATATGAGAGATATGATGCAACAATTACTGCAGCTATAATTGAGTATAACTGAGTGACTTCTCACGTAAGCATCAATAATCAATACCGTGTGCTACTATGCAACCACGCGTATTACTGTACTTTTATCACCGGGTAGTTCAACAGTTTAACGGTAACACTTTCGCCGTTATTTTTATAAAAAGATCATTCTGTCGTTTTCTAACTACGACAATACTTTCGTTGTGGGGTCCATCAATGATTGTGCCGTCATACGAATATTTCCTGTTAAAACGAATATTCCCCGACCAATCGAATATTATATAACCGCTTGCTTACTTTGCAAAATTTGTAAATATTACCCACAACTATAATATTATATCAAATCCATACCATAATATTCAAAAATATATTTCGAAAAAATTATTCTTTATTCATAAAAGTTGGGGTCTTACAATCTGTCTGGTCTGGATTGCTAAATCTGTGGTCTTTTTATTACTTTAATATATATAAGCATATATATATATATATATATATATATATATATATATATATATATATATATATATATAAACTGTTTATTGCATTTAAATATATGTTTTAACTGCCAATTCAATGTAAATCAATAATATGTAAATCGGTGGACTAGATTTATCTAAATCTAGCCATATCTAACTTTTAACCGGTTCAAAAGTTACAAAACTAGTACCGTTGAGCTAGAATGGCTAAGATTTATTTGAATATGGTTTTCTTTCTAGTTTTTGTAAATATTAAGCAACCATGTGAGCCTATAACCAACGGAATCTAAGATCCAACTGACGGATCTAAATCTGATCCCCATGATGGACCTTTTTCAGCTATACATTTAGCTTGTAAATTGTATTTATGGTGCTTAGACATCCTTCGATGACTTTTATGGCCATAAAGAGCCCGACACTTATATAAATATTATTTTGTCGAAGATGCTTCGCATATCGAGAATAAAATAAAATCAAGCCGAATACCGAATAAAACGAAAGTATCAAAAGCCTCAATTACTATGTAAGCATAAGAGTTTGAAAATCTGTTTTCAAAACATCATTTCCATACATATTGCTTAAAATTGAACTCTTATGCAAATCAAACACTTTGTATATAGGTGCAAACGAGGCATAGTACTACTTCCAAATAAATGAACTTAGGCCCACAGATAAATTAGGGAATTGAAAATACGCGGTAATCGTGTTTTCATGAAAGTCGGGGGTGCCTAACACCTTCTCTCGCATAATCAAGCCCCGAACTTTGTAAATCTCGATTTCTAAGGCTTGTTAAACAGAGTCAAACCATTGGGCCCTTGTGTAAACTCGCCCTTTCAAACAAAACTCAGCGCATAGAGAAGTAAAGGATAAAAAGAAGAATTTCAAATAAAAGAGGAATTTTTTCCCGACGTCGACAACGAGCTAACAATATAAATAGTAGATAAGTAGAATAAAAAATACTCCTTCAATTTATTATTATTGATTTTCTAAATTAATTTTAAAAAATTAAATTCAAAATATACATATTTTTTTTAGTCAACATAACAATAATAACATATTATGTAGGTGAATTTTTAAATAAATCGTAGTATTTAAATTATAGTAACATTATTTATTATGGTAAATTTATTTTAATTAATTATATTGAATTTAAAATATTTAACTTTTTCTAAATTATTTATATGGCATATTATTATTATATAGTATAAAAAATTAGTTTTATGGGTTTTCTTTATATTATTATTTTTTTAATCAATTATTTAGTTTTAAATTTAAGATTGATTTTCAAAAAATAAAAATAAATTTCTATATCATATACGTCACAATTATGCTTGTGTTCATATTGTACCCTTACTCTCAACCAATGTTTTAAAACTCGAATCGGACCGACGATCGAGCCGGTATAAAATCGAAAATCGATTTGTCTTCTAGTCCGGTTTGGCCCAATGACCCAATTTTGGTCAAAAATCGAGTTGACCCGTTGATAACCGAGTAAACTCGGTTAGTTGACCCAATTTTTAATTTTTACTTCTTTTTACCAAAAAATTTTAATATTAAAATTAAATACTTTTATTAATATTGTAAGTCATTTTTATTATGTTTTAATTTGTAAAAAACAAAATTTTTAATTTTTTTATTAATGACTAATAATATATAATTTTATATATTAATGACGTGGTTAGTTCAATAATTATTCGACCATAATAAATATTCGACCATTGCTTGAACTAGTGGCCGGTACTTTTTCCGGTTGGACTAAGTGTGCGGTTATGAGAATCTTGCTTGGGCTTCAAATCATCAGCCATCAGCCCACACTATTCGGTCTTAGCTCACTCTCAAATCTCGCCCATTTTGCAAACACAAAACAGAGAAATCAGACCAAGAAACCCTCATCTTCTTTTCACCAATATTGAATTGGTTCTTTATTATGTCCTCAATTTTTCACAGATGATAACATTCATCCCCAATTTCCTTTAAACCCCAAAGCTAGAATGCAATTACCATCCATACCCTTGAATCACTGTCTGAATTTCCCACCAAAATCCCACTCTTTCCCTCCAAAACTCTACCATTTCCTTCCAAAATCCAGTCGGCCAAAAATGGCTTCTCCTCTTGTTGGATTCAGAATTTGGAGTAGTTCACAAATGGGTGGTACTGAATCTTTAGTTAGTGATGATGGCTTATGTACTCTGTTAGACTATGTGGGTAAAGGAGGGGCTAATGTGGGTGATGACTTGGTTGTCTTGTTTAGTCATTTGCAGTATGCTAGCAAGAGAATTGCGGCTCTTGTGGCCTCTCCATTCAATTCTAGCCTTGGAAAGCATTCGGGTTTTTCCGGTGGCAATGTTGGGGATTCAGGCAGAGATAAACCCAAGCCACTTGATATTGTCGCGGTGCGTATAGAATATATATATATTACTCGTTTTATCAAGGGATTTAGCTAAATATACAAGATTATTGTATGATGTTTTACATTTTATATTTTGAATATTTCATGCTCAATTGAAGGTTTTTTGTCTTTGTGTGTGTGATATTATGCAAAGGCTGAATTTTGATGGCTATACTTGAAGTTTTTGTTGGAAGATTCACATTTTATCTTGCTAGTCTTTGTTTGGAAGTTCAAAATTCGTGTAATGTTATGTTGTTATGCCAATATTGAGTGTTTGTAATTTATGCTTCCCGCCTTTGATACAAATCTGAAGATTACCATAATTGATGTTTTCGTGCAAATATGGATTTGATTCAAAACTGAATATTACTGTAATTGATGTATTCATCCAAATATGGATTTGATACCTTATATATGCAGTGTGATCATGATCTTGATTTGGATCTTTTTGTTTTGTTTTTGTTGTTTATCTCTATTGATTTTGGGATTTAACTGTTTACTTAGGTAAGTAATTGTAGCTTAATGATTGGTGTTGTAGTTCACTTGGATTAAATGAAAATAATTGGCTGCTAAAAGGATTGGCTTTAGTTCAATTTATTTTTCTGTTTTAAAGGGAACTGTTACTGAACATAAGTATCTTTTTCATCTTCCTCACACAAGTGTTCCTTTTCGTATCTTCTTTACGGATCCTCTAATCTCCTCTATCAAATCATGATTCTCAGGGAAGTACTGTGATGATAGTTGACCATAATTTCTTATGCAGAATGAGATTATCTTGTCTTCTCTGCGGAATTCTGGAAAAGTTGCAGTTATGGCTTCAGAAGAAGACGACACTCCAGTTTGGATAGCTGATGATGGCCCCTTTGTCGTGGTCACAGATCCTCTAGATGGTTCCCGTAATATAGATGCCTCTATTCCAACTGGAACAATCTTTGGGATCTATAATCGCCTTGCGGAAGTAGATCATCTGCCAGTGGAGGAAAAGGCAACAATAAATTCACTCCAGAGTGGAACCAGGCTTGTTGCTGCTGGTTATGTTCTCTACTCATCTGCCACAATTCTTTGCACCAGCTTTGGCACTGGAACACATGCATTTACATTAGATCACTCAACAGGAGATTTTATTCTCACACATCCAAGCATTAAAATTCCTCCTCGAGGTACATACACAACATTTGTTATTGTCACATGGAAAAAATAGTTGCATATAAAGAAAGTGGTAATGTGACTGAAATCCCCCCAAAAAAATATGTATGATAATATTTTTCCTGAGCAAAACTCAAGTACTAAGGCCAACAAAAAAGACTGATTTACAGCAGCACCTCAATTAAAAATTACCACAGATAGCTACAACACCTGTCATTGCTCGGTTACTACCGTATTCCCACTGAGAACTTACTCCATGTTTGTTCAATATGTAATCTAAATTAAAATAATTTACAATCACCAACTGGATCTGTTTATTAGAATGTAAGATTTTTACTTACTCAAGTAAACACTTACCTGTGTCCCGATATCTATATCTCTCTCTTCATCTTTTTTATCAACAAATATCCCGGCATCTCTTTGGATATCATTTTCAAGCAGAACCATTATTGTGTAGTTAAATTGATGAGAAATGGCTAATAAATAGTTATGCTTGCAATAAAGTTTTTGAGAATTGTCCATGCAAAGATGAAATCATATGCGAAGTCGTTATAATTTACTGTATTTATATGGCCTCTCTTCTATGTCAGGCCAAATCTATTCTGTAAATGATGCTCGATATTTTGACTGGCCCGAAGGATTAAGGCAATACATTGACACTGTGAGACAAGGCAAAGGCAAATACCCTAAGAAGTACTCAGCGCGTTATATATGTTCTCTAGTTGCTGATTTCCATAGAACTCTATTATATGGTGGATTGGCAATGAATCCAAGAGATCATCTTCGTCTTGTTTATGAGGCAAACCCTCTCAGTTTTCTTGTGGAACATGCTGGGGGTAGAGGTTCCGACGGTAAAAGTAAAATTCTATCTATTCAGCCGGTCAAGCTGCATCAAAGACTCCCTCTGTTTTTAGGGAGTCCGCTGGATATGGAAGAGTTAGAGAGTTATGGAGATGTTCAACAAACAGTGAATCCCGGATATGAAGTTTGATGCTTTGTTCAGTTGTTGGCTTATACTACCTCATATTGGTTCTTTAACGCGGTGGTTCTCCCCCCATGTGGTTATTCAGTTTGAGATGTTCTTTTAAAAAAAATCAGTGTTTGAATTATATGCTTTCAACTAGCTATATGTATATATATATATATATATATATATATAATGGTTTATTCCAAATTTCAGTGGATTATGTTTAATGGTTTGAATTATATCCTTGAATTTGGTGTACATCAGTAGGGGTTGAAACATTTGGGCCGGTGTATTTGTAATTCATGCTATTGTGCAAGGAAAAAAGCTATTTAGAAATCATAAACATACTCTATATATAGTGTGACTATTTGATTAACTGCCTTATGGTTTAATCAATCACTGATTTTACTCAAACCACATCAAGATTGTAAGAAAATCAAATAGAACAAGATCACAAGGGCTACCATATTTGGGTGCCTCTTCACTATTGTTTTACTCAACTTTGGCCTATAATTTTTTATTTTATTTTATTTTAAACTAAGGATAAGGAAATATTTTACCAATAGATAACCATCCTTCTATACTCTTAATATAAAAAATAAAAGTAATGTTAGGATTTCAAAGTTTTAATTTTTTAAGTGTAATTAATGACATAGTTAAGATCTACTGCATAAATTATTTGAGATATTTTTTAAGATCATGTTCCCTATTTTAGTTACAAAAGAATGAACAAGAGACTGAATACAAAAAAAAATATAAATAAATCCACATGATTTTTTAATATTAAAAAGGTCGCTATATATATAATAGCGATAAAAATTATCGCTATACAATATTTTCATGCGAAAATATCAGTTTACAGTACAAAATGATGTAAGCTTTCTAGCTGGTTGTATCGAAACACCAATAGCTGATTCACAGCTCTCTCTACATATACTCCTAATATATATATATATATACAGAGTTGTTGAATAAGGGTCTATCTTTTTCTATTTCACTTATCAGTCTATAAAATTGCTTCTTATATCAAACATTCTTCGCATTTTAGGGTTCTTATTACATTGCACCGCAATTTTAGCCGTGTTCTTACTCCTTTCTTCTACTCTTCAATTTGAGGTTTTTTATTTATCTTATGTATAGATCTATTGATTCTTCCAATTAGCTGAGTTCCGTGTTTATGCAATTTCACATCTTGAATTATTACTTAAATAGGTATATATATAGTGGTTATAAATAGCTTTTGAGAATGACAGACAGAAGTTTGCGGGGTTTGATGTACGGAACTGAAGCAATGAATAACAACATACAGCATCCTAACACTCATATGGAAGATAATAATGAAGAAGACGACGTCGTTCCGAGTGGTGAAGACTCCATAGATAATTCTCAGATCCGTTACCAGGCGGCTGCGCACGCCCTCCAAAACGGTAGTGCCGTGGGACCACCTACCAACGGCGGCGAAGACGGACATAACAATCAGATGTTTGTTCCGGGGTCTGAAATTGTTCCGGCTGCTGGAGGAGGTGGGGCGGATCAGTTGACGCTGTCTTTTCAGGGTGAAGTTTATGTTTTTGATGCTGTTTCTCCTGAAAAGGTAGGATTTTTAATTAAAAGTATGTTCTTTTACATATTGTGTAATCAATTGGCCTAAGTTTTTTATGGTTTTTTTGCTATTGAAGTAGAATCATGTATTGTATATGTGAATTTTGGTGATAGATGAAACACTTCACTGTTTTCTTATCTATCTTACTCATAGTTGTCAAATGGTGAATCATATGAGTTGTCAAACGGTGAATCATATGGTGTATCTAAAATATTGTGTTTCATGTAACGGATACGAAAATAAAATGAAAAATATATATTTAAACATATAAAACACTTAAATTGGACAACATATTAACTTGACTATATATAATAGTCATCATATACTAAAAATAAATTTTACACTTAGATAGTAGCCAAAATATTCTAAATTGATTTATTAGATATTATTTTAGTAATCTTTTATAGAGTAATAAGAGAAAACGAAAATTCAGATTCTTCTTTTCGTTTTCAAATTAAGAAGCAGAGATATGTATCTGCTTATAAAAAGCAACGTGAGAAAAACTTTCTGAAGAATATATAAAACTTTAAAAAGTGAGTAAAGGCTCGTCAAGAGATATAGAATATGTTTGTACTAAAAAAAACTCTTCATTTGAAATGATAGAAGGCTTAAGCTTTGTTTTTAATCTTTTGGTTCTACATAAAAACCTTTCCAAGTCAGTTGCTAATTTTAAAAAGTATCTTGCATTGTATCGTTTCATAAGAATTGTATCGAATCATAATTGAATGGTAAGATACAGTGTCATTTTTTATTCACCCTGCGATACGTATCGACTATCGCGTATTATAAGATTCTGACAACTATATGGTCTTACTCTAGTAGAGCTTTTTGCTGGTATAGTTGTATATTATAGTAATTTCCCACATATTTGTTAAATTAGTGATTACGTCAGTTGTTTGTAGGTGAGCTTGTTTTATGATTTATTTTTTATTTTGCTTTTGGAGTTTCTGGTAATTTAGTAGAAACGGTTTTAATCCTTGTGAGTTATTTTTTCTTTATTGTTTTAATGCGTTTTACGGATGTAAATTGGGTGTCCTGGGTCGGTTTTGGACTTTTGGTTTTATGTTTATAGGCGTATTTGTAACCTTGAACTACTGTGTGATGTAAAAATGGGTGTTTCTGCCAAACATGCAATGGCCCATTGGATTCCCGTCATAATTATGTTTGGTTTAATAAAGTTAGTTATCCTAGAATTTAGTTGTATAATTAGTAGAAAATCATATGACGATATAAAGTTTCTTTATGATTGATTTTTATAGGTGCAAGCCGTGTTACTACTCTTGGGTGGATATGAAGTACCTACTGTGATTCCTACGGTTGGGATACCTACCCAGCATCAAAGGGTATGCGGAAACAATGCAGGCATGCAAATTTGTTATTTAGTACTTTTATTCAATATCATAACTTCAATTTTCATAGGGTGGTAATGACCTTCCTGCAAGGTCAAATCAACCACAACGAGCTGCTTCTTTGATTCGATTTAGGGAGAAGAGGAAAGAAAGATGTTTTGACAAAAAGATTCGTTACGAAGTGCGGAAGGAAGTGGCAATCAGGTAAAAATTATTGTTGAATTGTACCCAGTCTTATAGAGAAGTAGTATTCTTCTACTTATCCTTCTTTTATACCCTCCGTTTCCTTCTACTTTTTCTTGTCATGTTATGAGAAGAATCTGTACTGTAAAATTATGAGAAGAATCTGTAGTATGTGAACAATCAGTATTGTAAAATTATATGAAGAATCAGTACTGTAAATTATGAGAAGAATCTGTATTATGTGAACATTCAGTACTGTAAAAATATAAGAAGACCACTACTGTAAAATTATGAGAAGAATCACTACTGTAAAATTATGAGAAGAATCAATACTGTAAAATTATGAGGAGAATCAGTACTGTCAAAATTATGAGAGGAATCAATACTGTAAAAATAATGAGAAGAATCAGTACTGTAAAATTATGGGAAGAATCAGCACTGTAAAAGTTATGAGATGAATCAGTACTCTAAAAGCTCGACTTGACTCAAGCTCATCGATTTTAAACAAGTCGATCTTGAGAATCTCAAGATCTGCTCGCTCTTCTACTGTCTTACTATTAGAGTAGTAGTTTTCTATTTGATATTACTTTTATGAAATAGAAAAGGTTCTCCCACTCTGGATTTATTTTTTATTAACTACTTATGGATATTAGTTTTATAATAAATTCCATAGGACATAAAATGAATTTACATTTTTCGTTTATCTCTGTATTTTTGTTCTGCAAAAGGTGCTTCAGATCCTGACATCTTCTGATGTACGTTGTGTGATCCTGTCAGGATGCAGCGAAAGAAAGGTCAATTTACATCGTCTAAGGCAACATCTCATGAAGTGGGTTCTGCTTCTTTAGAATGGAATGCAAGTTCTGGCCAAGAGGAGCAGGAAACTTCGTGAGTGCCGGGTAGTTTGCTCATTATTCTAGTTTCTTCAAAATACAAATCTGATGATCAGCTTTCTCCCTTTGATATCCTTTATCTTTTTCTTCCACGAAAGCGATCAGTTATTTGCTCAAGTTGAATCAAATTGGTGTGCCTCATTTTAATTTTAGTGCCAATGCTGCTATGTGAAATCTTATAACTTAGTACTTCGCTTTCCTTTGTGTTTTATCCTCGCAGATGTAAACACTGTGGAATCAGCTCAAAGTCCACTCCAATGATGCGTCGGGGACCTGATGGCCCAAGGACATTGTGCAATGCATGCGGACTCAAGTGGGCGAACAAGGTCTGTAAAATAATCAATGATTTTCTCTTCATGTCTAGTATTTCATGTGTCTACTGTCAAGAACCCTGTATATATAGCATGTGCTTAATGTGGTGGCATTGGTTTTGTAATAGTATCCTTTTAGTAATTCCTTCTTGGAAATTTTATTTGAGGTTTACAGATAAGATAGTTGGGCACATGAGAACCTAGTCTAAATTATTTATTTTATTAGTTTCAAGGCTGAGTTTATGTTCCTTATTACCTTGTGCTACTAGTTACAGAGTCTGCTATGCTATACCTAGTTTTCGTGCTCAAATAATTGTTTGAAGTTATGAGCATGTCTCGAACTGTCAAGCACACACTTTTTGACTGTGTGAGATTGTGGGCTGTTTAGTGAGGTACAGTTCCTATAATGGTACTACCACAATTGATGTGCTGTACAATTTTGTGTAAAACCTTAACAAAGGTTGGCTTTATAAACAACCTGAAAGCGATGAATAACAAAAATGGTTACAAATAAGTAACCACCTATTATGCAAAGTTAGCCTATACTTTGCAGGTCACACACTTTACTGTCCAACATTATTAGAAATAAAGAATATATATATATATATATATATATATATATATATATATATATATATAGCAAGATTTGATTCAATATGTTGAAACCCAATAGCAATCAAGGCTTTAGCTACAAGACTTCAACCTTCCAAAACATACCTTTTTTGGTCCCCATAATATCTGTATAATGTCTTTAAATCGAGAAGAGCACAAAAGTGAACCTTCACATACTGTGAATAAACTGAACATTAGAGAAACTAAGAAGGGACCTTAAAGGCCTATATCTTAGCCATTCAATGAAGGGAAGAGTGTAGCTCTAACTCAGTAACTCAGAGCTCATATGAGAAGATAAGGACTGCCCTTATTCAATTACCTCCTAAAGTTGGTAATTCAGGCAGAGAACTCTGTAGCTTAGAGCTATGGATAGGGCAAGGAATTACTCTATTCCTTTCAGGAATAACGGCCTTGGGTAGAGTGAGGCGGATACGACTTTCCCCCCTGCTACGCTTCCCCCTTGGGGGAAGGTTCCTTGAGAGGCGATACAAGGGGTAGGGCTAACTCGGAAGGAAAAGAGAGCCCTAACTCGGAAGGAACTATTAGCTCCAAACTCGTTCAGATCCATTGCCCGGAGTATCCTCACTCATAGCTAAGAACTAAAAACAGAACTCCTTGGGTGGCCTACGGCAGTGTTCTAAAAATCCTCGCCTAAGTCCGCCTAGGCCCCCCTGACAAAAAAATTCCTCTAGAAAATTAGGCGGGGCCTAGGCGGAGAGTTTTTTTTTAAATTTTAATAACTACCCAAACCAGATATTGATATATTTATTTTTCTAATGATTTACCATATTCGGTTGTAGTATATCAAATCACAATAAGAAGTAAATAATATCAAGTCAAAATGGATAATTTTATTATAGTTGTAATTTTTTGAACTTGTACCAACTTCAAATTATATAAATGATGATACATTTGTAATATTTAGTTTAATTCAATATAATTCTTAAATTTATGTTTAGTTTCTTAAGTTTTAATATTGAATTAAATTTTTGAAATTTGAAATTTTATTATTTAATAGCAATCTTGTTCATGAATAAAATTAATACGTTAAAAATATGTTTGAACTTTGAACAATTGCATGTTTGTGTTTGAACTTTGACATTAACAATATGGATATGTGTTTGAACTTTAAGCAAAAGTCTTTATTATAGATTGTTTTGTTTTATATTATTGTTTTGTTTGGATAAATGTAAGATAAAATATTAAAATTAACTTAAAATAAAAAATCCTGCTTATGCCCCTAAGCGCTAGGCTCCCTTCGGCCGCTCGACTCCCGCCTAGCGCCTTTTAGAGCATTGACCTACGGTCCATATAAAGAGGACAACTTATGCTTATGCTGACGCCGGACCTGGCCCATTGGGTCATTTATTCACTGCCTCATATGTATACCCTCCCTAAGGGCAGACTGGAGAGCTGCTCGAAGTCAACTCCTCGTTCCTAGTATAAACAAAACTCAATGAACCGAGCGTTTAGGACTCCCTTCGCTCTTGTGCTACTCTTGTAGTAGTAGTCTCAATCACCGACGGCTCCCTTAAAAGACGTTAAATGCAATGCAACTTCTTCTTGTGTTGATCTTCGTTCCCTTTCACCAACGATCCATTAAATTGAATTTATGGATGCATCATTTTAAGATTGCACTTGTTAAAAAAACTTTACAACCCTCCAGGTGCAGCTTGGAGGTGTATTCACCATCTTTGATTTTGAGAACCAATTTTGCGTGCCTAATCTATGGCCGTGTGTAAAATCTGAAAAAAATAGTAGTTTCATATCAACCATCTAATTCTTGAATTTTCTTTTGTAGGGAATTTTAAGAGACCTCTCAAAGGTTCCAACTGCAGGACATCAAGACCCTAATTTGAAGACTACTGATCAGGTACACACTTTTAAATAGTCAAATTTGCTGATTACTTTTATATTTTATATTAGCGATTAATATTTATTAACTTCTTATTTCTTGCCTTCCCCCGTCTGTTTTTGGCGTAGGATGATTCTGAAGCTCACACTTCAGATGATATAAATGCTGTTGCTGATGTTATCACTTCTAATGGAGATAATTCAGCACCGACTGCTGAAGGTAATTGAGACGATCCACCTTGGGGACGACCATCATCCCAAGTGATCCTGAATTAAGATGTCAAATAAGTGGATTATTTATATTTAACATTTCTCAAAAAAAATTACAGGGAATGTACATATACTTCTGTGCCTATATTAACACGTGTATTATAATATATCCTAGTTCTTTTTATTGTTTATAGGTAAGAAACCTGGTGTGCGAGTGTATTGTTACTTCGGTATTTTTATATAAATCATTCACCTCAGTAAAGGGGAAATATATTAACTTTTTACTCCTTATGGCACATAAATATACTTTTTCTACTTGTACTGAATTTGGGAAAGAACGAGGAAAGTTATCTGGCAGAGGAAAATCATGTTCTGTTGGGTGTTGGGTTATGATTGTTAGCTACGACTATTTCTAGATATTGCAATCTCAAAAGGTCATGTTTGTTTGCAAGTATTATTTCTAGAGATTGCAATCTCATAGATTATAGTCATTTGAGTTATGCAGAAGTTGCTATGGATATCAATGCTGAATAATGGATGATGAACTTCTTTTTCCCTTTATTCGCAGGCTCAAAAAGACAATAAAGGAGGGAAGAACCATGGCCATCTAGATCTAATATCAAAAAAAAAAAGTTTTGCATGGATTGACGGACATTGTTAAAGTTAATAAACCTCATCAAACCCTAGTTTATAGTTTATACACAAAATAAAATTGTTTAATATTCCCTCCTAAAAATATAAGAAAAAGTTAATTTAAAATATTTTAAAATTCAAAATTGCTGATACTTTATCTAATTTTAGTTAATACAATTATTAATAGGATTATATTTTTAGAAAATATTACAACAAAAGTGTATCCAGAAAATATTTACAAAATTAATATATTTTTAATATTTTATTTACAAAATTAGAGCATTTGATATCCTTTTAATTTAATTGGGTGTTTTAATAGTTTGCTGATGTGGCAAATCAATTTTATAATTATGTAACTGTTCCGGTTGTTTCTCTCAACTGTGACAATTTGAATTGCATGCTAAACCCGAGTACTCGTGCATTCTGCATATGGTGCAGTTGGTAACCAAACATTCATACAAAGGTAACCATTTTAGTTTATGTGGGTAACCAAATAGTCATACAAAAATTCAGAACAATTACCAAGTGTAACATGTATTTGTTTTCTTTATCTTGTTAAACCATAATGGAATCAAAGAGTAGTCGCGTGGTTTTCCTCTTACTTAATATAAGAAGAAAAAATGTAAAATATTATTCAATATTGTGTAACACAATCTCGGTTACCTTACATCAATAAAAAAATACAGTTGATAACCAAACCTTCATACAAAGGTGTTAACGCTAAGTTTTGCTGGCGCGTCCATGTTGGGTTTCGATACAGAAACGCACAACGAAAATTAAAATTTAAAGCAATTTCGAAACCCTATAACAGGATCCATGCGAAAAACAATTAATTCAGTGGTAAGAAATTATACCGATTGTAAAAGCTAGAATCGATGCGGTCAAATCTCCAACGCAATTCGAACGGACTGCGTCTCTACGGTATCCACACGAACGCTCCACACGAATTGTCCTACGATTTGCAGAAGAAGGAAACGCGGTACTAGCCACCAAGGATGGGGATTTTTTTAAAACTATTTTCTCTAGTCTCTCTCTAAGAGCGGCTAGGGTTTTTGTTTTGACGTAAAACCTAAAGTCTGATATACATCATATATGTAGCAGTTAGGAGGAATTAATCAAAACCTAATGTTATTAAAATCCGAATTTTTATATATCTTAATTAAGTCTTACTTAATTAATATACCTATATATAAATTATCCTATTAATTTAAATTCGTAATTTAAAATTATATCAATCATATTGACATATTTAAATCTTTACAATTTAAATTAATTTCCTTTTAATTACGTTCTTTGTGTGTGACCCTATAGGTTATTATTACGTTGGCAATAACCTTAAAATCATATTATAAAGTTATAAACGGTGAGCGGCATCTAGTAATGCATCACTGCTACCCAAGTAATAATAAGATCGATGATTCGATGCAACCTTTTCGTGATCAATGTTTCAATGTAATTTAATCCTTTTAACCTTAATATCCTAGATTAAACTCGAGTCATGGAATATGTCATACTCTTCATAATTTAATCTGAGTTTTCTTGATCAATGAGTAGACTATATGAAACAAATCACTATTTGAGCATGGCCATGCATTTCATAGTCCTACTCAATCAAGAGGCCTATGGATATCACCTATAAAATATAGGATGGTTAAATTCCATCTAGATCACTCATATTACTCACACGATTCATAATGAACCCAATAATCACCTTTATAGTCTACCCTATTAAAGGTGACATTTGATGATATCAAAGTACATAAATTCTCGTGTAGTAATATAACGGTTTCAGGTCGGAGGACCATTACATCATTGTCACTATGAGAATTGCTAATGACACTTCACATAATGCTCCATATAGAATTCTCATGGTGGGTCTGTCCAGTACATTATTCTCTAACATGTACCTATGCATTGACTTAATATCTCATATATTTATGACCAATGAGATTTGGTCATCAGTCAATCCACATACTAGTCTCAATGCATCATTGTTGTCCCATCAACAATGATACTCGACTAGGGACATTTAAGAACAATGATACTAATTGTAATTATATAATCTCATGTTCAAGTCACATACTTGAAACTATATAATTTGTATCACTATTCTAAGAAATTTTATTATGTTAACAATTATATTACGCAGTAATTAAAACCATAATAAAATCATTTATTTATTCAATCAACAATAATATCAAATGTTAAGCATTTATATCAAATAATTGGCCTCTAGGGCATAAACTCTAACAGTCCAATCACAGAATCCACGCGCTTGAACCTGCACAATAACAGATCACACACGAAGCTTGACGGCTTGTGCCGCCGGGGGATAGCTCCGGTGTGAGAATAAGTACAGGCCGTTCACAAGGTTTAACAATGGAGGCTTTAGTGTTTAATGCTCAAAGATGTATTACCTGTTTATCGTAGTCAAGTCTTGTATTTATAGCCTTTCTCACTTTCTCAGAATCCCTTTCCGAGTCGGATTAGGACTCCTACATAAGGTAGTTACCTATATTTGGGTCCAACACAATCTCCTTAAAAGGTGTAAGTAGAATCCAATTCAAACACTACCTTTGGAGTTACCTTATTTAAATACGGTTAGGACTTCAGACTCTGTACGCAGGATAGCCCACTGTACAGGCCCAACCCTACCGAACCCATTATCTGGTTTGAGCTTCGGCCCAAAGGACTCGAAGGCCCGACCCCGAACATCACACACCACAGCAGGGTTCCGGCCCAAAGGACTCGGATACCGAACCTGAACCCCTCCAACTACTTCATGGGCTTCGGCCCATTGGGCCTATAAACCCTTTCTAATGTCGAGCTCGCGGCTCACCTGGAGATCGGTAAAACGTTCCCGAACATTGCCCCCAGTCTCTTGTAATAATTTATTTATAATATTGGAAGGACACGAATTTGAATAGTCCCGCCAAGAAATGATGAGCTGTCTCGGGAACCCAAACGGTTCCTTTTAGATTTTGGAGTTGGTGCACGTCTCCCCAGGATCGGGCCCCACTCGTCATAAATAGCCGCCCTGAAGATCCGTGCCAGTCACGCTATATAAACCCATGTCCATCCATCACTGTCACCTTTTCGAGCATTTCATCATTTCAAATTCCTCTCTTAAACCTTCCGGCAAAGGCGATTTCTGGTGAGCTTCTTTCTTCTGCATTTCAAGTTTTCAGCTTATTTTTGCTCTCCAAATCTCGCCTTTGTTCATCTTTATCTTCAATGGCTGATTCTACCCCTGAGCAAACCTTTAACATTGATGCAACCACAATTCCTCCTTCCATTGGTACCACTGACCTGGTACCAGTGCATTTTTCAGCACCACCGCCTGACACTACCACCACCTCTGTTCTTCCTACACCGATTAGTACCGAAGCCAAAATTCGAAACGTCTATCACTCTGAAACAGAGTTTTCTCATATCAATAATTCAATTATTGATAATTATTCAGTAGTGCCTTCCTTCGTAAGAATCAATAATTCAAAAATACTGTGCAATACCGTGTTTTACTGTGCAACAACGCGTATTACTGTATTTTAACCACCGGATATTCCAACAGTATAAACGGTAACAACTACTTTGTTATTTATAAACAACTTATACTTATCATTTTTTTCATCCAATCGCTTTCAGTTATGGGGCCCACACAAGGCTGCGTCGTCGTACGAATATTCCCCGACAGCAAGAATATTCCACGACCAAACGAATATTCCCCAACAACAATGAATATTTTATAACCACTTGCTTATTTAAAAATATTTGCGCATTTTACCCATAACTTACCGCATTAATAAAATCAACCCTTACTATTTCAAAATAATAAATAGAGGAAAATTAATTTTATTTATAAAAAGTTGGGGCCTTACAACCTCCCCTACTTATTAAATTTCATCCTCGAAATTGACGTACGTACCTGGAGTTTCAAAAAAGTGTGGATACCTTGCTTTCATTTCCATTTCTAACTCCCAGGTCATTTCCTCAACAGCATAGTTCATCCACAAAACCTTAACTTGGGGTATGACCTTTGTGCGTAGGACATGCTCCTTCCTATCCAAGATCTTGACAGGTACCTCCTCGTACGTTAAATCTTCGGCTATTTCGTCTGGTTCTAACTCAATAACGTGGTTCGGGTCGTCCGCATAATTTCGTAACTTCGATACGTGAAAAACGTTATGAACACACGACATACTTGGTGGTAAAACGAGTCTATAGGCCACAATTCCTATTCGATCGAGGATTTCAAATGGACTAATAAATTGAAGGTTTGAGCTTTCCTCACATCGCCGATTCTCGCTTTTGGAATAATAACTTCTTGCACCTCATTCTTCATATTCATCAGCTCCGGTGTGTAGCTTGAGCGGTTTTAACTTTATTGATTAAAGTCGATTCTACTCGTATATTCGTTATCTTCACACAGTTTCTTAGAATCTTTAACTCTATCTCCATCTTTTGAAATGAGTCTTTGTGTTCGACAATATCACACTCGTACCCGCATACGATCTTCTACTCAACACGTCAACTACCGCGTTCGCTTTTCCAGGATGGTATTGGATGGTATGATCGTAATCTTTCAACAGCTCGAGCCAACGTCATTGTCGCATGTTGAGTTCTTGGAAGCTCTTCTCACATTCCTCGCTCCATTCACATTTTGTATCTTTTCAAGTCAGCTGAGTTAATGGAGTAGCGATTCGAGAAATCCTTCCACGAATCTCCGATAATAACCAACTAAGCCTAAAAAGCTATGTATTTCGATTACTGACTTAGGTTGCTCTCAACTATGACTCATATCCCAATCTTGAATAGCACGTCACAATGATACCTATCAGTTTACTACCACACAAATATGGCGTCCCCTACGGACAGTCTGGCTTCGGTGCATTCCACAAAGGAAGTCACCAGATAGAGGCTTGGGTACCAAACTCTATAGTTAAATTTTTAACTCCTGAAGTTTAATAGGAGCCATTCGATATGAGATTTTAGAAATGGGTTTTGTACCGGGTTCAAAGTTGATACAAAATTTAATATCACACTTTGGGAGTAAGTCAAGAAATTCTTCAGGAAATACATCAGGAAATTTACTAACAATAAAAATATCATTCAAATCTGACGTATTTTTGTTCAAGTCCATAACATGGGCTAAGAAAACTTGACATCCGTTTTTCAATAAACGAATGACTTTATGGCTTGATATGAAAGAGTTTGACTTCAATGGTTTGGTTACTTGAATTCGAATAATAAGTTGCTTAGGAATATGAAAACTAATAACCTTACGAAAGCAATCAATTTTGGCAGGATGAGTAGTTAATCAATCAATTCCTAAAATCACATCAAAAGCAAGTATCTTTAAAGAAATAAGGCCAACAGGTAATGTGATGGTGCCAACTTGGATCAAACAAGATTTATAAACAATAGATGTAATGAAGGTTTCTCTTAACAAAGTTTCAACAAATAAGTCAAAGTCTAATTTCTCAAGAGTCAAGTTCAAAAGTTGAGCACAAGTAGGAGAGATAAAAGAATGGGTAGAACCGGTATCTAATAAGGTATAAACTTCGTAAAAATTTATAATTAACTAACCCATGCTACCTTCATTCGGTTCCTTGCTTTTTGGGAAGTTACGAAAAGCGCTCTCACTTGAACCACCCATTTTGACTTGTCTGGGCCAACCTTTGGTGTCATCATTACCGCTAAAATTGACTTTCGCTATAGGGCATATTCCACCCTTAATTGCTTCTTTGCATTCCTGATCCATGATTTGAATCATTACTCTCCGATCCATATTTAATTGGGGTTGACCGCTCTGTACGGGGTAATTCTGAACTCGATGTTGGATTCTCCCAATTGCTATCCAAAAAGCGAAATCTATTTCATCTGTTTTGGCCTTATTGGATCGGACGTCTTTTTTTACAATATCAACGCGTCGTGCGACTTTTACCCATGCATCCTCCATTCTCATTCGTTCGGTTGCTTCTTCTTTCATCAGAACTTTGATCATAGCATTTTCAGATTCCAGCTCTAATATCTTATACTCTGCCAAAGAATGCTTCTATTCAAGCATCGCACATCGAGTAACACAATTTTGAATTGTTGCATCTCTTTGCTCCACGACCGTCTGCCGTTCTTCAGTCTGCTCTTCTAACTCATGAATACGATTTTGTAATTCTAAATTTCGATCATAAAATTCTTCTAATAAATTTTTCTCAGGTTCCTCTTCTTCCTCTTCTTCCTCACTCTCAGCTGCTACCTCTGCGACTATCTCGGGTGCAACTATTAATTCTTCACTCACCACATGGATATATATAATTCCTTCTTCATCTGACATCACATTATCCTGGTTGGTGATTAGAAATGTCTTCAAGATCTCATTCACTCCATTGTTAACATTTTCCGCTGCCATTCTCAAATACTTCCACAAAACAAGGGTTAATTTAACAAATTAACATATCACATAATATCCCTATATTATGACCGACCAACAAATAAGCTTAGGTAGGATACACTAGTTAAGGATTTACTCGTCTCTCTCTTCCTAGTTCTATTCCCCGATCTCCGCCAGAGATCATATCCCTAGGCTCTGATACCAACTGTGACATTGGACACCATCATGTGTCAGCACCTCACAACGATACCTATCAGCTTGCCACCGCAGAACGGCGTCCCCTACGGAGAGTCTGGCTTCGGTGCATTCCCCATCAACAGGATGTCACCAGATAGAGGCTCGGGGCTCTTTACTTATGGCTCTGATACCAACTGTGACGCCCCCAAAATAGGTCTAATCCACAACCCATTCTGAGTCGCCAAAATACATGGTACAGAAACAACTACAACTTTATTATTACAATTGTCGTGCAAAATACGACAACACATATACTGTGAGTTTAAATACAAATATTGTCATCTAGACAGTATTCATACTCAATTAAGTCCTCATTATACTTATTGATACACTATTTTACAAAATAGTGAGGACTACTAAAACAACTGTCTTGAACCATCATTCCACACCCCGACTAGTACTCGCTACATTCTCGTCTCCTGAGAAGAAAAATGGAACAACAAGGAAAAGGGTGAGCTCAACTAGCCCAGTAAAGAATATTATGACTAAGATAATATACAACAAATTATCCTTAGTCTTCAACAGGGAAAAATTTAATAGAATACAATAGACAACAAGTTTTAAATCAATATTCGCAGCGAAAAATAATAATTCATAGAAGAGTTACGTAGAGAATGAAATCTACGATTATCTATGAATTTAAAAGTCCATCATCAACATTTTATCCCTGTAACATCAATCAATAAATATCTGGAATCAAATAGTCATCTTTGCACTACAGGCCAAAGATATTCATCAGTTGGTCATGTTCATCTCAACACCTGTTCATCTTTGCACTACGGGCCAAATATATTCATCAGAAATCATTCATCTTTGCACTACATGCCAAAGATATTCAGTTATATCATCATTTAAGACTGAGGATGATGAAAAATATTTTAAAAAAAACGAATCCAGTGAAACAAAAGAGTAAATATTAAGGATTCGTATTTCAGCTATTCCATGTCTAAAAATACCTCATAAATAATCATGGTGGAGTAAAATTCAAGAATGATCAAAACATGGATACAATCAAAGCTAGTATCCAGAATATATATTTTGGACAAAAAGAAGAAAAATCATTTTTCGGTGAATAGTACCGTATTCGTGAATAGTGCCGTATACGTGAATAGTGCCGTATACGTGAATAGTAATTCCGACACCAAAAGATAGAAATTTCACAAAAAACATCATTATGCTTCGTGAATAGTACTCGTGAATAGTAACTCATGAATAGTAACTCGTGAATAGTAACTCATGAATAGTAACTCATGAATAATAACCCCGACATGAAAAGTTCCAAATTTGATAAAAATTTTCAACCAATACTTCGGCATAATGATATTGAAGAAAATAATATCATTTAAGAAGAAATAACATCCCTTACCTCGTAAGGACAATACCTCTAGTTGATAAATCGGATATAAGCTATGACTTGAACTTGCACCGTATAGCAACACTCAAAGTATTAAAATACTCACAAGAATACGCTCAATATATCGAGAGAGAAAGAGAGAGAAGTTTTCAGTTTCTGGTGTGATTTTCAATTCTAACCTAAGCACCCTATTTATAGGAAAATGCTTAGAACACCAAAGCAGAAAATTAAATATAATAATAATATAATTACAAAATATTCAAGCCCACCTCTAGATACTTGAATTCAACCATTAACATGTACAAGTGAGGGCCACCAAAGTACAAAAAATGTTTTTCTAACAAAAATTATTTAAACTCCAAAAATCAATTCACACCCGATATACCGAAACTTCAATAATTCACAATAAATAGCCTTTTTATCAGAAAATTCGAATCTCGCGACTTTTTATAGGAAATTCAATTCTCTAAAACTTTGCAGAAGAAAGTTTTTCCAATTTCTAAACAGAAATTGACTGAAATCCACAAACGGACGATTTTACAGGCTATAATCAAATTTCAGTCAAGAAATGGGGTCCACCGACACACAAAACATGTGTTAGTCATTTAATGCAACAAAAATACTTTTTCTCCTTATATACTCATATATCCCACATTCATTGTAAAAATATCATCATTATTATATTATTAAAATAATATATTTAAATTAATTATTTTATCAGAAAAAGATAAAATATTAATTTTCAACAATTGTCACATTTAAAAATTTTCTCCATCTATATCCACATAAAATAAATATTTTTCTCATCAGATAAATCAATAATTAATTATTCACAAATAATATTACAGAATCACAGTACTGGCAACCAGGCCGTTCCCAGGAAAGAGGGAGCTTTCCAATAAGGATTTCTCCTTACTGGCGCGCAATTAGGTGACCAAACCTCTCATTAGACAGAACTTTTTAGACATTACCAATAATGTTATCTAATAATATTATTCAGATAATATGAATTATTGCTCCGATAATAGAAAATATTGTGTAGTGACAATTATTAAAATAACAGTAATATAAAATATCAACGTAGCAATTATTGAATCAATAAAATAAAATACTGAACAGTAATTACTGTAACAATTATTGAGTAGTGTCTTCTTACGTAAGAATAAATAATTGGTGCAATACCGTGTGTTACTGTGCAACAACGCGTATTACTGTGTTTTAACCACCGGGTATTCCAACAGTATAAACGGTAACAACTACGTCGTTATTTATAAACAACTTATACTTGTCGTTTTCTTCATCCAATCGCTTTCCGTTATGGGGCCCACACAAGGCTGCGTCGTTGTACGAATATTCTCCGACAGCAAGAATATTCCACGACCAAACGAATATTCCCGACAACAATGAATATTTTATAACCACTTGCTTATTTAAAAATATTTGCGCATTTTACCCATAACTTACCACATTAATAAAATCAACCCTTACTATTTCAAAATAATAAATAGAGAAAAATTAATTTTATTTATAAAAAATTGGGGTCTTACAATTACGGTCATGATTACACCGAATAATCACTGGTCATAATCATACCAAGTCCATCTATGCACTACAGGCCATAGATGACTTTCAACAAAATATAAACATGAGGATGATGACAATGATATAAGAATTCAATAAAACAAGTTCAAGAATTAATTTATCTAGGAACTGATAACGTCCAAATTATCAACATGATACTACTTTGTAGAATAAAATTCAAGAATGCTCAGAAGAATATTTCTATGAAAAGATACTGGATGAAGCGCAAATATCAAGGATATTCCACTAATTTCATGGAGTATAGAAGTTAAAGTTTTAACCAACTGAGTATAATAAAGAATGGAAGAAAAAAAGAAATCACCATGCATGCGATAGACCGCACAGGCAGGTTATTCCAACGGAATAATAAATAACGGAACCAGGTCCGGCGTAAAACGCACAGACAGGATATTCCAACAGAATAATAAAGAATGGAACCAGGTCCGACGTAAAACGCACAGACAGGATATTCCGACAGAATAATAAAGAATGGAACCAGGTCAGGCGTAAACGCACAGACAGGATATTCCGACAGAATAATAAATAATATAATAACAGAAGAATTTCACCAAGTATAGGGTAGCCCGCATATACAGGTTATTCCAACAGAATAATAAAGAATGGAATAACAGAAGTTCTCTTCATGAATAAAAAAGAAAGAATACCCTTTACGAGTACAACAAATAATATCCCTTACCTTGAAAAGAAAAGTACTGGATATAGGAGTAGTGAAGTAGCAGAACACTTTTTTTATCTCTCTATAATTTTCTCTCTCTAAAGTTTCAGTGAATTCGTAAGAAATAATGAAGGAATGAGCTTCTATTTATAGAAGAATGGACTGCATAGTAACTAATTCATGAACGATCCAGATTGATTTACTTTAATCTGACGGTCCATATTTAAAGCAAAGTCTTTTAAATAAAATATAATATATTCTATTTATAATATAATAAAACGAATAATTTTACAAAAGATGTTACTATGCAAACACTGTGCATGCACTATGTAAATACTATGCATAATAAAATATAATATATTCTAATTATTTTCTAATAAAACAGATAACTTTTTAAAAGTATTCTGTTTTATATAAAAAGATTTTGCTATTAGCCTAATAAAACGAATAACTTTATAAAAGTATTCTATTTTATATAAAAAGCTTTTTTGTTTTATTACATTAATAATACCAATAAAACAAAATTGAGTGACTTATCACATAAGCCTCAATATTCAATACCGTATGCTACTATGCAACCACACGTATTACTGTACTTTTACTACCGAGTAGTTCAACAGTATTAACGGTAAAACTTCCGCCGTTATTTTCATAAAATATTTTTGTCGTTTTCTCAATTCGACAATAATTTCGTTGTGGGGTCCACCAATAATTGTGTCGTCGTACGAATAATTCCCGATAAAAATAATATTCTCCGACCAATCGAATATAATACAACAACTTGCATACTTTGTAAAATTTATAAATACTACCCACAACTATAACATTATCTCAAATTCACACCATAATATTTAAAAAATATTTCGAAAAAATTAAATCTTTATTCATAAAATCTGGGGTTTCACAATCTCCCCTCTTTATGAAATTTCGCCCTCAAAATTTACGTACGTACCTGGTATGCCGAACAGATGAGGACACTTCGTCAGATTCTAACTCTTGATGTGACGCCCCCAAAATAGGTATACAACACCCATTCTGAGTCGCCAAATACATGGTACAGAAAGCAAACTACAACTTCAATAATACAATTGTCGTGCAAAATACGACAACACATACTGTGAGTTTAAATACAAATATTGTCTTCTAGACAATATCCACACTCAAATAAATCCTCATTACAATTATTCAAACACTATTTTACAGAAATAGTGAGGACTGCTAATACATCTTTCTAGAACCATCACTCCATACCCCGACTAGATCCTGCTATGTTCTCACCTCCTGAGAAGAAAAATGGAACAAAAAGGAAAAGGGTGAGCTCAACTAGCCCAGTAAAGAATATTATGACTAAGATAATATACAACAAATTATCGTTAGTCTTCAACAGGGAAAAATCTGATAAAATATAATCGACAACAAGTTTTAGATCAACAACTGCAGCGGAAACAGCAAACCATTAGAAGAGTCAAGTAGAGAAAGAATTCTACTATCTTCTAAGATTTAAAAGTCCATCATCAATATTTTATCCCTGTAACATCAATTAATAATCATCTTTAACCAAATATTCATCTTTGCACTACAGGCCAAAGATATTCATTTGTATCATCAGTCGGTCATGTTCATCTCAACACCTGTTCATCTTTGCACTACAGGCCAAAGATATTCATCAAGTAATTATACATCTTTGCACTACAGGCCAAAGATATTCAGTAATATCATCATTTAGGACTGAGGATGATGAAAAATATCTTAAAGAGAACGAATCCAATGAGACAGAAGGACAAATAGTAGGGATTCGTATAACAGTTTATCCAAGATCAATAATACTTCATAATAATCAATTGTGAAGCAGAATTCAAAAATAAAGATCAAAACATGGATACAATCAAAGATAGTAACCATAATAGACATCTTGGACAAAAAGGGAAAATTTTATTTTTCGGTGAATAGTGCCGTATTCGTGAATAGTGCCGTATACGTGAATAGTGCCGTATACGTGAATAGTAACCCCGACACAAAAAGTTCCAAATTTGATAAAAACTCATATCAATATTTCAGCATAATGATATTGAAGAAAATAATATCATTAAGAAGAAAATAATATCCCTTACCTCAAAATATCAGTACTTCTGGTCGGAATACCGGTATAAGGCTGAAAGAAACTTGCTCTGATGAATAGAAACTCTCAAAGTATCTAAATACTCACAAAATACACTCAATAATCTAGAGAGAGAAAGAGAGAAAACTTGTTTCTGGTGTGATTTTCAATTCTAACTTAGCCCTCTATTTATAGGAAAATTTTGGTAGGTTTGACCTGCAACCTGATGGCTTTACCTGCTACTATTCCCACCCACCACATTTGAAATATAATTCAGCACATTTCTTCACCAACCACAAGTGGGGCCCACCAATTCTAGAATTTTCCACCAAAATGATAAACTCCGAAAATTCAACAATTTCTGAACCAGTCATCTTGTAAAATTCATAATAAATCATACGTTCATTTTTAACGGTTCAAAATTTGTGGACATATACTCAACTTATATATGTATAACATATCCAAAAATTACCACGATCCAACGGTCGGATTAAAAATTATAACCCCCGCAAACTATCTCAAAAACCCTGATTTTTAATACCTCCATTCCGACAAAAATACTGATAAAAACCTCAACATTAACTCCTTCATTTTTAACCACAAAAATATATCCCTCATTTATATCCACATAAAATAAATATTTCCTTATCATATGAATCAATAATTAATTATTCACAAATAATATTACAGAATCACATTTATGACAACCAGGCCGTTCCCAGGAAAGAGGGGGCTTTCCAATAAGGATTTCTCCTTACTGGCGCGCAATTAGATGACCAAACCTCTCCTTAGACAGAACTTTCTAGACATTGCCAATAATGTTATCTAATAATATTATTCAAATAATATGAATTATTGATCTGATAAATGAAAATACTGTGCAGCAACAATTATTGAAACAACAATAATATAAAATATCAACGCAGCAATTATTGAATCAATAAAATAAAATATTGAATAATAACTACTGTAACAATTATTGAGTAGTGCCTTCTTACGTAAGAATCAATAATTGGTGCAATACCGTGTGCTACTGTATTTTAACCACCGGGTATTCCAACAGTATTAACGGTAACAACTACGCCGTTATTTATAAACAACTTATACTTGTCGTTTTCTTCATCCAATCGCTTTCCGTTATGGGGCCCACACAAGGCTGCGTCGTCGTACGAATATTCCCCGACAGCAAGAATATTCCACGACCAACCGAATATTCACCGACCAAAAATAAATATTTTATAACCACTTGCTTATTTTGCAAAATTTGCACATTTCACCCATAACCAAAGTATTATATCAAATTAACCCCTTATTATTCACAATAATATTTAGAGAAAATTTGATTTTATTCATTAATAAGTTGGGGTCTTACAACCTCCCCTCCTTATGAAATTTCGTCCTCGAAATTGACGTACGTACCTGATGTTTCAAAAAGGTGAGGATACCTCGCTTTCATTTCTGATTCCAACTCCCAGGTCATTTCTTCAATAGCATGGTTTCTCCACAAAACCTTAACTTGTGGTATAACCTTCGTGCGTAGGACATGCTCTTTCCTATCCAAGATCTTAACAGGTACCTCCTCGTACGTTAAATCTTCAGCTATCTCGTCTGGTTCTAACTCAATAATGTGGTTCGGGTCTTTAACATATTTACGAAGCATAGATATGTGAAAAACATTATGAACACGAGACATGCTTGGAGGTAATGCGAGTCTATATGCCACATTTCCTATTCGCTCAAGAATCTCAAATGGACCAACAAATCTTGGATTGAGCTTTCCTCTCTTCCCAAATCTTGTAACTCCCTTCCATGGTGCAACACGTAACAATACATGATCCCCAATATTAAATTCCACGTCCTTCCGATGAAGATCCGCATAACTCTTTTGTCGATCCTGTGCCGTTTGTATACGTTGTCGAATCGTTTGGATCTTCTCTGTAGTAATGCGTACCAATTCTGGTCCCAACAATGTTGCTTCACCCACCTCGTCCCAGCATACTGGAGAACGACATTTTCTTCCATACAACGCCTCAAATGGAGCCATACCTATGCTCGCCTGATAACTGTTGTTGTAGGAGAATTCCACCAATGGTAGGTACTTATCCCAACTCCCTTTGAGATCTAAGACACAAAGTCTTAATAGATCTTCAAGAGTTTGAATAGTCCTCTCTGATTGTCCGTCCGTTTGAGGATGGTATGCTGAACTGAATCGTAAATCCGTGCCCATAGCTTTCTGCAAGCTAACCCAAAATCGTGAAGTGAATCTTGGGTCACGATCCGAAACTATGGATACTGGCATGCCATGCAATCTCACAATCTCGTTCACGTACATACTAGCAAGACGTTCAAGGGAATAAGTCTCACGTATCGGCAAGAAATGAGCGGACTTGGTTAATCTATCAACAATAACCCAAATCGCATCTATGCCTTGAGAAACCTTGGGAAGACCTGTAACAAAATCCATAGTAATGTGTTCCCACTTCCATTTCGGAATCTCAAGTGGTTGCAATGGACCCTTTGGTACTTGATGCTCCGCTTTTACACGTTGACAAGTTAAACATCTCGAGATAAACTCCGCGATCTCTCTTTTCATATTGCTCCACCAAAATGTATGTCGAAGATCGTGATACATTTTGGTACTCCCAGGATGGATTGCAAACGGTGTGTTGTGTGCCTCCATCATTATTCTATGCTTCAAGTCAAAATCGTTAGGAACACAAAGTCTGGAGTTGACTCGAAGTATTCCTTCTTCATCGATTCTTGCTTCTGGAATAGCACCTTCTTGCACTTTCTTCTTCATACGCATCAGCTCTATATCCGTAGCTTGAGCAGCTTTAACTTTATCGATTAAAGTCGGTTCTACTCGTATATTTGATATCATCATGTGGGTACTTGGAGCCTTCATCTCTATCTCCATCCTTTGCAAGTCATACAAAATGGGCCTTTGTGTTAAAAACATTGCACTCGTACCCGCATATGATCTTCTACTCAATGCGTCAGCTACTACGTTTGCTTTTCCAGGATGGTATTGGATGGTATGATCGTAATCTTTCAACAGCTCAAGCCAACGTCGTTGCCGCATGTTGAGTTCCTTTTGGGTGAAGAAATATTTGAGGCTTTTATGATCTGTATAGATCTCCACTTTCTCCCCATACAGGTAGTGTCTCCAGATCTTCAACGCAAAAACGACTGCTGCCAACTCCAAATCATGAGTAGGATAATTCCTCTCATATTCTTTGAGTTGTCGTGAGGCATAGGCTATGACTTTCCCATGTTGCATGAGAACACATCCTAACCCTTTGCCTGAAGCATCGCTGTAGATAACAAATCCATCCGAACCAGATGGTATTGTCAAAACAGGTGCCGAAATGAGTCTCCTCTTGAGTTCTTGGAAACTCTTCTCGCATTCCTCACTCCATACGAATTTTGTATCTTTCCGAGTCAGCTGAGTTAACGGAGTAGCGATTCGAGAAAATCCTTCCACAAATCTCCGATAATAACCAGCTAAGCCCAGAAAGCTACGTACTTCGGTTACCGACTTCGGTTGCTCCCAACTTTGTATGGCTTCAATCTTCGCCGGGTCGACAGATACTCCATGTTTTGACACCACGTGCCCAAGGAATGCTACTTCCTCAAGCCAGAACTCGCATTTCTTCAGTTTGGCATATAGCTTGTTTTCACGAAGCCTTTGCAGTACCAGCTTCAAATGGCGCTCATGATCTTCACGGCTTTTGGAATAGATGAGGATGTCATCAATAAAGACAACAACGAACTGATCCAAATATTCTTTGAATACACGGTTCATCATATCCATGAAGGCAGCAGGAGCATTAGTCAATCCAAAAGACATTACTAAGAATTCATAATGCCCGTACCGAGTTCTGAAGGCAGTCTTTGGAATATCCTCAGTTTTAATCTTCAGCTGATGATATCCAGAACGAAGATCGATCTTTGAAAAGAATTGTGCTCCTTGCAACTGGTCAAACAGGTCATCAATGCGAGGTAGCGGATACCTATTCTTGATGGTGACATGGTTCAATTCTCGATAGTCAATACAAAGTCGCATACTCCCGTCTTTCTTCTTTACGAATAAAACAGGAGCACCCCAAGGAGACGTACTAGGACGAATAAAACCGATGTCCAACAACTCCTGTAGTTGGACTTTTAACTCCTGAAGTTCAATAGGAGCCATTCGATATGGGGTTTTAGAAATGGGCTTTGTACCGGGTTCAAGGTCAATAAAGAATTCAATTTCTCGTTCCGGGGGTAGACCGGGAAGTTCTTCAGGAAATACATCGGAAAATTCTCTAACAATAGAAATATTATTCAAATCTGACTTGTCTTTGTTCAAATCCATAACATGGGCTAAGAAAGCTTGACATCCGTTTTTCAATAAACGAATAGCTTTGTGGCTTGATATGACAGTGACTGATTTTAGTGGTTTAGTAGTTTGAATTCGTATGACAGGTTGGTTAGGAATATGAAAACTAACAACCTTACGAAAACAATCAATTTTAGCATGATGAGTGGTTAACCAATCAATTCCTAAAATCACATCAAAAGCAAGTATCTTTAAAGAGATAAGATCAACAGGTAATGTGATAGTGCCAACTTGGATCATGCAAGATTTATAAACTGTAGATGTAACGAAGGTTTCACCCAACGGAGTTTCAACAGATAAGTTAAAGTCCAATTTCTCCGGAGTCAAGTTTAAACGTTGAGCACAAGCAGGAGAGATAAAAGAATGGGTAGAACCGGTATCTAGTAAAGTATAAACTTCGCAAGAATTCAAGATTAGCTTACCCGTGATCACCTCGTTCGGGTTTCTCGCGTTTTGGCCAGTAACGACAAACGCCCTTCCAGGAACCGCTGATTTCGACTTATCCGGGATAACTTTTGGAGTCACCATCCCCGCTGAACTTGGTTTTGCTACAGAACACTCTCGAGCTATATGACCTTCCTTTCCACAGTTATAACATACCTTGGATTGTTGTGGGCAGTTTGGGCTGATATGTCCCTCTTTCCCACATTTGTAACATACGACCGGTGGTCGTTCTCCTCCCCTAGAAACAGTTGATGTTTGTGCTGACGTCTTCACGTTATCATTGTTGTACCTTCTCTTCTTGAAATCTCCTCCCGACTCGCTCCTTCTATTATCACGACCACGATTACCACCAGAGTGGTTACCGCTTTTGTCCGAATGTTTTCCTCCCTGCTGGTTTTCATTGCTTCGATGACTGCCGCCACCGGTATGACCCTGGTTGTGGTCCCTCGGTTGCACATACTCATTATCTCGCTCTAATAATTGAGCCCTGTTTACAACATCTGAATATAAAGAAAATTTATGAGAGATAAGATATTGCCGAATCTCGGG
Organism: Panax notoginseng; assembly: GCA_016801055.1. Lineage (NCBI taxonomy): Eukaryota > Viridiplantae > Streptophyta > Magnoliopsida > Apiales > Araliaceae > Panax > Panax notoginseng. The sequence goes on from CM029019.1 coordinate 10,419,381, forward strand.
TTTTAGACCTCTCAGAAACATCCTTGTCATTCGTTCCTCATTTTCGACCAAATGAGGTGCAAACCTGGATAACTCTGCAAACTTCGCCTCGTACTGGGACACCGTCATGTTGTTTTGTTCCAGTCTAATAAACTCAACCTCCTTCATATGACGAATACTTTCAGGAAAGTACTTGTCATTGAACAGTTTTTGAAATGTTTCCCAGGACATGTTGAGTGCGTCAGGCTGGGTACGCTTCACAGACTCCCACCAGTAGTCTGCCTCACCGCGGAACATAAATGTGGCGAATGGAACCTTCTGTTCCTCCGTGCATCCCAAGACATCAAATATCTTGGTAATTTGCTTGACCCACGTTTCCGCCATGATCGGATCCGGCTTTCCCTTAAATTCTGGTGGTCCCAATTCTTTGAACTGCTTAGCTGTGACAAACCGCGCGTTGTTATCATTTCCACCCGTATTCTGCACACGAGTCTCCCTCGTCTGATTTTGCATGAACTGCAAAAAGCTCCTAAACATTCCATCATTCATCGTTTGCTCGGTAACGTTGTTTACAGGAGGAATATTGCCTTCCTGTTGCACGTTCCCCTGGGTAGTGATCAAAGGTGTCTCCACGGTCTGATTTACTCCATTATTAACGTTCTCAGCTGCCATTCTTAAATACTGCCATAAAACAAGGGTTAATAGTCATGTCATATATTATCCCTATACTCTGACCGACCAAATAAACACCAAATAAACTTAGTCAGGTCATACTAGCGAAGGAATTCCCCGTCTCTCCCCTCCTAGTTCTTGTCTCACATCTCAGCCAGGGATCATATCCCTAAGCTCTGATACCAACTGTGACGCCCCCAGAATAGGTATACAACACCCATTCTGAGTCGCCAAATACATGGTACAGAAAGCAAACTACAACTTCAATAATACAATTGTCGTGCAAAATACGACAACACATACTGTGAGTTTAAATACAAATATTGTCTTCTAGACAATATCCACACTCAAATAAATCCTCATTACAATTATTCAAACACTATTTTACAGAAATAGTGAGGACTGCTAATACATCTTTCTAGAACCATCACTCCATACCCCGACTAGATCCTGCTATGTTCTCACCTCCTGAGAAGAAAAATGGAACAAAAAGGAAAAGGGTGAGCTCAACTAGCCCAGTAAAGAATATTATGACTAAGATAATATACAACAAATTATCGTTAGTCTTCAACAGGGAAAAATCTGATAAAATATAATCGACAACAAGTTTTAGATCAACAACTGCAGCGGAAACAGCAAACCATTAGAAGAGTCAAGTAGAGAAAGAATTCTACTATCTTCTAAGATTTAAAAGTCCATCATCAATATTTTATCCCTGTAACATCAATTAATAATCATCTTTAACCAAATATTCATCTTTGCACTACAGGCCAAAGATATTCATTTGTATCATCAGTCGGTCATGTTCATCTCAACACCTGTTCATCTTTGCACTACAGGCCAAAGATATTCATCAAGTAATTATACATCTTTGCACTACAGGCCAAAGATATTCAGTAATATCATCATTTAGGACTGAGGATGATGAAAAATATCTTAAAGAGAACGAATCCAATGAGACAGAAGGACAAATAGTAGGGATTCGTATAACAGTTTATCCAAGATCAATAATACTTCATAATAATCAATTGTGAAGCAGAATTCAAAAATAAAGATCAAAACATGGATACAATCAAAGATAGTAACCATAATAGACATCTTGGACAAAAAGGGAAAATTTTATTTTTCGGTGAATAGTGCCGTATTCGTGAATAGTGCCGTATACGTGAATAGTAACCCCCGACACAAAAAGTTCCAAATTTGATAAAAACTCATATCAATATTTCAGCATAATGATATTGAAGAAAATAATATCATTAAGAAGAAAATAATATCCCTTACCTCAAAATATCAGTACTTCTGGTCGGAATACCGGTATAAGGCTGAAAGAAACTTGCTCTGATGAATAGAAACTCTCAAAGTATCTAAATACTCACAAAATACACTCAATAATCTAGAGAGAGAAAGAGAGAAAACTTGTTTCTGGTGTGATTTTCAATTCTAACTTAGCCCTCTATTTATAGGAAAATTTTGGTAGGTTTGACCTGCAACCTGATGGCTTTACCTGCTACTATTCCCACCCACCACATTTGAAATATAATTCAGCACATTTCTTCACCAACCACAAGTGGGGCCCACCAATTCTAGAATTTTCCACCAAAATGATAAACTCCGAAAATTCAACAATTTCTGAACCAGTCATCTTGTAAAATTCGTAATAAATCATACGTTCATTTTTAACGGTTCAAAATTTGTGGACATATACTCAACTTATATATGTATAACATATCCAAAAATTACCACGATCCAACGGTCGGATTAAAAATTATAACCCCCGCAAACTATCTCAAAAACCCTGATTTTTAATACCTCCATTCCGACAAAAATACTGATAAAAACCTCAACATTAACTCCTTCATTTTTAACCACAAAAATATATCCCTCATTTATATCCACATAAAATAAATATTTCCTTATCATATGAATCAATAATTAATTATTCACAAATAATATTACAGAATCACATTTATGACAACCAGGCCGTTCCCAGGAAAGAGGGGGCTTTCCAATAAGGATTTCTCCTTACTGGCGCGCAATTAGATGACCAAACCTCTCCTTAGACAGAACTTTCTAGACATTGCCAATAATGTTATCTAATAATATTATTCAAATAATATGAATTATTGATCTGATAAATGAAAATACTGTGCAGCAACAATTATTGAAACAACAATAATATAAAATATCAACGCAGCAATTATTGAATCAATAAAATAAAATATTGAATAATAACTACTGTAACAATTATTGAGTAGTGCCTTCTTACGTAAGAATCAATAATTGGTGCAATACCGTGTGCTACTGTATTTTAACCACCGGGTATTCCAACAGTATTAACGGTAACAACTACGCCGTTATTTATAAACAACTTATACTTGTCGTTTTCTTCATCCAATCGCTTTCCGTTATGGGGCCCACACAAGGCTGCGTCGTCGTACGAATATTCCCCGACAGCAAGAATATTCCACGACCAACCGAATATTCACCGACCAAAAATAAATATTTTATAACCACTTGCTTATTTTGCAAAATTTGCACATTTCACCCATAACCAAAGTATTATATCAAATTAACCCCTTATTATTCACAATAATATTTAGAGAAAATTTGATTTTATTCATTAATAAGTTGGGGTCTTACATTGAGTATAACCATTTATTGTTGAATACATTCCAGAATTTTAA